>OY101442.1:63077871-63677871 GCA_956483585.1 Gymnocheta viridis | reverse complement strand
CTTTCTATTTTGACGGGCAGCAACAAACAAATACAGTGTTGCCAATATATACATAAATTCGAAAAATAAGAACAAAAACTTTTTGTTAATATTAAACATAAAAGAACATTACAAAAATTCAATATAGAAATAAATTTATGTGTTTTTATAGTTTTTCGTGATATTATTACATTTTTTATCAATTACTTTAATTTTATTCATTATAAAATATATATGCGGCATCCCTGAAATAAGTTTGTGTTTGAAATTATTATGTTGTTGCTGTCTTCAAAATAATTATGAAGCTGACTTCAGAGAAGCATTTGAAGTTGGCAGCATTTGAAGCCGTGAAGTCTGCTGTCGTCTAAGTGTTTAGAGCTTTAGGCTACTTTCTATTTTCACGGGCAGCAACAAACAAATTCAGTGTTGCCAATATATACATAAATTCCAAAAATAAGAACAAAAACTTTTTGTTAATATTAAACATAAAAGAACATTACAAAAATTCAATATAGAAATAAATTTATGTGTTTTTATAGTTTTTCGTGATATTATTAAATTTTTTATCAATAACTTTAATTTTATTCATTGTAAAATATATATGCGGCATCCCTGAAATAAGTTTGTGTTTGAAATTATTATGTTGTTGCTGTCTTCAAAATAATTATGAAGCTGACTTCAGAGAAGCATTTGAAATTGGCAGCATTTGAAGCCGTGAAGTCTGCTGTCGTCTAAGTGTTTAGAGCTTTAGGCTACTTTCTAATTTGACGGGCATCAACAAACAAATATAGTGTTGCCAATATATACATAAATTCGAAATAAGAACAAAAACTTTTTGTTAATATTAAACATAAAAGAACATTACAAAAATTCATTATAAAAATAAATGTATGTGTTTTTATAGTTTTTCGTGATATTATTAAATTTTTTATCAATAACTTTAATTTTATTCATTATAAAATATATATGCGGCATCCCTGAAATTAGTTTGTGTTTGAAATTATTATGTTGTTGCTGTCTTCAAAATAATTATGAAGCTGACTTCAGAGAAGCATTTGAAGTTGGTAGCATTTGAAGCCGTGAAGTCTTCTGTCGTCTAAGTGTTTAGAGCTTTAGGCTACTTTCTATTTTGACAGGCAGCAACAAACAAATATAGTGTTGCCAATATATACATAAATTCGAAAAATTAGAACAAAAACTTTTTGTTAATATTAAACATAAAAGAACATTACCAAAATTCAATATAGAAATAAATTTATGTGTTTTTATAGTTTTTCGTGATATTATTACATTTTTTATCAATAACTTTAATTTTATTCATTATAAAATATATATGCGGCATCCCTGAAATAAGTTTGTGTTTGAAATTATTATGTTGTTGCTGTCTTCAAAATAATTATGAAGCTGACTTCAGAGAAGCATTTGAAGTTGGCAGCATTTGAAGCCGTGAAGTCTGCTGTCGTCTAAGTGTTTAGAGCTTTAGGCTACTTTCTGTTTTGACGGGCAGCAACAAACAAATTCAGTGTTGCCAATATATACATAAATTCGAAAAATAAGAACAAAAACTTTTTGTTAATATTAAACATAAAAGAACATTACAAAAATTCAATATAGAAATAAATTTATGTGTTTTTATAGTTTTTCGTGATATTATTAAATTTTTTATCAATAACTTTAATTTTATTCATTATAAAATATATATGCGGCATCCCTGAAATAAGTTTGTGTTTGAAATTATTATGTTGTTGCTGTCTTCAAAATAATTATGAAGCTGACTTCAGAGAAGCATTTGAAGTTGGCGGCATTTGAAGCCGTGAAGTCTGCTGTCGTCTAAGTGTTTAGAGCTTTAGGCTACTTTCTATTTTGACGGGCAGCAACAAACAAATATAGTATTGCCAATATATACATAAATTCGAAAAATAAGAACAAAACCTTTTTGTTATTATTAAACATAAAAGAACATTACAAAAATTCAATATAGAAATAAATTTATGTGTTTTTATAGTTTTTCGTGATATTATTACATTTTTTATCAATAACTTTAATTTTATTCATTATAAAATATATATGCCGCATCCCTGAAATTAGTTTGTGTTTGAAATTATTATGTTGTTGCTGTCATCAAAATAATTATGAAGCTGACTTCAGAGAAGCATTTGAAGTTGGCGGCATTTGAAGCCGTGAAGTCTGCTGTCGTCTAAGTGTTTAGAGCTTTAGGCTACTTTCTATTTTGACGGGCAGCAACAAACAAATATAGTATTGCCAATATATACATAAATTCGAAAAATAAGAACAAAACCTTTTTGTTATTATTAAACATAAAAGAACATTACAAAAATTCAATATAGAAATAAATTTATGTGTTTTTATAGTTTTTCGTGATATTATTAAATTTTTTATCAATAACTTTAATTTTATTCATTATAAAATATATATGCGGCATCCCTGAAATAAGTTTGTGTTTGAAATTATTATGTTGTTGCTGTCTTCAAAATAATTATGAAGCTGACTTCAGAGAAGCATTTGAAGTTGGCGGCATTTGAAGCCGTGAAGTCTGCTGTCGTCTAAGTGTTTAGAGCTTTAGGCTACTTTCTATTTTGACGGGCAGCAACAAACAAATATAGTGTTGCCGTTATATATATAAATTCGAAAAGTAAGAACAAAAACTTTTTGTTAATATTAAACATAAAAGAATATTACAAAAATTCAATATAGAAATAAATTTATGTGTTTTTATAGTTTTTCGTGATATTATTACATTTTTTATCAATTAATTTTATTCATTATAAAATATATATGCGGCATCCCTGAAATTAGTTTGTGTTTGAAATTATTATGTTCTTGCTGTCTTCAAAATAATTATGAAGCTGACTTCAGAGCAGCATTTGAAGCCGTGAAGCCTGATGTCGTCTAAGTGTTTAGAGCTTTAGGCTACTTTCTATTTTGACGGGCAGCAACAAACAAATATAGTGTTGCCAATATATACATAAATTCGAGAAATAAGAACAAAAATTTTTGTTAATATTAAACATAAAAGAACATTACAAAAATTCATTATAAAAATAAATTTATGTGTTTTTATAGTTTTTCGTGATATTATTACATTTTTTATCAATAACTTTAATTTTATTCATTATAAAATATATATGCGGCATCCCTGAAATTAGTTTGTGTTTGAAATTATTATGTTGTTGCCGTCTTCATAATAATTATGAAACTGACTTCGGAGCAGCATTTGAAGTTGGCAGCATTTGAAGCCGTGAAGTCACCTGTCGTCTAAGTGTTTAGAGCTTTAGGCTACTTTCTATTTTGACGGGCAGCAACAAATAAATATAGTGTTGCCAATATATACATAAATTCGAAAAATAAGAACAAAAATTTTTGTTAATATTAAACATAAAAGAACATTACAAAAATTCATTATAAAAATAAATTTATGTGTTTTTATAGTTTTTCGTGATATTATTAAATTTTTTATCAATAACTTTAATTTTATTCATTATAAAATATATATACGGCATCCCTGAAATTAGTTTGTGTTTGAAAATATTATGTTGTTGCCGTCTTCATAATAATTATGAAACTGACTTTAGAGCAGCATTTGAAGTTGGCAGCATTTGAAACCGTGAAGTCAGCTGTCGTCTAAGTGTTTAGAGCTTTAGGCTACTTTCTATTTTGACGGGCAGCAACAAACAAATATAGTGTTGCCAATATATACATAAATTCGAAAAATAAGAACAAAAATTTTTGTTAATATTAAACATAAAAGAACATTACAAAAATCAATATAGAAATAAATTTATGTGTTTTTATAGTTTTTCGTGATATTATTACATTTTTTATCAATAACTTTAATTTTATTCATTATAAAATATATATGCGGCATCCCTGAAATTAGTTTGTGTTTGAAATTATTATGTTGTTGCTGTCTTCAAAATAATTATGAAGCTGACTTCAGAGAAGCATTTGAAGTTGGCAGCATTTGAAGCCGTGAAGTCTGCTGTCGTCTAAGTGTTTAGAGCTTTAGGCTACTTTCTATTTTGACGGGCAGCAACAAACAAATATAGTATAGCCAATATATACATAAATTCGAAAAATAAGAACAAAACCTTTTTGTTATTATTAAACATAAAAGAACATTACAAAAATTCAATATAGAAATAAATTTATGTGTTTTTATAGTTTTTCGTGATATTATTACATTTTTTATCAATAACTTTAATTTTATTCATTATAAAATATATATGCGGCATCCCTGAAATAAGTTTGTGTTTGAAATTATTATGTTGTTGCTGTATTCAAAATAATTATGAAGCTGACTTCAGAGAAGCATTTGAAGTTGGCAGCATTTGAAGCCGTGAAGTCTGCTGTCGTCTAAGTGTTTAGAGCTTTAGGCTACTTTCTATTTTGACGGGCAGCAACAACCAAATACAGTGTTGCCAATATATACATAAATTCGAAAAATAAGAACAAAAACTTTTTGTTAATATTAAACATAAAAGAACATTACAAAAATTCAATATAGAAATAAATTTATGTGTTTTTATAGTTTTTCGTGATATTATTACATTTTTTATCAATAACTTTAATTTTATTCATTATAAAATATATATGCCGCATCCCTGAAATTAGTTTGTGTTTGAAATTATTATGTTGTTGCTGTCTTCAAAATAATTATGAAGCTGACTTCAGAGAAGCATTTGAAGTTGGCAGCATTTGAAGCCGTGAAGTCTGCTGTTGTCTAAGTGTTTAGAGCTTTAGGCTATTTTCTATTTTGACGGGCAGCAACAAACAAATATAGTGTTGCCGTTATATATATAAATTCGAAAAGTAAGAACAAAAATTTTTGTTAATATTAAACATAAAAGAATATTACAAAAATTCAATATAGAAATAAATTTATGTGTTTTTATAGTTTTTCGTGATATTATTACATTTTTTATCAATTAATTTTATTCATTATAAAATATATATGCGGCATCCCTGAAATTAGTTTGTGTTTGAAATTATTATGTTGTTGCTGTCTTCAAAATAATTATGAAGCTGACTTCAGAGCAGCATTTGAAGCCGTGAAGTCAGCTGTCGTCTAAGTGTTTAGAGCTTTAGGCTACTTTCTATTTTGACGGGCAGCAACAAACAAATATAGTGTTGCCAATATATACATAAATACGAAAAATAAGAACAAAAATTTTTGTTAATATTAAACATAAAAGAACATTACAAAAATCAATATAGAAATAAATTTATGTGTTTTTATAGTTTTTCGTGATATTATTACATTTTTTATCAATAACTTTAATTTTATTCATTATAAAATATATATGCGGCATCCCTGAAATTAGTTTGTGTTTGAAATTATTATGTTGTTGCTGTCTTCAAAATAATTATGAAGCTGACTTCAGAGAAGCATTTGAAGTTGGCAGCATTTGAAGCCGTGAAGTCTGCTGTCGTCTAAGTGTTTAGAGCTTTAGGCTACTTTCTATTTTGACGGGCAGCAACAAACAAATATAGTATAGCCAATATATACATAAATTCGAAAAATAAGAACAAAACCTTTTTGTTATTATTAAACATAAAAGAACATTACAAAAATTCAATATAGAAATAAATTTATGTGTTTTTATAGTTTTTCGTGATATTATTACATTTTTTATCAATAACTTTAATTTTATTCATTATAAAATATATATGCGGCATCCCTGAAATAAGTTTGTGTTTGAAATTATTATGTTGTTGCTGTCTTCAAAATAATTATGAAGCTGACTTCAGAGAAGCATTTGAAGTTGGCAGCATTTGAAGCCGTGAAGTCTACTGTCGTCTAAGTGTTTAGAGCTTTAGGCTACTTTCTATTTTGACGGGCAGCAACAACCAAATACAGTGTTGCCAATATATACATAAATTCGAAAAATAAGAACAAAAACTTTTTGTTAATATTAAACATAAAAGAACATTACAAAAATTCAATATAGAAATAAATTTATGTGTTTTTATAGTTTTTCGTGATATTATTACATTTTTTATCAATAACTTTAATTTTATTCATTATAAAATATATATGCCGCATCCCTGAAATTAGTTTGTGTTTGAAATTATTATGTTGTTGCTGTCTTCAAAATAATTATGAAGCTGACTTCAGAGAAGCATTTGAAGTTGGCAGCATTTGAAGCCGTGAAGTCTGCTGTTGTCTAAGTGTTTAGAGCTTTAGGCTATTTTCTATTTTGACGGGCAGCAACAAACAAATATAGTGTTGCCGTTATATATATAAATTCGAAAAGTAAGAACAAAAATTTTTGTTAATATTAAACATAAAAGAATATTACAAAAATTCAATATAGAAATAAATTTATGTGTTTTTATAGTTTTTCGTGATATTATTACATTTTTTATCAATTAATTTTATTCATTATAAAATATATATGCGGCATCCCTGAAATTAGTTTGTGTTTGAAATTATTATGTTGTTGCTGTCTTCAAAATAATTATGAAGCTGACTTCAGAGCAGCATTTGAAGCCGTGAAGCCTGATGTCGTCTAAGTGTTTAGAGCTTTAGGCTACTTTCTATTTTGACGGGCAGCAACAAACAAATATAGTGTTGCCAATATATACATAAATTCGAAAAATAAGAACAAAAATTTTTGTTAATATTAAACATAAAAGAACATTACAAAAATTCATTATAAAAATAAATTTATGTGTTTTTATAGTTTTTCGTGATATTATTAAATTTTTTATCAATAACTTTAATTTTATTCATTATAAAATATATATGCGGCATCCCTGAAATTAGTTTGTGTTTGAAATTATTATGTTGTTGCCGTCTTCATAATAATTATGAAACTGACTTCAGAGCAGCATTTGAAGTTGGCAGCATTTGAAGCCGTGAAGTCACCTGTCGTCTAAGTGTTTAGAGCTTTAGGCTACTTTCTATTTTGACGGGCAGCAACAAACAAATATAGTGTTGCCAATATATACATAAATTCGAAAAATAAGAACAAAATTTTTTGTTAATATTAAACATAAAAGAACATTACAAAAATTCATTATAAAAATAAATTTATGTGTTTTTATAGTTTTTCGTGATATTATTAAATTTTTTATCAATAACTTTAATTTTATTCATTATAAAATATATATGCGGCATCCCTGAAATTAGTTTGTGTTTGAAAATATTATGTTGTTGCCGTCTTCATAATAATTATGAAACTGACTTCAGAGCAGCATTTGAAGTTGGCAGCATTTGAAGCCGTGAAGTCAGCTGTCGTCTAAGTGTTTAGAGCTTTAGGCTACTTTCTATTTTGACGGGCAGCAACAAACAAATATAGTGTTGCCAATATATACATAAATTCGAAAAATAAAAACAAAAACTTTTTGTTAATATTAAACATAAAAGAACATTACAAAAATTCAATATAGAAATAAATTTATGTGTTTTTATAGTTTTTCGTGATATTATTACATTTTGTATCAATAACTTTAATTTTATTCATTATAAAATATATATGCCGCATCCCTGAAATTAGTTTGTGTTTGAAATTATTATGTTGTTGCTGTCTTCAAAATAATTATGAAGCTGACTTCAGAGAAGCATTTGAAGTTGGCAGCATTTGAAGCCGAGAAGTCTGCTGTTATCTAAGTGTTTAGAGCTTTAGGCTATTTTCTATTTTGACGGGCAGCAACAAACAAATATAGTGTTGCCGTTATATATATAAATTCGAAAAGTAAGAACAAAAACTTTTTGTTAATATTAAACATAAAAGAATATTACAAAAATTCAATATAGAAATAAATTTATGTGTTTTTATAGTTTTTCGTGATATTATTACATTTTTTATCAATTAATTTTATTCATTATAAAATATATATGCGGCATCCCTGAAATTAGTTTGTGTTTGAAATTATTATGTTGTTGCTGTCTTCAAAATAATTATGAAGCTGACTTCAGAGCAGCATTTGAAGCCGTGAAGCCTGATGTCGTCTAAGTGTTTAGAGCTTTAGGCTACTTTCTATTTTGACGGGCAGCAACAAACAAATATAGTGTTGCCAATATATACATAAATTCGAAAAATAAGAACAAAAATTTTTGTTAATATTAAACATAAAAGAACATTACAAAAATTCATTATAAAAATAAATTTATGTGTTTTTATAGTATTTCGTGATATTATTAAATTTTTTATCAATAACTTTAATTTTATTCATTATAAAATATATATGCGGCATCCCTGAAATTAGTTTGTGTTTGAAATTATTATGTTGTTGCCGTCTTCATAATAATTATGAAACTGACTTCAGAGCAGCATTTGAAGTTGGCAGCATTTGAAGCCGTGAAGTCACCTGTCGTCTAAGTGTTTAGAGCTTTAGGCTACTTTCTATTTTGACGGGCAGCAACAAACAAATATAGTGTTGCCAATATATACATAAATTCGAAAAATAAGAACAAAAATTTTTGTTAATATTAAACATAAAAGAACATTACAAAAATTCATTATAAAAATAAATTTATGTGTTTTTATAGTTTTTCGTGATATTATTACATTTTTTATCAATAACTTTAATTTTATTCATTATAAAATATATATGCGGCATCCCTGAAATTAGTTTGTGTTTGAAAATATTATGTTGTTGCCGTCTTCATAATAATTATGAAACTGACTTCAGAGCAGCATTTGAAGTTGGCAGCATTTGAAGCCGTGAAGTCAGCTGTCGTCTAAGTGTTTAGAGCTTTAGGCTACTTTCTATTTTGACGGGCAGCAACAAACAAATATAGTGTTGCCAATATATACATAAATTCGAAAAATAAAAACAAAAACTTTTTGTTAATATTAAACATAAAAGAACATTACAAAAATTCAATATAGAAATAAATTTATGTGTTTTTATAGTTTTTCGTGATATTATTACATTTTTTATCAAAAACTTTAATTTTATTCATTATAAAATATATATGCGGCATCCCTGAAATAAGTTTGTGTTTGAAATTACTATGTTGTTGCTGTCTTCAAAATAATTATGAAGCTGACTTCAGAGAAGCATTTGAAGTTGGCAGCTTTGAAGCCGTGAAGTCTGCTGTCGTCTTAGTGTTTAGAGCTTTAGGCTACTTTCTATTTTGACGGGCAGCAACAACCAAATACAGTGTTGCCAATATATACATAAATTCGAAAAATAAGAACAAAAACTTTTTGTTAATATTAAACATAAAAGAATATTACAAAAATTCAATATAGAAATAAATTTATGTGTTTTTATAGTTTTTCGTGATATTATTACATTTTTTATCAATAACTTTAATTTTATTCATTATAAAATATATATGCCGCATCCCTGAAATTAGTTTGTGTTTGAAATTATTATGTTGTTGCTGTCTTCAAAATAATTATGAAGCTGACTTCAGAGAAGCATTTGAAGTTGGCAGCATTTGAAGCCGTGAAGTCTGCTGTCGTCTAAGTGTTTAGAGCTTTAGGCTATTTTCTATTTTGACGGGCAGCAACAAACAAATATAGTGTTGCCGTTATATATATAAATTCGAAAAGTAAGAACAACAACTTTTTGTTAATATTAAACATAAAAGAATATTACAAAAATTCAATATAGAAATAAATTTATGTGTTTTTATAGTTTTTCGTGATATTATTACATTTTTTATCAATTAATTTTATTCATTATAAAATATAAATGCGGCATCCCTGAAATTAGTTTGTGTTTGAAATTATTATGTTGTTGCTGTCTTCAAAATAATTATGAAGCTGACTTCAGAGCAGCATTTGAAGCCGTGAAGCCTGCTGTCGTCTAAGTGTTTAGAGCTTTAGGCTACTTTCTATTTTGACGGGCAGCAACAAACAAATATAGTGTTGCCAATATATACATAAATTCGAAAAATAAGAACAAAAATTTTTGTTAATATTAAACATAAAAGAACATTACAAAAATTCATTATAAAAATAAATTTATGTGTTTTTATAGTTTTTCGTGATATTATTATATTTTTTATCAATAACTTTAATTTTATTCATTATAAAATATATATGCGGCATCCCTGAAATTAGTTTGTGTTTGAAATTATTATGTTGTTGCCGTCTTCATAATAATTATGAAGCTGACTTCAGAGCAGCATTTGAAGTTGGCAGCATTTGAAGCCGTGAAGTCAGCTGTCGTCTAAGTGTTTAGAGCTTTAGGCTACTTTCTATTTTGACGGGCAGCAACAAACAAATATAGTGTTGCCAATATATACATAAATCCGAAAAATAAGAACAAAAATTTTTGTTAATATTAAACATAAAAGAACATTACAAAAATTCATTATAAAAATAAATTTATGTGTTTTTATAGTTTTTCGTGATATTATTAAATTTTTTATCAATAACTTTAATTTTATTCATTATAAAATATATATGCGGCATCCCTGAAATTAGTTTGTGTTTGAAATTATTATGTTGTTGCCGTCTTCATAATAATTATGAAACTGACTTCAGAGCAGCATTTGAAGTTGGCAGCATTTGAAGCCGAGAAGTCAGCTGTCGTCTAAGTGTTTAGAGCTTTAGGCTACTTTCTATTTTGACGGGCAGCAACAAACAAATATAGTGTTGCCAATATATACATAAATTCGAAAAATAAGAACAAAAATTTTTTTTAATATTAAACATAAAAGAACATTACAAAAATTCATTATAAAAATAAATTTATGTGTTTTTATAGTTTTTCGTGATATTATTAAATTTTTTATCAATAACTTTAATTTTATTCATTATAAAATATATATGCCGCATCCCTGAAATTAGTTTGTGTTTGAAATTATTATGTTGTTGCTGTCTTCAAAATAATTATGAAGCTGACTTCAGAGAAGCATTTGAAGTTGGCAGCATTTGAAGCCGTGAAGTCTGCTGTCGTCTAAGTGTTTAGAGCTTTAGGCTATTTTCTATTTTGACGGGCAGCAACAAACAAATATAGTGTTGCCGTTATATATATAAATTCGAAAAGTAAGAACAAAAACTTTTTGTTAATATTAAACATAAAAGAATATTACAAAAATTCAATATAGAAATAAATTTATGTGTTTTTATAGTTTTTCGTGATATTATTAAATTTTTTATCAATAACTTTAATTTTATTCATTATAAAATATATATGCGGCATCCCTGAAATTAGTTTGTGTTTGAAATTATTATGTTGTTGCCGTCTTCATAATAATTATGAAACTGACTTCAGAGCAGCATTTGAAGTTGGCAGCATTTGAAGCCGTGAAGTCTGGCGTCATCTAAGTGTTTAGAGCTACAATCACAATATTTGGCTTCCTTTCGTTTAGTTTTATTAAGAAAATTTAAAAATTTTAATAATTGTTTTTAATTCGAATCTCAGCTTACGAAAACAAAGAATTGTTTCTTGTACTTTTGCATTTAGTTTTTTTATAATTCACTGTTTAATAATGAAACCACCAAATTATAAGAGCACGTATTGTAACACAAATTTAAGAGCACCGTATATAAAGAGAGAAACTTACTTGAGATAAACAGGGAGCTTTAACAACTTGAAGCAGGGATGCAAATTTGGTACAATTGTACTCTTTTTAGCACTATTTGAAAGTAAAATAGTAAAAGAAAGTAATTTAGCACTATTTCATAATTTTCCTAATTTTATTTCATTACACGAAAATGTTTTAAATCATTATCCCATTGTTTATATGGCAACTCCATGTTACCCATTAGTTGTGAATTGTTTTATAACCGAGGCGAAATTACACAGATGGTGGCGATTCTACAACATTACAATAAGAACTGACGTCTCAACCCCTTTGCTATCATATACAAATGTTGACTTACGAGCCACTAATTTATCAAACTAAATCTGTTTCGCTCATTTTGAAGAGAGCGAAAAATATGTTCTCTCTTTGCAGTTTGCAGAGCCAAATTTCAGTACTACCAAGTTTAAAAAGTTGAATTTCTTGCAGCATCCATCACAAAACAGCTATTTTATTGTGAATATATGATCTTCTTCTTTTTTGTATATGGGAGAGGATTTTAAAGTTAACAAACTAACTTAATAAACTATTTCAATATTCTTTATTAATAAGAATAAATCATAAATTTGTTAAAAAAATACAATGAATAAGTAAATTAATTTATGTAATACCGAATACCTGGAAATATCGTTACATTCCGTATCTAGATACATTACCCTTATTATATATTTCATTCTTAAACAAAATCTAGAATTCTTCCTGGACGGGACCACTTGCACGTGAAAGGAGACATTTTCCCAATATTAACATTTTACTTATTCAGTAAAACGTTAACAATTTTGTTAAAAAACTAATTGCAATTGATTATTGAGGGGTATAGCTTGTTCCTATGCGCATTTCACTGTTGCTAATGCAGATCATCAGGGAACTTTACCCACCCGGTCACAAAAAATTTTGTTTGGCATCACTCTATACAAATGTATAGCAGTTGTTGTTTGTACATTTTCTACAAACCTCTTACAACTACAATTAGAGTTGAAAAAAAGTCAACCTAGGTAGTAATGGTAAAGTAAGAAAACAAAAACAATTGGTTGATTATTGAGTTCTTGTTACAACTTTGATATTGTTTAAACTTTTCATTTGTTTTAATGAAAATTTAATATAATATCTCCAGTTGTTCTAAGAAATATTTGGGTAAAGTTCCCTGATGATCTGCATTAGCAACAGTGAAATGCGCATAGGAACAAGCTATACCCCTCAATAATCAATTGCAATTAGTTTTTTAACAAAATTGTTAACGTTTTACTGAATAAGTAAAATGTTAATATTGGGAAAATTAGTGCGAATAAAAATTCTAAATACTAAAATTTTGCGATTCCCATAAAACAGCACCAATTATTAACTTGACAGCACCCGGTCACAAAAAATTTTGTTTGGCATCACTCTATACAAATGTATAGCAGTTGTTGTTTGTACATTTTCTACAAACCTCTTACAACTACAATTAGAGTTGAAAAAAAGTCAACCTAGGTAGTAATGGTAAAGTAAGAAAACAAAAACAATTGGTTGATTATTGAGTTCTTGTTACAACTTTGATATTGTTTAAACTTTTCATTTGTTTTAATGAAAATTTAATATAATATCTCCAGTTGTTCTAAGAAATATTTGGGTAAAGTTCCCTGATGATCTGCATTAGCAACAGTGAAATGCGCATAGGAACAAGCTATACCCCTCAATAATCAATTGCAATTAGTTTTTTAACAAAATTGTTAACGTTTTACTGAATAAGTAAAATGTTAATATTGGGAAAATTAGTGCGAATAAAAATTCTAAATACTAAAATTTTGCGATTCCCATAAAACAGCACCAAAAATATTTTTCGTTCCACAAAAAATACTATTTTTGGTATAATTCAAAATCTAGGAATTCTTCTTGGACGGGACTAAATGCACGTGAAAGGAGACATTATTGCCTTCAATTTGGTATACAATTTATATAGCCCAAAAGTTTTTTGTTGAACAAAGTTTTAAAAATAAAAATATTTTTCGTTCCACAAAAAATACTATTTTTGGTATAATTCAAAATCTAGGAATTCTTCCTGGACGGGACCTCTTGCACGTGAAAGGAGACATTATTGCCTTCAATTTGGTAAAAAATTGGGGCTTGTCTATCCGTTTTCGAAAACAACTGAATACTATTGACTGGCTCATGTTATTTCCTGGACCTTAGATAATAGAAATAGACTGTCAGTAGCACAAAATTGTTTTCGAGAGCGAGTAGACAAGCTCCAATTTTTTTGTATTGTGTGACCACGATGTCGCCAACTGGAATAAGGGTGAATATTGAATAAATTTTGTAAACTTTAGTACAGACAACACATTATATAATTACAGGTTAAAGATCCCGATGCTCTTATCGTGAACAAGGCTATAAAAACATGGCAAAATAGCAATCAGCACAGTGAAAAAGTAACAGTACATTAATTAGTAGATTTAAGTTTGAAGTTCATTTTATTTAAAATTCTAAATATGTATATTTAAAAACAACATCTTTCCTATCTTGAACTGTTTGCAACTCTAGAGTAATGGGACACTGTAGCCAATATGATAAAAGTTTCTTTGTATAACAAATAAGGAAGTACATTTTACGAGTACTAATAGCTTGTCTGACTATAGCAGCTATAAAAATCATATTGTGTTGACGTTTAGTAATAACTTCGGAGCAGACCTGTTATAAGCTTGCGAATAAAGACATCTTCTATGGCTGTCTGTGAGGGGCGCAAGCCGTCCAACATAGTAGCTGAAATATAAATAATCTTTACATAATATTCTTTTAAACGGTATTAAAGCTTACAAGTATTCCAAGAATTCCAAGATTTACGATCACGTACATAATGAGGTAGATTGGCCATTTCATAAGTTAGAGGTTTATCGCGTTTTGTGGTTATACGGTAGCGACCTGCTTGAACTTTTGAACAAAAGGCCGTGGTGTGGAAAGCAGCAGTTGCATGTTTATAAATTGTTAAAGCCTCTGTCATTAACAATGTATAAGAGTAAAAAATATGCAACATAATATCCAACCAAGCTTTTCCGTATTTAGCTCTACTTACCCTCACGTCGACTTCCTTTTCGTATTCTGCTGTCAATAGTTCACCATCTATGTAGGGAAATACATTTTGCAAATTGTATTTTCGTATATACCATTGAGTTCAGCGCCTTCTTCGGATTTAAACACATAAACATTAGTATGGACGGTAATATGAATCCTAGGATCATCAATACGTATGGCACCAGTTGTACCCAACACTTTAATTTTCTAGTATAATATCATCACTTTAGTTTTCTTCACATCTAGTATAATACCATCCAAATGTACATCATAAAAACCACACACATTAAAGTTATTAATAATTATGCTTCACATTATTTTATTTATTAAATTGGAGGAATTTGTATAATTTGTTAAGCTTGTTTCCTTTGTTACTTACAAAATTCTTTAATTTTGTTATGTGTATTTTCCTTTATTCTTACATTATATTGCTATCTCCTTTTAACAGCAACTAGTGGCACAAAAAAGCTGATTTGCGCCAAAACATAACCTCAAAGTTACATCTCTGATTACCCTGTGTCGTCGATAAGAAAGCGATACATGCACATGCTGTGGATGCTTATACATTTTTTATATATTTTTTTATTAATAGTTGTCCAGCAAACACTAGCGTTTCATTTTAAATTGATATGCGAAAAATATATTATTATGAACAATTCATTTGGTAGCATATAAGCCTTTTATGTTATCAAATACTTTTGAATTGAGCATTATAATTAGAGCATTTATTTAATTTACACACATTCTTCACACAGATTCTTATGCTCTTCATATAGTCGTCGATGAGCCATGTGGCTGATGCTTATAGATTTTTTAATATACATATTTTTAAAGACTACTTATCCAGCCGTCATTTCATATTTTCAAAAATAATAGAATGGTGCAATTCGAAATATATTTTATTATTGCAAATGCCTTTGGCAATATGCAATGTCTAATATGTTATAAACATTAAAATTACTTTCATTGTAATATAAATAAAATTAATATGAAAGAAAAAGAAAACCTTTTTGAAAACAGTAAACAAAAGTTATGGCTTTCAGACTGCTCTTCGTTAATTTCTACTTCAAGCAACCAGCCTTTTAATTTAATTATTTTTTTTTAGTTTGAAGGATTAAGTTTTACTTAAGGTAATATAATGCGACATCATATTTAAACACTTCACTTTGTGTTTGCTGCGAAAACTTGGTTTCTGCACTAACAACACTAATAAGCAACAATACAATTACAGTTTAAATTTTGCCATTCAATGCTGTAAAACAAAAAAAAGGGACACGCAAGAAACAAAACCTTAACATCTCTCTTACATCGTTTGCTGATGCTCGTGTCGCTTAATGTAACGAAATTTGTTTAACCTCTCTTTGGATTACTTCAAGTCAGGGATGCAAAATGAAATTTTCAAATTGTACTAAGTTTTAAGAAAAAGTGTACTTTTTTCAGTCCGATTGTGGTTTTTATTTTTTAAATATTTTTTGTTAACAATTAACTAAAAACGTACATAAAAATTCATTTGTACATATATGTGTGTTAAAAACTTAACAATCAACAAAAAGCTACATTGAATTTATTTGTACTTAGTACGTATGTGTATATTATGTAGACAAAGTTAACAATTAAATTTAATGCTTAATTCCAAAAGGTACACAAAAGACTATCGTATGTTGAGATCTGAATATACTTCCTGCTAAAAAACTCTGAGTCATTTCTAAATTGTAGCAAATCCTTTGTTTGGATTAGATAGAGACAGTCAAAACAAACACATGTTCTTCTCTTTTGTTTCTATTAAATTTTGAAACGAAAATATCCTTTCCACATTTGCAGCAGAATGTGAGATGGATAATATTCCTCTAGCATTTCTCGAAATATCAGTAAACATCGGTTCATTTAGTTCACTTTTCATATCTGATACCTTCGTGCAAAACAAGACGTATTTAAACAGGTGTTCTACATTTTTCCACAAATTAGAGGCTCGTAAATCAACATTTGTATATGATAGCAAAGGGGTTGAGACGTCAGTTCTTATTGTAATGTTGTAGAATCGCCACCATCTGTGTAATTCCGCCTTAGTTATAAAACAATTCACAACTAATGGGTAACATGGAGTTGCCATATAAACAATGGGATAATGATTTAAAACATTTTCGTGTAATGAAATAAAATTAGGAAAATTATGAAATAGTGCTAAATTAGGCATGGGGGTGCTATTGTACTTTTTACTTTCAAATAGTGCTAAAAAGAGTACAATTGTACCAACTTTTGCATCCCTGCTTCAAGTTGTTAAAGCTCCCTGTTTATCTCAAGTAAGTTTCTCTCTTTATATACGGTGCTCTTAAATTTGTGTTACAATACGTGCTCTTATAATTTGGTGATTTTATTATTAAACAGTGAATTATATAAAAACTAAATGCAAAAGTACAAGAAACAATTCGTTGTTTTCGTAACTTAGATTCGAATTAAAAACAATTATTAAAATTTTTAAATTTTCTCAATAAAACAAAACGAAAGGAAGCCAAATATTGTGATTGTAGCTCTAAACACTTAGATGACGCCAGACTTCACGGCTTCAAATGCTGCCAACTTCAAATGCTGCTCTGAAGTCAGCTTCATAATTATTTTGAAGACAGCAACAACATAATAATTTCAAACACAAACTAATTTCAGGGATGCCGCATATATATTTTATAATGAATAAAATTAAAGTTATTGATAAAAAATGTAATAATATTACGAAAAACTATAAAAACACATAAATTCATTTCTATATTGAATTTTTGTAATGTTTTTTTATGTTTAATATAAACAAAAAGTTTTTGTTCTTATTTTTCGAATTTATATATATATAATGTCAACACTATATTTGTTTGTTGCTGCCCGTCAAAATAGAAAGTAGCCTAAAGCTCTAAACACTTAGACGACAGCAGACTTCACGGCTTCAAATGCTGCCAACTTCAAATGCTGCTCTGAAGTCAGCTTCATAATTATTTTGAAGACAGCAACAACATAATAATTTCAAACACAAACTAATTTCAGGGATGCCGCATATATATTTTATAATGAATAAAATTAAAGTTATTGATAAAAAATGTAATAATATCACGAAAAACTATAAAAACACATAAATTCATTTCTATATTGAATTTTTGTAATGTTCTTTTATGTTTAATATAAACAAAAAGTTTTTGTTCTTATTTTTCGAATTTATATATATATAATGTCAACACTATATTTGTTTGTTGCTGCCCGTCAAAATAGAAAGTAGCCTAAAGCTCTAAACACTTAGACGACAGCAGACTTCACGGCTTCAAATGCTGCCAACTTCAAATGCTGCTCTGAAGTCAGCTTCATAATTATTTTGAAGACAGCAACAACATAATAATTTCAAACACAAACTAATTTCAGGGATGCCGCATATATATTTTATAATGAATAAAATTAAAGTTATTGATAAAAAATGTAATAATATCACGAAAAACTATAAAAACACATAAATTCATTTCTATATTGAATTTTTGTAATGTTCTTTTATGTTTAATATTAACAAAAAGTTTTTGTTCTTATTTTTCGAATATATGTATTTATATAATGGCAACACTATATTTGTTTGTTGCTGCCCGTTAAAATAGAAAGTAGCCTAAAGCTCTAAACAGTTAGACGACAGCAGACTTCACGGCTTCAAATGCTGCCAACTTCAAATGCTGCTCTGAAGTCAGCTTCATAATTATTTTGAAGACAGCAACAACATAATAATTTCAAACACAAACTAATTTCAGGGATGCCGCATATATATTTTATAATGAATAAAATTAAAGTTATTGATAAAAAATGTAATAATATCACGAAAAACTATAAAAACACATAAATTCATTTCTATATTGAATTTTTGTAATGTTCTTTTATGTTTAATATTAACAAAAAGTTTTTGTTCTTATTTTTCGAATTTATATATATATATAATGGCAACACTATATTTGTTTGTTGCTGCCCGTCAAAATATTAAGTACCCTAAAGCTCTAAACACTTAGACGACGGCAGACTTCACGGCTTCAAATGCTGCCAACTTCAAATGCTGCTCTGAAGTCAGCTTCATAATTATTTTGAAGACAGCAACAACATAATAATTTCAAACACAAACTAATTTCAGGGATGCCGCATATATATTTTATAATGAATAAAATTAAAGTTATTGATAAAAAATGTAATAATATCACGAAAAACTATAAAAACACATAAATTCATTTCTATATTGAATTTTTGTAATGTTTTTTTATGTTTAATATAAACAAAAAGTTTTTGTTCTTATTTTTCGAATTTATATATATATAATGTCAACACTATATTTGTTTGTTGCTGCCCGTCAAAATAGAAAGTAGCCTAAAGCTCTAAACACTTAGACGACAGCAGACTTCACGGCTTCAAATGCTGCTCTGAAGTCAGCTTCATAATTATTTTGAAGACAGCAACAACATAATAATTTCAAACACAAACTAATTTCAGGGATGCCGCATATATATTTTATAATGAATAAAATTAAAGTTATTGATAAAAAATGTAATAATATCACGAAAAACTATAAAAACACATAAATTCATTTCTATATTGAATTTTTGTAATGTTTTTTTATGTTTAATATAAACAAAAAGTTTTTGTTCTTATTTTTCGAATTTATATATATATAATGTCAACACTATATTTGTTTGTTGCTGCCCGTCAAAATAGAAAGTAGCCTAAAGCTCTAAACACTTAGACGACAGCAGACTTCACGGCTTCAAATGCTGCCAACTTCAAATGCTGCTCTGAAGTCAGCTTCATAATTATTTTGAAGACAGCAACAACATAATAATTTCAAACACAAACTAATTTCAGGGATGCCGCATATATATTTTATAATGAATAAAATTAAAGTTATTGATAAAAAATGTAATAATATCACGAAAAACTATAAAAACACATAAATTCATTTCTATATTGAATTTTTGTAATGTTCTTTTATGTTTAATATAAACAAAAAGTTTTTGTTCTTATTTTTCGAATTTATATATATATAATGTCAACACTATATTTGTTTGCTGCTGCCCGTCAAAATAGAAAGTAGCCTAAAGCTCTAAACACTTAGACGACAGCAGACTTCACGGCTTCAAATGCTGCCAACTTCAAATGCTGCTCTGAAGTCAGCTTCATAATTATTTTGAAGACAGCAACAACATAATAATTTCAAACACAAACTAATTTCAGGGATGCCGCATATATATTTTATAATGAATAAAATTAAAGTTATTGATAAAAAATGTAATAATATCACGAAAAACTATAAAAACACATAAATTCATTTCTATATTGAATTTTTGTAATGTTCTTTTATGTTTAATATTAACAAAAAGTTTTTGTTCTTATTTTTCGAATATATGTATTTATATAATGGCAACACTATATTTGTTTGTTGCTGCCCGTTAAAATAGAAAGTAGCCTAAAGCTCTAAACAGTTAGACGACAGCAGACTTCACGGCTTCAAATGCTGCCAACTTCAAATGCTGCTCTGAAGTCAGCTTCATAAATATTTTGAAGACAGCAACAACATAATAATATCAAACACAAACTAATTTCAGGGATGTCGCATATATATTTTATAATGAATAAAATTAAAGTTATTGATAAAAAATGTAATAATATCACGAAAAACTATAAAAACACATAAATTTATTTCTATATTGAATTTTTGTAATGTTCTTTTATGTTTAATATTAACAAAAACTTTTTGTTCTTATTTTTCGAATTTATATATATATAATGGCAACACTATATGTGTTTGTTGCTGCCCGTCAAAATAGAAAATAGCCTAAAGCACTTAGACGACAGCAGACTTCACGGCTTCAAATGCTGCCAACATCAAATGCTGCTCTGAAGTCAGCTTCATAATTATTTTGAAGACAGCAACAACATAATAATTTCAAACACAAACTAATTTCAGGGATGCCGCATATATATTTTATAATGAATAAAATAAAAGTTATTGTTAAAAAAAGTAATAATATCACGAAAAATTATAAAAACACATAAATTTATTTCTATATTGAATTTTTGTAATGTTCTTTTATGTTTAAAATTAAAAAAAAAGTTTTTGTTCTTATTTTTCGAATTTATATATATAATGGCAACACTATATTTGTTTGTTGCTGCCCGTCAAAATAGAAATTAGCCTAAAGCTCTAAACACTTAGACGACAGCTGACTTCACGGCTTCAAATGCTGCCAACTTCAAATGCTGCTCTGAAGTCAGCTTCATAATTATTTTGAAGACAGCAACAACATAATAATTTCAAACACAAACTAATTTCAGGGATGCCGCATATATATTTTATAATGAATAAAATTAAAGTTATTGATAAAAAATGTAATAATATCACGAAAAACTATAAAAACACATAAATTCATTTCTATATTGAATTTTTGTAATGTTTTTTTATGTTTAATATAAACAAAAAGTTTTTGTTCTTATTTTTCGAATTTATATATATATAATGTCAACACTATATTTGTTTGTTGCTGCCCGTCAAAATAGAAAGTAGCCTAAAGCTCTAAACACTTAGACGACAGCAGACTTCACGGCTTCAAATGCTGCTCTGAAGTCAGCTTCATAATTATTTTGAAGACAGCAACAACATAATAATTTCAAACACAAATTAATTTCAGGGATGCCGCATATATATTTTATAATGAATAAAATTAAAGTTATTGATAAAAAATGTAATAATATCACGAAAAACTATAAAAACACATAAATTCATTTCTATATTGAATTTGTGTAATGTTCTTTTATGTTTAATATTAACAAAAAGTTTTTGTTCTTATTTTTCGAATATATGTATTTATATAATGGCAACACTATATTTGTTTGTTGCTGCCCGTTAAAATAGAAAGTAGCCTAAAGCTCTAAATAGTTAGACGACAGCAGACTTCACGGCTTCAAATGCTGCCAACTTCAAATGCTGCTCTGAAGTCAGCTTCATAATTATTTTGAAGACAGCAACAACATAATAATTTCAAACACAAACTAATTTCAGGGATGCCGCATTTATATTTTATAATGAATAAAATTAAAGTTATTGATAAAAAATGTAATAATATCACGAAAAACTATAAAAATACATAAATTCATTTCTATATTGAATTTTTGTAATGTTCTTTTATGTTTAATATTAACAAAAAGTTTTTGTTCTTATTTTTCGAATATATGTATTTATATAATGGCAACACTATATTTGTTTGTTGCTGCCCGTTAAAATAGAAAGTAGCCTAAAGCTCTAAACAGTTAGACGACAGCAGACTTCACGGCTTCAAATGCTGCCAATTTCAAATGCTGCTCTGAAGTCAGCTTCATAATTATTTTGAAGACAGCAACAACATAATAATTTCAAACACAAACTAATTTCAGGGATGCCGCATATATATTTTATAATGAATAAAATTAAAGTTATTGATAAAAAATGTAATAATATCACGAATAACTATAAAAACACATAAATTCATTTCTATATTGAATTTTTGTAATGTTCTTTTATGTTTAATATTAACAAAAAGTTTTTGTTCTTATTTTTCGAATTTATATATATATATAATGGCAACACTATATTTGTTTGTTGCTGCCCGTCAAAATAGTAAGTAGCCTAAAGCTCTAAACACTTAGACGACGGCAGACTTCACGGCTTCAAATGCTGCCAACTTCAAATGCTGCTCTGAAGTCAGCTTCATAAATATTTTGAAGACAGCAACAACATAATAATATCAAACACAAACTAATTTCAGGGATGTCGCATATATATTTTATAATGAATAAAATAAAAGTTATTGTTAAAAAAAGTAATAATATCACGAAAAACTATAAAAACACATAAATTTATTTCTATATTGAATTTTTGTAATGTTCTTTTATGTCTAATATTAACAAAAACTTTTTGTTCTTATTTTTCGAATTTATATATATATATAATGGCAACACTATATGTGTTTGTTGCTGCCCGTCAAAATAGAAAATAGCCTAAAGCTCTAAACACTTAGCCGACGGCAGACTTCACGGCTTCAAATGCTGCCAACTTCAAATGCTGCTCTGAAGTCAGCTTCATAAATATTTTGAAGACAGCAACAACATAATAATTTCAAACACAAACTAATTTCAGGGATGCCGCATATATATTTTATAATGAATAAAATAAAAGTTATTGTTAAAAAAAGTAATAATATCACGAAAAACTATAAAAACACATAAATTTATTTCTATATTGAATTTTTGTAATGTTCTTTTATGTCTAATATTAACAAAAACTTTTTGTTCTTATTTTTCGAATTTATATATATATAATGGCAACACTATATTTGTTTGTTGCTGCCCGTCAAAATAGTAAGTAGCCTAAAGCTCTAAACACTTAGACGACGGCAGACTTCACGGCTTCAAATGCTGCCAACTTCAAATGCTGCTCTGAAGTCAGCTTCATAAATATTTTGAAGACAGCAACAACATAATAATATCAAACACAAACTAATTTCAGGGATGTCGCATATATATTTTATAATGAATAAAATAAAAGTTATTGTTAAAAAAAGTAATAATATCACGAAAAACTATAAAAACACATAAATTTATTTCTATATTGAATTTTTGTAATGTTCTTTTATGTCTAATATTAACAAAAACTTTTTGTTCTTATTTTTCGAATTTATATATATATAATGGCAACACTATATGTGTTTGTTGCTGCCCGTCAAAATAGAAAATAGCCTAAAGCTCTAAACACTTAGACGACGGCAGACTTCACGGCTTCAAATGCTGCCAACTTCAAATGCTGCTCTGAAGTCAGCTTCATAAATATTTTGAAGACAGCAACAACATAATAATTTCAAACACAAACTAATTTCAGGGATGCCGCATATATATTTTATAATGAATAAAATAAAAGTTATTGTTAAAAAAAGTAATAATATCACGAAAAACTATAAAAACACATAAATTTATTTCTATATTGAATTTTTGTAATGTTCTTTTATGTCTAATATTAACAAAAACTTTTTGTTCTTATTTTTCGAATTTATATATATATAATGGCAACACTATATGTGTTTGTTGCTGCCCGTCAAAATAGAAAATAGCCTAAAGCTCTAAACACTTAGACGACGGCAGACTTCACGGCTTCAAATGCTGCCAACTTCAAATGCTGCCAACTTCAAATGCTGCTCTGAAGTCAGCTTCATAAATATTTTGAAGACAGCAACAACATAATAATATCAAACACAAACTAATTTCAGGGATGTCGCATATATATTTTATAATGAATAAAATAAAAGTTATTGTTAAAAAAAGTAATAATATCACGAAAAACTATAAAAACACATAAATTTATTTCTATATTGAATTTTTGTAATGTTCTTTTATGTCTAATATTAACAAAAACTTTTTGTTCTTATTTTTCGAATTTATATATATATATAATGGCAACACTATATGTGTTTGTTGCTGCCCGTCAAAATAGAAAATAGCCTAAAGCTCTAAACACTTAGACGACGGCAGACTTCACGGCTTCAAATGCTGCCAACTTCAAATGCTGCTCTGAAGTCAGCTTCATAAATATTTTGAAGACAGCAACAACATAATAATTTCAAACACAAACTAATTTCAGGGATGCCGCATATATATTTTATAATGAATAAAATAAAAGTTATTGTTAAAAAAAGTAATAATATCACGAAAAACTATAAAAACACATAAATTTATTTCTATATTGAATTTTTGTAATGTTCTTTTATGTTTAATATTAACAAAAACTTTTTGTTCTTATTTTTCGAATTTATATATATATAATGGCAACACTATATGTGTTTGTTGCTGCCCGTCAAAATAGAAAATAGCCTAAAGCTCTAAACACTTAGACGACAGCAGACTTCACGGCTTCAAATGCTGCCAACTTCAAATGCTGCTCTGAAGTCAGCTTCATAATTATTTTGAAGACAGCAACAACATAATAATTTCAAACACAAACAAATTTCAGGGATGCCGCATATATATTATATAATGAATAAAATTAAAGCTATTGATAAAACATGTAATAATATCACGAAAAACTATAAAAACACGTAAATTTATTTCTATATTGTATTTTTGTAATGTTGTTTTATGTTTAAAATTAAAAAAAAGTTTTTGTTCTTATTTTTCGAATATATATATTGAATGGCAACACTATATTTGTTTGTTGCTGCCCGTCAAAATAGAAAATAGCCTAAAGCTCTAAACACTTAGACGACAGCAGGCTTCACGGCTTCAAATGCTGCCAACTTCAAATGCTGCTCTGAAGTCAGTTTCATAATTATTATGAAGACGGCAACAACATAATAATTTCAAACACAAACTAATTTCAGGGATGCCGCATATATATTTTATAATGAATAAAATTAAAGTTATTGATAAAAAATTTAATAATATCACGAAAAACTATAAAAACACATAAATTTATTTCTATATTGAATTTTTGTAATGTTATTTTATGTTTGATATTAAAAAAAAGTTTTTGTTCTTATTTTTCCAATTTATATATATAATGGCAACACTATATTTGCTTGTTGCTGCCCGTCAAAATAGAAAATAGCCTAAAGCTCTAAACACTTAGACGACAATAGACTTCACGGCTTCAAAGGCTGCCAACTTCAAATGCTGCTCTGAAGTCAGCTTCATAATTATTTTGAAGACAGCAACAACATAATAATTTCAAACACAAACTAATTTCAGGGATGCCGCATATATATTTTATAATGAATAAAATTAAAGTTATTGATAAAAAATGTAATAATATCATGAAAAACTATAAAAACACATAAATTTATTTCTATATTGAATTTTTGTAATGTTATTTTATGTTTAATATAAAAAAAAGTTTTTGTTCTTATTTTTCCAATTTATATATATAATGGCAACACTATATTTGCTTGTTGCTGCCCGTCAAAATAAAAAATAGCCTAAAACTCTAAACACTTAGACGACAGCAGGCTTCACGGCTTCAGATACTGCCAACTTCAAATGCTGCTCTGAAGTCAGCTTCATAATTATTTTGAAGACAGCAACAACATAATAATTTCAAACACAAACTAATTTCAGGGATGCCGCATATATATTTTATAATGAATAAAATTAAAGTTATTGATAAAAAATGTAATAATATCATGAAAAACTATAAAAACACATAAATTTATTTCTATATTGAATTTTTGTAATGTTATTTTATGTTTAATATAAAAAAAGTTTTTGTTCTTATTTTTCCAATTTATATATATAATGGCAACACTATATTTGCTTGTTGCTGCCCGTCAAAATAAAAAATAGCCTAAAACTCTAAACACTTAGACGACAGCAGACTTCACGGCTTCAGATACTGCCAACTTCAAATGCTGCTCTGAAGTCAGCTTCATAATTATTTTGAAGACAGCAACAACATAATAATTTCAAACACAAACTAATTTCAGGGATGCCGCATATATATTTTATAATGAATAAAATTAAAGTTATTGATAAAAAATGTAATAATATCACGAAAAACTATAAAAACACATAAATTTATTTCTATATTGAATTTTTGTAATGTTCTTTTATGTCTAATATTAACAAAAACTTTTTGTTCTTATTTTTCGAATTTATATATATATAATGGCAACACTATATGTGTTTGTTGCTGCCCGTCAAAATAGAAAATAGCCTAAAGCTCTAAACACTTAGACGACGGCAGACTTCACGGCTTCAAATGCTGCCAACTTCAAATGCTGCTCTGAAGTCAGCTTCATAAATATTTTGAAGACAGCAACAACATAATAATATCAAACACAAACTAATTTCAGGGATGTCGCATATATATTTTATAATGAATAAAATAAAAGTTATTGTTAAAAAAAGTAATAATATCACGAAAAACTATAAAAACACATAAATTTATTTCTATATTGAATTTTTGTAATGTTCTTTTATGTCTAATATTAACAAAAACTTTTTGTTCTTATTTTTCGAATTTATATATATATAATGGCAACACTATATGTGTTTGTTGCTGCCCGTCAAAATAGAAAATAGCCTAAAGCTCTAAACACTTAGACGACGGCAGACTTCACGGCTTCAAATGCTGCCAACTTCAAATGCTGCTCTGAAGTCAGCTTCATAAATATTTTGAAGACAGCAACAACATAATAATATCAAACACAAACTAATTTCAGGGATGTCGCATATATATTTTATAATGAATAAAATAAAAGTTATTGTTAAAAAAAGTAATAATATCACGAAAAACTATAAAAACACATAAATTTATTTCTATATTGAATTTTTGTAATGTTATTTTATGTTTAATATAAAAAAAAGTTTTTGTTCTTATTTTTCCAATTTATATATATAATGGCAACACTATATTTGCTTGTTGCTGCCCGTCAAAATAAAAAATAGCCTAAAACTCTAAACACTTAGACGACAGCAGGCTTCACGGCTTCAGATACTGCCAACTTCAAATGCTGCTCTGAAGTCAGCTTCATAATTATTTTGAAGACAGCAACAACATAATAATTTCAAACACAAACTAATTTCAGGGATGCCGCATATATATTTTATAATGAATAAAATTAAAGTTATTGATAAAAAATGTAATAATATCATGAAAAACTATAAAAACACATAAATTTATTTCTATATTGAATTTTTGTAATGTTATTTTATGTTTAATATAAAAAAAGTTTTTGTTCTTATTTTTCCAATTTATATATATAATGGCAACACTATATTTGCTTGTTGCTGCCCGTCAAAATAAAAAATAGCCTAAAACTCTAAACACTTAGACGACAGCAGACTTCACGGCTTCAGATACTGCCAACTTCAAATGCTGCTCTGAAGTCAGCTTCATAATTATTTTGAAGACAGCAACAACATAATAATTTCAAACACAAACTAATTTCAGGGATGCCGCATATATATTTTATAATGAATAAAATTAAAGTTATTGATAAAAAATGTAATAATATCACGAAAAACTATAAAAACACATAAATTTATTTCTATATTGAATTTTTGTAATGTTCTTTTATGTCTAATATTAACAAAAACTTTTTGTTCTTATTTTTCGAATTTATATATATATAATGGCAACACTATATGTGTTTGTTGCTGCCCGTCAAAATAGAAAATAGCCTAAAGCTCTAAACACTTAGACGACGGCAGACTTCACGGCTTCAAATGCTGCCAACTTCAAATGCTGCTCTGAAGTCAGCTTCATAAATATTTTGAAGACAGCAACAACATAATAATATCAAACACAAACTAATTTCAGGGATGTCGCATATATATTTTATAATGAATAAAATAAAAGTTATTGTTAAAAAAAGTAATAATATCACGAAAAACTATAAAAACACATAAATTTATTTCTATATTGAATTTTTGTAATGTTCTTTTATGTCTAATATTAACAAAAACTTTTTGTTCTTATTTTTCGAATTTATATATATATAATGGCAACACTATATGTGTTTGTTGCTGCCCGTCAAAATAGAAAATAGCCTAAAGCTCTAAACACTTAGACGACGGCAGACTTCACGGCTTCAAATGCTGCCAACTTCAAATGCTGCTCTGAAGTCAGCTTCATAAATATTTTGAAGACAGCAACAACATAATAATATCAAACACAAACTAATTTCAGGGATGTCGCATATATATTTTATAATGAATAAAATAAAAGTTATTGTTAAAAAAAGTAATAATATCACGAAAAACTATAAAAACACATAAATTTATTTCTATATTGAATTTTTGTAATGTTCTTTTATGTCTAATATTAACAAAAACTTTTTGTTCTTATTTTTCGAATTTATATATATATAATGGCAACACTATATGTGTTTGTTGCTGCCCGTCAAAATAGAAAATACCCTAAAGCTCTAAACACTTAGACGACGGCAGACTTCACGGCTTCAAATGCTGCCAACTTCAAATGCTGCTCTGAAGTCAGCTTCATAAATATTTTGAAGACAGCAACAACATAATAATATCAAACACAAACTAATTTCAGGGATGTCGCATATATATTTTATAATGAATAAAATAAAAGTTATTGTTAAAAAAAGTAATAATATCACGAAAAACTATAAAAACACATAAATTTATTTCTATATTGAATTTTTGTAATGTTCTTTTATGTCTAATATTAACAAAAACTTTTTGTTCTTATTTTTCGAATTTATATATATATAATGGCAACACTATATGTGTTTGTTGCTGCCCGTCAAAATAGAAAATAGCCTAAAGCTCTAAACACTTAGACGACGGCAGACTTCACGGCTTCAAATGCTGCCAACTTCAAATGCTGCTCTGAAGTCAGCTTCATAAATATTTTGAAGACAGCAACAACATAATAATATCAAACACAAACTAATTTCAGGGATGTCGCATATATATTTTATAATGAATAAAATAAAAGTTATTGTTAAAAAAAGTAATAATATCACGAAAAACTATAAAAACACATAAATTTATTTCTATATTGAATTTTTGTAATGTTCTTTTATGTCTAATATTAACAAAAACTTTTTGTTCTTATTTTTCGAATTTATATATATATATAATGGCAACACTATATGTGTTTGTTGCTGCCCGTCAAAATAGAAAATAGCCTAAAGCTCTAAACACTTAGACGACGGCAGACTTCACGGCTTCAAATGCTGCCAACTTCAAATGCTGCTCTGAAGTCAGCTTCATAAATATTTTGAAGACAGCAACAACATAATAATATCAAACACAAACTAATTTCAGGGATGTCGCATATATATTTTATAATGAATAAAATAAAAGTTATTGTTAAAAAAAGTAATAATATCACGAAAAACTATAAAAACACATAAATTTATTTCTATATTGAATTTTTGTAATGTTCTTTTATGTCTAATATTAACAAAAACTTTTTGTTCTTATTTTTCGAATTTATATATATATAATGGCAACACTATATGTGTTTGTTGCTGCCCGTCAAAATAGAAAATAGCCTAAAGCTCTAAACACTTAGACGACGGCAGACTTCACGGCTTCAAATGCTGCCAACTTCAAATGCTGCTCTGAAGTCAGCTTCATAAATATTTTGAAGACAGCAACAACATAATAATATCAAACACAAACTAATTTCAGGGATGTCGCATATATATTTTATAATGAATAAAATAAAAGTTATTGTTAAAAAAAGTAATAATATCACGAAAAACTATAAAAACACATAAATTTATTTCTATATTGAATTTTTGTAATGTTCTTTTATGTCTAATATTAACAAAAACTTTTTGTTCTTATTTTTCGAATTTATATATATATAATGGCAACACTATATGTGTTTGTTGCTGCCCGTCAAAATAGAAAATAGCCTAAAGCTCTAAACACTTAGACGACGGCAGACTTCACGGCTTCAAATGCTGCCAACTTCAAATGCTGCTCTGAAGTCAGCTTCATAAATATTTTGAAGACAGCAACAACATAATAATTTCAAACACAAACTAATTTCAGGGATGCCGCATATATTTTATAATGAATAAAATAAAAGTTATTGTTAAAAAAAGTAATAATATCACGAAAAACTATAAAAACACATAAATTTATTTCTATATTGAATTTTTGTAATGTTCTTTTATGTTTAATATTAACAAAAACTTTTTGTTCTTATTTTTCGAATTTATATATATATAATGGCAACACTATATGTGTTTGTTGCTGCCCGTCAAAATAGAAAATAGCCTAAAGCTCTAAACACTTAGACGACAGCAGACTTCACGGCTTCAAATGCTGCCAACTTCAAATGCTGCTCTGAAGTCAGCTTCATAATTATTTTGAAGACAGCAACAACATAATAATTTCAAACACAAACAAATTTCAGGGATGTCGCATATATATTATATAATGAATAAAATTAAAACTATTGATAAAACATGTAATAATATCACGAAAAACTATAAAAACACGTAAATTTATTTCTATATTGTATTTTTGTAATGTTGTTTTATGTTTAAAATTAAAAAAAAGTTTTTGTTCTTATTTTTCGAATATATATATTGAATGGCAACACTATATTTGTTTGTTGCTGCCCGTCAAAATAGAAAATAGCCTAAAGCTCTAAACACTTAGACGACAGCAGACTTCACGGCTTCAAATGCTGCCAACTTCAAATGCTGCTCTGAAGTCAGTTTCATAATTATTATGAAGACGGCAACAACATAATAATTTCAAACACAAACTAATTTCAGGGATGCCGCATATATATTTTATAATGAATAAAATTAAAGTTATTGATAAAAAATTTAATAATATCACGAAAAACTATAAAAACACATAAATTTATTTCTATATTGAATTTTTGTAATGTTATTTTATGTTTGATATTAAAAAAAAGTTTTTGTTCTTATTTTTCCAATTTTTATATATAATGGCAACACTATATTTGCTTGTTGCTGCCCGTCAAAATAGAAAATAGCCTAAAGCTCTAAACACTTAGACGACAATAGACTTCACGGCTTCAAAGGCTGCCAACTTCAAATGCTGCTCTGAAGTCAGCTTCATAATTATTTTGAAGACAGCAACAACATAATAATTTCAAACACAAACTAATTTCAGGGATGCCGCATATATATTTTATAATGAATAAAATTAAAGTTATTGATAAAAAATGTAATAATATCATGAAAAACTATAAAAACACATAAATTTATTTCTATATTGAATTTTTGTAATGTTATTTTATGTTTAATATAAAAAAAAGTTTTTGTTCTTATTTTTCCAATTTATATATATAATGGCAACACTATATTTGCTTGTTGCTGCCCGTCAAAATAGAAAATAGCCTAAAGCTCTAAACACTTAGACGACAGCAGACTTCACGGCTTCAAATGCTGCCAACTTCAAATGCTGCTCTGAAGTCAGCTTCATAATTATTTTGAAGACAGCAACAACATAATAATTTCAAACACAAACTAATTTCAGGGATGCCGCATATATATTTTATAATGAATAAAATTTAAGTTATTGATAAAAAATTTAATAATATCACGAAAAACTATAAAAACACATAAATTTATTTCTGTATTGAATTTTTGTAATGTTATTTTATGTTTAATATTAAAAAAAAGTTTTTGTTCTCATTTTTCCAATTTATATATATAATGGCAACAATATATTTGCTTATTGCTGCCCGTCAATATAGAAATTAGCCTAAACCTCTAAACACTTAGACGACAGCAGACTTCACGGCTTCAAAGGCTGCCAACTTCAAATGCTGCTCTGAAGTCAGCTTCATAATTATTTTGAAGACAGCAACAACATAATAATTTCAAACACAAACTAATTTCAGGGATGCCGCATATATATCTTATAATGAATAAAATTAAAGTTATTGATAAAAAATGTAATAATATCACGAAAAACTATAAAAACACATAAATTTATTTCTATATTGAATTTTTGTAATGTTATTTTATGTTTGCTATTAAAAAAAGTTTTGTTCTTATTTTTCCAATTTATATATATAATGGAAACACTATATTTGCTTGTTGCTTCCCGTCAAAATAGAAAATAGCCTAAAGCTCTAAACACTTAGACGACAGCAGACTTCACGGCTTCAAATGCTGCCAACTTCAAATGCTGCTCTGAAGTCAGCTTCATAATTATTTTGAAGACAGCAACAACATAATAATTTCAAACACAAACTAATTTCAGGGATGCCGCATATATATTTTATAATAAATAAAATTAAAGTTATTGATAAAAAATGTAATAATATCACGAAAAACTATAAAAACACATAAATTTATTTCTATATTGAATTTTTGTAATGTTATTTTATGTTTGATATTAAAAAAAAGTTTTTGTTCTTATTTTTCCAATTTATATATATAATGGCAACACTATATTTGCTTGTTGCTGCCCGTCAAAATAGAAAATAGCCTAGAGCTCTAAACACTTAGACGACAGGAGACTTCACGGCTTCAAATGCTGCCAACTTCAAATGCTGCTCTGAAGTCAGCTTCATAATTATTTTGAAGACAGCAACAACATAATAATTTCAAACACAAACTAATTTCAGGGATGCCGCATATATATTTTATAATGAATAAAATTAAAGTTATTGATAAAAAATGTAATAATATCACGAAAAACTATAAAAACACATAAATTTATTTCTATATTGAATTTTTGTAATGTTATTTTATGTTTGATATTAAAAAGAAAGTTTTTGTTCTTATTTTTCCAATTTATATATATAATGGCAACACTATATTTGCTTGTTGCTGCCCGTCAAAATAGAAAATAGCCTAAAGCTCTAAACACTTAGACGACAGCAGACTTCACGGCTTCAAATGCTGCCAACTTCAAATGCTGCTCTGAAGTCAGCTTCATAATTATTTTGAAGACAGCAACAACATAATAATTTCAAACACAAACTAATTTCAGGGATGCCGCATATATATTTTATAATGAATAAAATTAAAGTTATTGATAAAAAATGTAATAATATCACGAAAAACTATAAAAACACATAAATTTATTTCTATATTGAATTTTTGTAATGTTATTTTATGTTTGATATAAAAAAAAAGTTTTTGTTCTTATTTTTCCAATTTATATATATAATGGCAACACTATATTTGCTTGTTGCTGCCCGTCAAAATAGAAAATAGCCTAAAGCTCTAAACACTTAGACGACAATAGACTTCACGGCTTCAAAGGCTGCCAACTTCAAATGCTGCTCTGAAGTCAGCTTCATAATTATTTTGAAGACAGCAACAACATAATAATGTCAAACACAAACTAATTTCAGGGATGCCGCATATATATTTTATAATGAATAAAATTAAAGTTATTGATAAAAAATGTAATAATATCACGAAAAACTATAAAAACACATAAATTTGTTTCTATATTGATTTTTTGTAATGTTATTTTATGTTTGATATTAAAAAAAAGTTTTTGTTCTTATTTTTCCAATTTATATATATAATGGCAACACTATATTTGCTTGTTGCTGCCCGTCAAAATAGAAAATAGCCTAAAGCTCTAAACACTTAGACGACAATAGACTTCACGGCTTCAAAGGCTGCCAACTTCAAATGCTGCTCTGAAGTCAGCTTCATAATTATTTTGAAGACAGCAACAACATAATAATTTCAAACACAAACTAATTTCAGGGATGCCGCATATATATTTTATAATGAATAAAATTAAAGTTATTGATAAAAAATGTAATAATATCACGAAAAACTATAAAAACACATAAATTTATTTCTATATTGAATTTTTGTAATGTTATTTTATGTTTGATATTAAAAAAAAGTTTTTGTTCTTATTTTTCCAATTTATATATATAATGGCAACACTATATTTGCTTGTTGCTGCCCGTCAAAATAGAAAATAGCCTAAAGCTCTAAACACTTAGACGACAGCAGACGTCACGGCTTCAAATGCTGCCAACTTCAAATGCTGCTCTGAAGTCAGCTTCATAATTATTTTGAAGACAGCAACAACATAATAATTTCAAACACAAACTAATTTCAGGGATGCCGCATATATATTTTATAATGAATAAAATTAAAGTTATTGATAAAAAATGTAATAATATCACGAAAAACTATAAAAACACATAAATTTATTTCTATATTGAATTTTTGTAATGTTATTTTATGTTTGATATTAAAAAAAAGTTTTTGTTCTTATTTTTCGAATTTATATATATAATGGCAACACTATATTTGCTTGTTGCTGCCCGTCAAAATAGAAAATAGCCTAAAGCTCTAAACACTTAGACGACAGCAGACTTCACGGCTTCAAATGCTGCCAACTTCAAATGCTGCTCTGAAGTCAGCTTCATAAATATTTTGAAGACAGCAACAACATAATAATATCAAACACAAACTAATTTCAGGGATGTCGCATATATATTTTATAATGAATAAAATAAAAGTTATTGTTAAAAAAAGTAATAATATCACGAAAAACTATAAAAACACATAAATTTATTTCTATATTGAATTTTTGTAATGTTATTTTATGTTTGATATTAAAAAAAAGTTTTTGTTCTTATTTTTCCAATTTATATATATAATGGCAACACTATATTTGCTTGTTGCTGCCCGTCAAAATAGAAAATAGCCTATAGCTCTAAACACTTAGACGACAGGAGACTTCACGGCTTCAAATGCTGCCAACTTCAAATGCTGCTCTGAAGTCAGCTTCATAATTATTTTGAAGACAGCAACAACATAATAATTTCAAACACAAACTAATTTCAGGGATGCCGCATATATATTTTATAATGAATAAAATTAAAGTTATTGATAAAAAATGTAATAATATCACGAAAAACTATAAAAACACATAAATTTATTTCTATATTGAATTTTTGTAATGTTATTTTATGTTTGATATTAAAAAAAAGTTTTTGTTCTTATTTTTCCAATTTATATATATAATGGCAACACTATATTTGCTTGTTGCTGCCCGTCAAAATAGAAAATAGCCTAAAGCTCTAAACACTTAGACGACAATAGACTTCACGGCTTCAAAGGCTGCCAACTTCAAATGCTGCTCTGAAGTCAGCTTCATAATTATTTTGAAGACAGCAACAACATAATAATTTCAAACACAAACTAATTTCAGGGATGCCGCATATATATTTTATAATGAATAAAATTAAAGTTATTGATAAAAAATGTAATAATATCACGAAAAACTATAAAAACACATAAATTTGTTTCTATATTGATTTTTTGTAATGTTATTTTATGTTTGATATTAAAAAAAAGTTTTTGTTCTTATTTTTCCAATTTATATATATAATGGCAACACTATATTTGCTTGTTGCTGCCCGTCAAAATAGAAAATAGCCTAAAGCTCTAAACACTTAGACGACAATAGACTTCACGGCTTCAAAGGCTGCCAACTTCAAATGCTGCTCTGAAGTCAGCTTCATAATTATTTTGAAGACAGCAACAACATAATAATTTCAAACACAAACTAATTTCAGGGATGCCGCATATATATTTTATAATGAATAAAATTAAAGTTATTGATAAAAAATGTAATAATATCACGAAAAACTATAAAAACACATAAATTTATTTCTATATTGAATTTTTGTAATGTTATTTTATGTTTGATATTAAAAAAAAGTTTTTGTTCTTATTTTTCCAATTTATATATATAATGGCAACACTATATTTGCTTGTTGCTGCCCGTCAAAATAGAAAATAGCCTAAAGCTCTAAACACTTAGACGACAGCAGACGTCACGGCTTCAAATGCTGCCAACTTCAAATGCTGCTCTGAAGTCAGCTTCATAATTATTTTGAAGACAGCAACAACATAATAATTTCAAACACAAACTAATTTCAGGGATGCCGCATATATATTTTATAATGAATAAAATTAAAGTTATTGATAAAAAATGTAATAATATCACGAAAAACTATAAAAACACATAAATTTATTTCTGTATTGAATTTTTGTAATGTTATTTTATGTTTGATATTAAAAAAAAGTTTTTGTTCTTATTTTTCGAATTTATATATATAATGGCAACACTATATTTGCTTGTTGCTGCCCGTCAAAATAGAAAATAGCCTAAAGCTCTAAACACTTAGACGACAGCAGACTTCACGGCTTCAAATGCTGCCAACTTCAAATGCTGCTCTGAAGTCAGCTTCATAAATATTTTGAAGACAGCAACAACATAATAATATCAAACACAAACTAATTTCAGGGATGTCGCATATATATTTTATAATGAATAAAATAAAAGTTATTGTTAAAAAAAGTAATAATATCACGAAAAACTATAAAAACACATAAATTTATTTCTATATTGAATTTTTGTAATGTTCTTTTATGTCTAATATTAACAAAAACTTTTTGTTCTTATTTTTCGAATTTATATATATATAATGGCAACACTATATGTGTTTGTTGCTGCCCGTCAAAATAGAAAATAGCCTAAAGCTCTAAACACTTAGACGACGGCAGACTTCACGGCTTCAAATGCTGCCAACTTCAAATGCTGCTCTGAAGTCAGCTTCATAAATATTTTGAAGACAGCAACAACATAATAATATCAAACACAAACTAATTTCAGGGATGTCGCATATATATTTTATAATGAATAAAATAAAAGTTATTGTTAAAAAAAGTAATAATATCACGAAAAACTATAAAAACACATAAATTTATTTCTATATTGAATTTTTGTAATGTTCTTTTATGTCTAATATTAACAAAAACTTTTTGTTCTTATTTTTCGAATTTATATATATATAATGGCAACACTATATGTGTTTGTTGCTGCCCGTCAAAATAGAAAATAGCCTAAAGCTCTAAACACTTAGACGACGGCAGACTTCACGGCTTCAAATGCTGCCAACTTCAAATGCTGCTCTGAAGTCAGCTTCATAAATATTTTGAAGACAGCAACAACATAATAATTTCAAACACAAACTAATTTCAGGGATGCCGCATATATATTTTATAATGAATAAAATAAAAGTTATTGTTAAAAAAAGTAATAATATCACGAAAAACTATAAAAACACATAAATTTATTTCTATATTGAATTTTTGTAATGTTCTTTTATGTTTAATATTAACAAAAACTTTTTGTTCTTATTTTTCGAATTTATATATATATAATGGCAACACTATATGTGTTTGTTGCTGCCCGTCAAAATAGAAAATAGCCTAAAGCTCTAAACACTTAGACGACAGCAGACTTCACGGCTTCAAATGCTGCCAACTTCAAATGCTGCTCTGAAGTCAGCTTCATAATTATTTTGAAGACAGCAACAACATAATAATTTCAAACACAAAAAAATTTCAGGGATGCCGCATATATATTATATAATGAATAAAATTAAAACTATTGATAAAACATGTAATAATATCACGAAAAACTATAAAAACACGTAAATTTATTTCTATATTGTATTTTTGTAATGTTGTTTTATGTTTAAAATTAAAAAAAAGTTTTTGTTCTTATTTTTCGAATATATATATTGAATGGCAACACTATATTTGTTTGTTGCTGCCCGTCAAAATAGAAAATAGCCTAAAGCTCTAAACACTTAGACGACAATAGACTTCACGGCTTCAAAGGCTGCCAACTTCAAATGCTGCTCTGAAGTCAGCTTCATAATTATTTTGAAGACAGCAACAACATAATAATTTCAAACACAAACTAATTTCAGGGATGCCGCATATATATTTTATAATGAATAAAATTAAAGTTATTGATAAAAAATGTAATAATATCATGAAAAACTATAAAAACACATAAATTTATTTCTATATTGAATTTTTGTAATGTTATTTTATGTTTAATATAAAAAAAAGTTTTTGTTCTTATTTTTCCAATTTATATATATAATGGCAACACTATATTTGCTTGTTGCTGCCCGTCAAAATAGAAAATAGCCTAAAGCTCTAAACACTTAGACGACAGCAGACTTCACGGCTTCAAATGCTGCCAACTTCAAATGCTGCTCTGAAGTCAGCTTCATAATTATTTTGAAGACAGCAACAACATAATAATTTCAAACACAAACTAATTTCAGGGATGCCGCATATATATTTTATAATGAATAAAATTTAAGTTATTGATAAAAAATTTAATAATATCACGAAAAACTATAAAAACACATAAATTTATTTCTGTATTGAATTTTTGTAATGTTATTTTATGTTTAATATTAAAAAAAAGTTTTTGTTCTCATTTTTCCAATTTATATATATAATGGCAACAATATATTTGCTTATTGCTGCCCGTCAATATAGAAATTAGCCTAAACCTCTAAACACTTAGACGACAGCAGACTTCACGGCTTCAAAGGCTGCCAACTTCAAATGCTGCTCTGAAGTCAGCTTCATAATTATTTTGAAGACAGCAACAACATAATAATTTCAAACACAAACTAATTTCAGGGATGCCGCATATATATCTTATAATGAATAAAATTAAAGTTATTGATAAAAAATGTAATAATATCACGAAAAACTATAAAAACACATAAATTTATTTCTATATTGAATTTTTGTAATGTTATTTTATGTTTGATATTAAAAAAAGTTTTGTTCTTATTTTTCCAATTTATATATATAATGGAAACACTATATTTGCTTGTTGCTTCCCGTCAAAATAGAAAATAGCCTAAAGCTCTAAACACTTAGACGACAGCAGACTTCACGGCTTCAAATGCTGCCAACTTCAAATGCTGCTCTGAAGTCAGCTTCATAATTATTTTGAAGACAGCAACAACATAATAATTTCAAACACAAACTAATTTCAGGGATGCCGCATATATATTTTATAATAAATAAAATTAAAGTTATTGATAAAAAATGTAATAATATCACGAAAAACTATAAAAACACATAAATTTATTTTTATATTGAATTTTTGTAATGTTATTTTATGTTTGATATTAAAAAAAAGTTTTTGTTCTTATTTTTCCAATTTATATATATAATGGCAACACTATATTTGCTTGTTGCTGCCCGTCAAAATAGAAAATAGCCTATAGCTCTAAACACTTAGACGACAGGAGACTTCACGGCTTCAAATGCTGCCAACTTCAAATGCTGCTCTGAAGTCAGCTTCATAATTATTTTGAAGACAGCAACAACATAATAATTTCAAACACAAACTAATTTCAGGGATGCCGCATATATATTTTATAATGAATAAAATTAAAGTTATTGATAAAAAATGTAATAATATCACGAAAAACTATAAAAACACATAAATTTATTTCTATATTGAATTTTTGTAATGTTATTTTATGTTTGATATTAAAAAGAAAGTTTTTGTTCTTATTTTTCCAATTTATATATATAATGGCAACACTATATTTGCTTGTTGCTGCCCGTCAAAATAGAAAATAGCCTAAAGCTCTAAACACTTAGACGACAATAGACTTCACGGCTTCAAAGGCTGCCAACTTCAAATGCTGCTCTGAAGTCAGCTTCATAATTATTTTGAAGACAGCAACAACATAATAATGTCAAACACAAACTAATTTCAGGGATGCCGCATATATATTTTATAATGAATAAAATTAAAGTTATTGATAAAAAATGTAATAATATCACGAAAAACTATAAAAACACATAAATTTATTTCTATATTGAATTTTTGTAATGTTATTTTAGGTTTGATATTAAAAAAAAAGTTTTTGTTCTTATTTTTCCAATTTATATATATAATGGCAACACTATATTTGCTTGTTGCTGCCCGTCAAAATAGAAAATAGCCTAAAGCTCTAAACACTTAGACGACAGCAGACGTCACGGCTTCAAATGCTGCCAACTTCAAATGCTGCTCTGAAGTCAGCTTCATAATTATTTTGAAGACAGCAACAACATAATAATTTCAAACACAAACTAATTTCAGGGATGCCGCATATATATTTTATAATGAATAAAATTAAAGTTATTGATAAAAAATGTAATAATATCACGAAAAACTATAAAAACACATAAAATTATTTCTATATTGAATTTTTGTAATGTTATTTTATGTTTGATATTAAAAAAAGTTTTGTTCTTATTTTTCCAATTTATATATATAATGGAAACACTATATTTGCTTGTTGCTTCCCGTCAAAATAGAAAATAGCCTAAAGCTCTAAACACTTAGACGACAGCAGACTTCACGGCTTCAAATGCTGCCAACTTCAAATGCTGCTCTGAAGTCAGCTTCATAATTATTTTGAAGACAGCAACAACATAATAATTTCAAACACAAACTAATTTCAGGGATGCCGCATATATATTTTATAATAAATAAAATTAAAGTTATTGATAAAAAATGTAATAATATCACGAAAAACTATAAAAACACATAAATTTATTTCTATATTGAATTTTTGTAATGTTATTTTATGTTTGATATTAAAAAAAAGTTTTTGTTCTTATTTTTCCAATTTATATATATAATGGCAACACTATATTTGCTTGTTGCTGCCCGTCAAAATAGAAAATAGCCTATAGCTCTAAACACTTAGACGACAGGAGACTTCACGGCTTCAAATGCTGCCAACTTCAAATGCTGCTCTGAAGTCAGCTTCATAATTATTTTGAAGACAGCAACAACATAATAATTTCAAACACAAACTAATTTCAGGGATGCCGCATATATATTTTATAATGAATAAAATTAAAGTTATTGATAAAAAATGTAATAATATCACGAAAAACTATAAAAACACATAAATTTATTTCTATATTGAATTTTTGTAATGTTATTTTATGTTTGATATTAAAAAGAAAGTTTTTGTTCTTATTTTTCCAATTTATATATATAATGGCAACACTATATTTGCTTGTTGCTGCCCGTCAAAATAGAAAATAGCCTAAAGCTCTAAACACTTAGACGACAATAGACTTCACGGCTTCAAAGGCTGCCAACTTCAAATGCTGCTCTGAAGTCAGCTTCATAATTATTTTGAAGACAGCAACAACATAATAATGTCAAACACAAACTAATTTCAGGGATGCCGCATATATATTTTATAATGAATAAAATTAAAGTTATTGATAAAAAATGTAATAATATCACGAAAAACTATAAAAACACATAAATTTATTTCTATATTGAATTTTTGTAATGTTATTTTAGGTTTGATATTAAAAAAAAGTTTTTGTTCTTATTTTTCCAATTTATATATATAATGGCAACACTATATTTGCTTGTTGCTGCCCGTCAAAATAGAAAATAGCCTAAAGCTCTAAACACTTAGACGACAATAGACTTCACGGCTTTAAAGGCTGCCAACTTCAAATGCTGCTCTGAAGTCAGCTTCATAATTATTTTGAAGACAGCAACAACATAATAATTTCAAACACAAACTAATTTCAGGGATGCCGCATATATATTTTATAATGAATAAAATTAAAGTTATTGATAAAAAATGTAATAATATCACGAAAAACTATAAAAACACATAAATTTGTTTCTATATTGATTTTTTGTAATGTTATTTTATGTTTGATATTAAAAAAAAGTTTTTGTTCTTATTTTTCCAATTTATATATATAATGGCAACACTATATTTGCTTGTTGCTGCCCGTCAAAATAGAAAATAGCCTAAAGTTTTAAACACTTAGACGACAATAGACTTCACGGCTTCAAAGGCTGCCAACTTCAAATGCTGCTCTGAAGTCAGCTTCATAATTATTTTGAAGACAGCAACAACATAATAATTTCAAACACAAACTAATTTCAGGGATGCCGCATATATATTTTATAATGAATAAAATTAAAGTTATTGATAAAAAATGTAATAATATCACGAAAAACTATAAAAACACATAAATTTATTTCTATATTGAATTTTTGTAATGTTATTTTATGTTTGATATTAAAAAAAAGTTTTTGTTCTTATTTTTCGAATTTATATATATAATGGCAACACTATATTTGCTTGTTGCTGCCCGTCAAAATAGAAAATAGCCTAAAGCTCTAAACACTTAGACGACAGCAGACTTCACGGCTTCAAATGCTGCCAACTTCAAATGCTGCTCTGAAGTCAGCTTCATAATTATTTTGAAGACAGCAACAACATAATAATTTCAAACACAAACTAATTTCAGGGATGCCGCATATATATTTTATAATGAATAAAATTAAAGTTATTGATAAAAAATGTAATAATATCACGAAAAACTATAAAAACACATAAATTTATTTCTATATTGAATTTTTGTAATGTTATTTTATGTTTGATATTAAAAAAAAGTTTTTGTTCTTATTTTTCCAATTTATATATATAATGGCAACACTATATTTGCTTGTTGCTGCCCGTCAAAATAGAAAATAGCCTAAAGCTCTAAACACTTAGACGACAACAGACTTCACGGCTTCAAAGGATGCCAACTTCAAATGCTGCTCTGAAGTCAGCTTCATAATTATTTTATGTTTGATATTAAAGAAAAGTTTTTGTTCTTATTTTTCCAATTTATATATATAATGGCAACACTATATTTGCTTGTTGCTGCCCGTCAAAATAGAAAATAGCCTAAAGCTCTAAACACTTAGACGACAGCAGACTTCACGGCTTCAAATGCTGCTCTGAAGTCAGCTTCATAATTATTTTGAAGACAGCAACAACATAATAATTTCAAACACAAACTAATTTCAGGGATGCCGCATATATATTTTATAATGAATAAAATTAAAGTTATTGATAAAAAATGTAATAATATCACGAAAAACTGTAAAAACACATAAATTTATTTCTATATTGAATTTTTGTAATGTTATTTTATGTTTGATATTAAAAAAAAGTTTTTGTTTTTATTTTTCCAATTTATATATATAATGGCAACACTATATTTGCTTGTTGCTGCCCGTCAAAATAGAAAATAGCCTAAAGCTCTAAACACTTAGACGACAACAGACTTCACGGCTTCAAAGGATGCCAACTTCAAATGCTGCTCTGAAGTCAGCTTCATAATTATTTTATGTTTGATATTAAAGAAAATTTTTGTTCTTATTTTTCCAATTTATATATATAATGGCAACACTATATTTGCTTGTTGCTGCCCGTCAAAATAGAAAATAGTCTAAAGCTCTAAACACTTAGACGACGACAGACTTCACGGCTTCAAAGGCTGCCAACTTCAAATGCTGCTCTGAAGTCAGCTTCATAATTATCTTGAAGACAGCAACAACATAATAATTTCAAACACAAACTAATTTCAGGGATGCCGCATATATATTTTATAATGAATAAAATTAAAGTTATTGATAAAAAATTTAATATTATCACGGAAAACTATAAAAACACATAAATTTATTTCTATATTGAATTTTTGTAATGTTATTTTATGTTTGATATTAAAAAAAGTTTTTGTTCTTATTTTTCCAATTTATATATTTACTGGCAACACTATATTTGCTTGTTGCTGCCCGTCAAAATAGAAAATAGCCTAAAGCTCTAAACACTTAGACGACAGCAGACTTCACGGCTTCAAATGCTGCTCTGAAGTCAGCTTCATAATTATTTTGAAGACAGCAACAACATAATAATTTCAAACACAAACTAATTTCAGGGATGCCGCATATATATTTTATAATGAATAAAATTAAAGTTATTGATAAAAAATTTAATAATATCACGAAAAACTATAAAAACACATAAATTTATTTCTATATTGAATTTTTGTAATGTTCTTTTATGTTTGATATTAAAAAAAAGTTTTTTTTCTTATTTTTCCAATTTATATATATAATGGCAACACTATATTTGCTTGTTGCTGCCCGTCAAAATAGAAAATAGCCTAAAGCTCTAAACACTTAGACGACAACAGACTTCACGGCTTCAAAGGCTGCCAACTTCAAATGCTGCTCTGAAGTCAGCTTCATAATTATTTTAAAGACAGCAACAACATAATAATTTCAAACACAAACTAATTTCAGGGATGCCGCATATATATTTTATAATGAATAAAATTAAAGTTATTGATAAAAAATGTAATAATATCACGAAAAACTATAAAAACACATAAATTTATTTTTATATTGAATTTTTGTAATGTTATTTTATGTTTGATATTAAAAAAAAGTTTTTGTTCTTATTTTTCCAATTTATATATATAATGGCAACACTATATTTGCTTGTTGCTGCCCGTCAAAATAGAAAATAGCCTAAAGCTCTAAACACTTACACGACAGCAGACTTCACGGCTTCAAATGCTGCCAACTTCAAATGCTGCTCTGAAGTCAGCTTCATAATTATTTTGAAGACAGCAACAACATAATAATTTCAAACACAAACTAATTTCAGGGATGCCGCATATATATTTTATAATGAATAAAATTAAAGTTATTGATAAAAAATGTAATAATATCACGAAAAACTATAAAAACACATAAATTTATTTCTATATTGAATTTTTGTAATGTTATTTTATGTTTGATATTAAAAAAAAGTTTTTGTTCTTATTTTTCCAATTTATATATATAATGGCAACACTATATTTGCTTGTTGCTGCCCGTCAAAATAGAAAATAGCCTAAAGCTCTAAACACTTAGACGACAACAGACTTCACGGCTTCAAAGGATGCCAACTTCAAATGCTGCTCTGAAGTCAGCTTCATAATTATTTTATGTTTGATATTAAAGAAAAGTTTTTGTTCTTATTTTTCCAATTTATATATATAATGGCAACACTATATTTGCTTGTTGCTGCCCGTCAAAATAGAAAATAGCCTAAAGCTCTAAACACTTAGACGACAACAGACTTCACGGCTTCAAAGGCTGCCAACTTCAAATGCTGCTCTGAAGTCAGCTTCATAATTATTTTGAAGACAGCAACAACATAATAATTTCAAACACAAACTAATTTCAGGGATCCCCCATATATATTTTATAATGAATAAAATTAAAGTTATTGTTAAAAAATGTAATAATATCACGAAAAACTATAAAAACACATAAATTTATTTCTATATTGAATTTTTGTAATGTTATTTTATGTTTGATATTAAAAAAAAGTTTTTGTTCTTATTTTTCCAATTTATATATATAATGGCAACACTATATTTGCTTGTTGCTGCCCGTCAAAATAGAAAATAGCCTAAAGCTCTAAACACTTAGACGACAGCAGACTTCACTGCTTCAAATGCTGCCAACTTCAAATGCTGCTCTGAAGTCAGCTTCATAATTATTTTGAAGACAGCAACAACATAATAATTTCAAACACAAACTAATTTCAGGGATGCCGCATATATATTTTATAATGAATAAAATTAAAGTTATTGATAAAAAATGTAATAATATCACGAAAAACTATAAAAACACATAAATTTATTTCTATATTGAATTTTTGTAATGTTATTTTATGTTTGATATTAAAAAAAAGTTTTTGTTCTTATTTTTCCAATTTATATATATAATGGCAACACTATATTTGCTTGTTGCTGCCCGTCAAAATAGAAAATAGCCTAAAGCTCTAAACACTTAGACGACAACAGACTTCACGGCTTCAAAGGCTGCCAACTTCAAATGCTGCTCTGAAGTCAGCTTCATAATTATTTTGAAGACAGCAACAACATAATAATTTCAAACACAAACTAATTTCAGGGATGCCCCATATATATTTTATAATGAATAAAATTAAAGTTATTGATAAAAAATGTAATAATATCACGAAAAACTATAAAAACACATAAATTTATTTCTATATTGAATTTTTGTAATGTTATTTTATGTTTGATATTAAAAAAAAGTTTTTGTTCTTATTTTTCCAATTTATATATATAATGGCAACACTATATTTGGTTGTTGCTGCCCGTCAAAATAGAAAATAGCCTAAAGCTCTAAACACTTAGACGACAACAGACTTCACGGCTTCAAAGGCTGCCAACTTCAAATGCTGCTCTGAAGTCAGCTTCATAATTATTTTGAAGACAGCAACAACATAATAATTTCAAACACAAACTAATTTCAGGGATGCCCCATATATATTTTATAATGAATAAAATTAAAGTTATTGATAAAAAATGTAATAATATCACGAAAAACTATAAAAACACATAAATTTATTTCTATATTGAATTTTTGTAATGTTATTTTATGTTTGATATTAAAAAAAAGTTTTTGTTCTTATTTTTCCAATTTATATATATAATGGCAACACTATATTTGCTTGTTGCTGCCCGTCAAAATAGAAAATAGCCTAAAGCTCTAAACACTTAGACGACAGCAGACTTCACGGCTTCAAATGCTGCCAACTTCAAATGCTGCTCTGAAGTCAGCTTCATAATTATTTTGAAGACAGCAACAACATAATAATTTCAAACACAAACTAATTTCAGGGATGCCGCATATATATTTTATAATGAATAAAATTAAAGTTATTGATAAAAAATGTAATAATATCACGAAAAACTATAAAAACACATAAATTTATTTCTATATTGAATTTTTGTAATGTTATTTTATGTTTGATATTAAAAGAAAGTTTTTGTTCTTATTTTTCCAATTTATATATATAATGGCAACACTATATTTGCTTGTTGCTGCCCGTCAAAATAGAAAATAGCCTGAAGCTCTAAACACTTAGACGACAACAGACTTCACGGCTTCAAAGGCTGCCAACTTCAAATGCTGCTCTGAAGTCAGCTTCATAATTATTTTGAAGACAGCAACAACATAATAATTTCAAACACAAACTAATTTCAGGGATGCCGCATATATATTTTATAATGAATAAAATTAAAGTTATTGATAAAAAATTTAATAATATCACGAAAAACTATAAAAACACATAAATTTATTTCTATATTGAATTTTTGTAATGTTATTTTATGTTTGATATTAAAAAAAGTTTTTGTTCTTATTTTTCCAATTTATATATTTAATGGCAACACTATATTTGCTTGTTGCTGCCCGTCAAAATAGAAAATAGCCTAAAGCTCTAAACACTTAGACGACAGCAGACTTCACGGCTTCAAATGCTGCTCTGAAGTCAGCTTCATAATTATTTTGAAGACAGCAACAACATAATAATTTCAAACACAAACTAATTTCAGGGATGCCAAATATATATTTTATAATGAATAAAATTAAAGTTATTGATAAAAAATGTAATAATATCACGAAAAACTATAGAAATACATAAATTTATTTCTATATTGAATTTTTGTAATGTTATTTTATGTTTGATATTAAAAAAAAGTTTTTTTCTTATTTTTCCAATTTATATATATAATGGCAACACTATATTTGCTTGTTGTTGCCCGTCAAAATAGAAAATAGCCTAAAGCTGTAAACACTTAGACGACAGCTGACTTCACGGCTTCAAATGCTGCCAACTTCAAATGCTGCTCTGAAGTCAGCTTCATAATTATTTTGAAGACAGCAACAACATAATAATTTCAAACACAAACTAATTTCAGGGATGCCGCATATATATTTTATAATGAATAAAATTAAAGTTATTGATAAAAAATGTAATAATATCACGAAAAACTATAAAAACACATAAATTTATTTCTATATTGAATTTTTGTAATGTTTTTTATGTTTGATATTAAAAAAAAGTTTTTGTTCTTATTTTTCCAATTTATATATATAATGGCAACACCATATTTGCTTGTTGCTGTCCGTCAAAATAGAAAATAGCCTAAAGCTCTAAACACTTAGACGACAACAGACTTCACGGCTTCAAAGGCTGCCAACTTCAAATGCTGCTCTGAAGTCAGCTTCATAATTATTTTGAAGACAGCAACAACAAAATAATTTCAAACACAAACTAAGTTCAGGGATGCCGCATATATATTTTATAATGAATAAAATTAAAGTTATTGATAAAAAATGTAATAATATCACGAAAAACTATAAAAACACATAAATTTATTTCTATATTGAATTTTTGTAATGTTATTTTATGTTTGATATTAAAAAAAAGTTTTTGTTCTTATTTTTCCAATTTATATATATAATGGCAACACTATATTTGCTTGTTGCTGCCCGTCAAAATAGAAAATAGCCTAAAGCTCTAAACACTTAGACGACAGCAGACTTCACGGCTTCAAAGGCTGCCAACTTCAAATGCTGCTCTGAAGTCAGCTTCATAATTATTTTGAAGACAGCAACAACATAATAATTTCAAACACAAACTAATTTCAGGGATGCCGCATATATATTTTATAATGAATAAAATTAAAGTTATTGATAAAAAATTTAATAATATCACGAAAAACTATAAAAACACATAAATTAATTTCTATATTGAATTTTTGTAATGTTATTTTATGTTTGATATTAAAAAAAGTTTTTGTTCTTATTTTTCCAATTTATATATATAATGGCAACACTATATATGCTTGTTGCTGCCCGTCAAAATAGAAAATAGCCTAAAGCTCTAAACACTTAGACGACAGCAGACTTCACGGCTTCAAATGCTGCCAACTTCAAATGCTGCTCTGAAGTCAGCTTCATAATTATTTTGAAGACAGCAACAACATAATAATTTCAAACACAAACTAATTTCAGGGATGCCGCATATATATTTTATAATGAATAAAATTAAAGTTATTGATAAAAAATGTAATAATATCACGAAAAACTATAAAAACACATAAATTTATTTCTATATTGAATTTTTGTAATGTTATTTTATGTTTGATATTAAAAGAAAGTTTTTGTTCTTATTTTTCCAATTTATATATATAATGGCAACACTATATTTGCTTGTTGCTGCCCGTCAAAATAGAAAATAGCCTGAAGCTCTAAACACTTAGACGACAACAGACTTCACGGCTTCAAAGGCTGCCAACTTCAAATGCTGCTCTGAAGTCAGCTTCATAATTATTTTGAAGACAGCAACAACATAATAATTTCAAACACAAACTAATTTCAGGGATGCCGCATATATATTTTATAATGAATAAAATTAAAGTTATTGATAAAAAATTTAATAATATCACGAAAAACTATAAAAACACATAAATTTATTTCTATATTGAATTTTTGTAATGTTATTTTATGTTTGATATTAAAAAAAGTTTTTGTTCTTATTTTTCCAATTTATATATTTAATGGCAACACTATATTTGCTTGTTGCTGCCCGTCAAAATAGAAAATAGCCTAAAGCTCTAAACACTTAGACGACAGCAGACTTCACGGCTTCAAATGCTGCTCTGAAGTCAGCTTCATAATTATTTTGAAGACAGCAACAACATAATAATTTCAAACACAAACTAATTTCAGGGATGCCGCATATATATTTTATAATGAATAAAATTAAAGTTATTGATAAAAAATGTAATAATATCACGAAAAACTATAGAAATACATAAATTTATTTCTATATTGAATTTTTGTAATGTTATTTTATGTTTGATATTAAAAAAAAGTTTTTGTTCTTATTTTTCCAATTTATATATATAATGGCAACACTATATTTGCTTGTTGTTGCCCGTCAAAATAGAAAATAGCCTAAAGCTGTAAACACTTAGACGACAGCAGACTTCACGGCTTCAAATGCTGCCAACTTCAAATGCTGCTCTGAAGTCAGCTTCATAATTATTTTGAAGACAGCAACAACATAATAATTTCAAACACAAACTAATTTCAGGGATGCCGCATATATATTTTATAATGAATAAAATTAAAGTTATTGATAAAAAATGTAATAATATCACGAAAAACTATAAAAACACATAAATTTATTTCTATATTGAATTTTTGTAATGTTTTTTATGTTTGATATTAAAAAAAAGTTTTTGTTCTTATTTTTCCAATTTATATATATAATGGCAACACCATATTTGCTTGTTGCTGCCCGTCAAAATAGAAAATAGCCTAAAGCTCTAAACACTTAGACGACAACAGACTTCACGGCTTCAAATGCTGCCAACTTCAAATGCTGCTCTGAAGTCAGCTTCATAATTATTTTGAAGACAGCAACAACAAAATAATTTCAAACACAAACTAAGTTCAGGGATGCCGCATATATATTTTATAATGAATAAAATTAAAGTTATTGATAAAAAATGTAATAATATCACGAAAAACTATAAAAACGCATAAATTTATTTCTATATTGAATTTTTGTAATGTTATTTTATGTTTGATATTAAAAAAAGTTTTTGTTCTTATTTTTCCAATTTATATATATAATGGCAACACTATATTTGCTTGTTGCTGCCCGTCAAAATAGAAAATAGCCTAAAGCTCTAAACACTTAGACGACAGCAGACTTCACGGCTTCAAAGGCTGCCAACTTCAAATGCTGCTCTGAAGTCAGCTTCATAATTATTTTGAAGACAGCAACAACATAATAATTTCAAACACAAACTAATTTCAGGGATGCCGCATATAATGAATAAAATTAAAGTTATTGATAAAAAATTTAATAATATCACGAAAAACTATAAAAACACATAAATTAATTTCTATATTGAATTTTTGTAATGTTATTTTATGTTTGATATTAAAAAAAGTTTTTGTTCTTATTTTTCCAATTTATATATATATAATGGCAACACTATATATGCTTGTTGCTGCCCGTCAAAATAGAAAATAGCCTAAAGCTCTAAACACTTAGACGACAGCAGACTTCACGGCTTCAAATGCTGCCAACTTCAAATGCTGCTCTGAAGTCAGCTTCATAATTATTTTGAAGACAGCAACAACATAATAATTTCAAACACAAACTAATTTCAGGGATGCCGCATATATATTTTATAATGAATAAAATTAAAGTTATTGATAAAAAATGTAATAATATCACGAAAAACTATAAAAACACATAAATTTATTTCTATATTGAATTTTTGTAATGTTATTTTATGTTTGATATTAAAAAAAATTTTTTGTTCTTATTTTTCCAATTTATATATATAATGGCAACACTATATTTGCTTGTTGCTGCCCGTCAAAATAGAAAATAGCCTAAAGCTCTAAACACTTAGACGACAGCAGACTTCACGGCTTCAAATGCTGCTCTGAAGTCAGCTTCATAATTATTTTGAAGACAGCAACAACATAATAATTTCAAACACAAACTAATTTCAGGGATGCCGCATATATATTTTATAATGAATAAAATTAAAGTTATTGATAAAAAATGTAATAATATCACAAAAACTATAAAAACACATAAATTTATTTCTATATTGAATTTTTGTAATGTTATTTTATGTTTGATATTAAAAAAAAGTTTTTGTTCTTATTTTTCCAATTTATATATATAATGGCAACACTATATTTGCTTGTTGCTGCCCGTCAAAATAGAAAATAGCCTAAAGCTCTAAACACTTAGACGACAACAGACTTCACGGCTTCAAAGGCTGCCAACTTCAAATGCTGCTCTGAAGTCAGCTTCATAATTATTTTGAAGACAGCAACAACATAATAATTTCAAACACAAACTAATTTCAGGGATGCCGCATATATATTTTATAATGAATAAAATTAAAGTTATTGATAAAAAATGTAATAATATCACAAAAACTATAAAAACACATAAATTTATTTCTATATTGAATTTTTGTAATGTTATTTTATGTTTGATATTAAAAAAAAGTTTTTGTTCTTATTTTTCCAATTTATATATATAATGGCAACACTATATTTGCTTGTTGCTGCCCGTCAAAATAGAAAATAGCCTAAAGCTCTAAACACTTAGACGACAACAGACTTCACGGCTTCAAAGGCTGCCAACTTCAAATGCTTCTCTGAAGTCAGCTTCATAATTATTTTGAAGACAGCAACAACATAATAATTTCAAACACAAACTAATTTCAGGGATGCCGCATATATATTTTATAATGAATAAAATTAAAGTTATTGATAAAAAATGTAATAATATCACAAAAACTATAAAAACACATAAATTTATTTCTATATTGAATTTTTGTAATGTTATTTTATGTTTGATATTAAAAAAAAGTTTTTGTTCTTATTTTTCCAATTTATATATATAATGGCAACACTATATTTGCTTGTTGCTGCCCGTCAAAATAGAAAATAGCCTAAAGCTCTAAACACTTAGACGACAACAGACTTCACGGCTTCAAAGGCTGCCAACTTCAAATGCTTCTCTGAAGTCAGCTTCATAATTATTTTGAAGACAGCAACAACATAATAATTTCAAACACAAACTAATTTCAGGGATGCCGCATATATATTTTATAATGAATAAAATTAAAGTTATTGATAAAAAATGTAATAATATCACGAAAAACTATAAAAACACATAAATTTATTTCTATATTGAATTTTTGTAATGTTATTTTATGTTTGATATTAAAAAAAATTTTTTGTTCTTATTTTTCCAATTTATATATATAATGGCAACACTATATTTGCTTGTTGCTGCCCGTCAAAATAGAAAATAGCCTAAAGCTCTAAACACTTAGACGACAGCAGACTTCACGGCTTCAAATGCTGCTCTGAAGTCAGCTTCATAATTATTTTGAAGACAGCAACAACATAATAATTTCAAACACAAACTAATTTCAGGGATGCCGCATATATATTTTATAATGAATAAAATTAAAGTTATTGATAAAAAATGTAATAATATCACAAAAACTATAAAAACACATAAATTTATTTCTATATTGAATTTTTGTAATGTTATTTTATGTTTGATATTAAAAAAAAGTTTTTGTTCTTATTTTTCCAATTTATATATATAATGGCAACACTATATTTGCTTGTTGCTGCCCGTCAAAATAGAAAATAGCCTAAAGCTCTAAACACTTAGACGACAACAGACTTCACGGCTTCAAAGGCTGCCAACTTCAAATGCTTCTCTGAAGTCAGCTTCATAATTATTTTGAAGACAGCAACAACATAATAATTTCAAACACAAACTAATTTCAGGGATGCCGCATATATATTTTATAATGAATAAAATTAAAGTTATTGATAAAAAATATAATAATATCACAAAAACTATAAAAACACATAAATTTATTTCTATATTGAATTTTTGTAATGTTATTTTATGTTTGATATTAAAAAAAAAAGTTTTTGTTCTTATTTTTCCAATTTATATATATAATGGCAACACTATATTTGCTTGTTGCTGCCCGTCAAAATAGAAAATAGCCTAAAGCTCTAAACACTTAGACGACAGCAGACTTCACGGCTTCAAATGCTGCTCTGAAGTCAGCTTCATAATTATTTTGAAGACAGCAACAACATAATAATTTCAAACACAAACTAATTTCAGGGATGCCGCATATATATTTTATAATGAATAAAATTAAAGTTATTGATAAAAAATGTAATAATATCACGAAAAACTATAAAAACACATAAATTTATTTCTATATTGAATTTTTGTAATGTTATTTTATGTTTGATATTAAAAAAAATTTTTTGTTCTTATTTTTCCAATTTATATATATAATGGCAACACTATATTTGCTTGTTGCTGCCCGTCAAAATAGAAAATAGCCTAAAGCTCTAAACACTTAGACGACAGCAGACTTCACGGCTTCAAATGCTGCTCTGAAGTCAGCTTCATAATTATTTTGAAGACAGCAACAACATAATAATTTCAAACACAAACTAATTTCAGGGATGCCACATATATATTTTATAATGAATAAAATTAAAGTTATTGATAAAAAATGTAATAATATCACAAAAACTATAAAAACACATAAATTTATTTCTATATTGAATTTTTGTAATGTTATTTTATGTTTGATATTAAAAAAAAGTTTTTGTTCTTATTTTTCCAATTTATATATATAATGGCAACACTATATTTGCTTGTTGCTGCCCGGCAAAATAGAAAATAGCCTAAAGCTCTAAACACTTAGACCACAACAGACTTCACGGCTTCAAAGGCTGCCAACTTCAAATGCTGCTCTGAAGTCAGCTTCATAATTATTTTGAAGACAGCAACAACATAATAATTTCAAACACAAACTAATTTCAGGGATGCCGCATATATATTTTATAATGAATAAAATTAAAGTTATTGATAAAAAATGTAATAATATCACAAAAACTATAAAAACACATAAATTTATTTCTATATTGAATTTTTGTAATGTTATTTTATGTTTGATATTAAAAAAAAGTTTTTGTTCTTATTTTTCCAATTTATATATATAATGGCAACACTATATTTGCTTGTTGCTGCCCGTCAAAATAGAAAATAGCCTAAAGCTCTAAACACTTAGACGACAACAGACTTCACGGCTTCAAAGGCTGCCAACTTCAAATGCTTCTCTGAAGTCAGCTTCATAATTATTTTGAAGACAGCAACAACATAATAATTTCAAACACAAACTAATTTCAGGGATGCCGCATATATATTTTATAATGAATAAAATTAAAGTTATTGATAAAAAATGTAATAATATCACAAAAACTATAAAAACACATAAATTTATTTCTATATTGAATTTTTGTAATGTTATTTTATGTTTGATATTAAAAAAAAAAAGTTTTTGTTCTTATTTTTCCAATTTATATATATAATGGCAACACTATATTTGCTTGTTGCTGCCCGTCAAAATAGAAAATAGCCTAAAGCTCTAAACACTTAGACGACAGCAGACTTCACGGCTTCAAATGCTGCTCTGAAGTCAGCTTCATAATTATTTTGAAGACAGCAACAACATAATAATTTCAAACACAAACTAATTTCAGGGATGCCGCATATATATTTTATAATGAATAAAATTAAAGTTATTGATAAAAAATGTAATAATATCACGAAAAACTTAAAAACACATAAATTTATTTCTATATTGAATTTTTGTAATGTTATTTTATGTTTGATATTAAAAAAAAATTTTTGTTCTTATTTTTCCAATTTATATATATAATGGCAACACTATATTTGCTTGTTGCTGCCCGTCAAAATAGAAAATAGCCTAAAGCTCTAAACACTTAGACGACAGCAGACTTCACGGCTTCAAATGCTGCTCTGAAGTCAGCTTCATAATTATTTTGAAGACAGCAACAACATAATAATTTCAAACACAAACTAATTTCAGGGATGCCGCATATATATTTTATAATGAATAAAATTAAAGTTATTGATAAAAAATGTAATAATATCACGAAAAACTATAAAAACACATAAATTTATTTCTATATTGAATTTTTGTAATGTTATTTTATGTTTGATATTAAAAAAAAGTTTTTGTTCTTATTTTTCCAATTTATATATATAATGGCAACACTATATTTGCTTGTTGCTGCCCGTCAAAATAGAAAATAGCCTAAAGCTCTAAACACTTAGACGACAACAGACTTCACGGCTTCAAAGGCTGCCAACTTCAAATGCTGCTCTGAAGTCAGCTTCATAATTATTTTGAAGACAGCAACAACATAATAATTTCAAACACAAACTAATTTCAGGGATGCCGCATATATATTTTATAATGAATAAAATTAAAGTTATTGATAAAAAATTTAATAATATCACGAAAAACTATAAAAACACATAAATTTATTTCTATATTGAATTTTTGTAATGTTCTTTTATGTTTGATATTAAAAAAAAGTTTTTTTTCTTATTTTTCCAATTTATATATATAATGGCAACACTATATTTGCTTGTTGCTGCCCGTCAAAATAGAAAATAGCCTAAAGCTCTAAACACTTAGACGACAACAGACTTCACGGCTTCAAAGGCTGCCAACTTCAAATGCTGCTCTGAAGTCAGCTTCATAATTATTTTGAAGACAGCAACAACATAATAATTTCAAACACAAACTAATTTCAGGGATGCCGCATATATATTTTATAATGAATAAAATTAAAGTTATTGATAAAAAATGTAATAATATCACGAAAAACTATAAAAACACATAAATTTATTTTTATATTGAATTTTTGTAATGTTATTTTATGTTTGATATTAAAAAAAAGTTTTTGTTCTTATTTTTCCAATTTATATATATAATGGCAACACTATATTTGCTTGTTGCTGCCCGTCAAAATAGAAAATAGCCTAAAGCTCTAAACACTTACACGACAGCAGACTTCACGGCTTCAAATGCTACCAACTTCAAATGCTGCTCTGAAGTCAGCTTCATAATTATTTTGAAGACAGCAACAACATAATAATTTCAAACACAAACTAATTTCAGGGATGCCGCATATATATTTTATAATGAATAAAATTAAAGCTATTGATAAAAAATGTAAAAATATCACGAAAAACTATAAAAACACATAAATTTATTTTTATATTGAATTTTTGTAATGTTATTTTATGTTTGATATTAAAAAAAGTTTTTGTTCTTATTTTTCCAAATTATATATATAATGGCAACACTATATTTGCTTGTTGCTGCCCGTCAAAATAGAAAATAGCCTAAAGCTCTAAACACTTAGACGACAGCAGACTTCACGGCTTCAAATGCTGCCAACTTCAAATGCTGCTCTGAAGTCAGCTTCATAATTATTTTGAAGACAGCAACAACATAATAATTTCAAACACAAACTAATTTCAGGGATGCCGCATATATATTTTATAATGAATAAAATTAAAGTTATTGATAAAAAATGTAATAATATCACGAAAAACTATAAAAACACATAAATTTATTTTTATATTGAATTTTTGTAATGTTATTTTATGTTTGATATTAAAACATAGTTTTTGTTCTTATTTTTCTAATTTATATATATAATGGCAACACTATATTTGCTTGTTGCTGCCCGTCAAAATAGAAAATAGCCTAAACCTCTAAACACTTAGACGACAGCAGACTTCACGGCTTCAAATGCTACCAACTTCAAATGCTGCTCTGAAGTCAGCTTCATAATTATTTTGAAGACAGCAACAACATAATAATTTCAAACACAAACTAATTTCAGGGATGCCGCATATATATTTCATAATGAATAAAATTAAAGTTATTGATAAAAAATGTAATAATATCACGAAAAACTATAAAAACACATAAATTTATTTTTATATTGAATTTTTGTAATGTTATTTTATGTTTGATATTAAAACATAGTTTTTGTTCTTATTTTTCTAATTTATATATATAATGGCAACACTATATTTGCTTGTTGCTGCCCGTCAAAATAGAAAATAGCCTAAACCTCTAAACACTTAGACGACAGCAGACTTCACGGCTTCAAATGCTACCAACTTCAAATGCTGCTCTGAAGTCAGCTTCATAATTATTTTGAAGACAGCAACAACATAATAATTTCAAACACAAACTAATTTCAGGGATGCCGCATATATATTTCATAATGAATAAAATTAAAGTTATTGATAAAAAATGTAATAATATCACGAAAAACTATAAAAACACATAAATTAATTTTTATATTGAATTTTTGTAATGTTATTTTATGTTTGATATTAAAACATAGTTTTTGTTCTTATTTTTCTAATTTATATATATAATGGCAACACTATATTTGCTTGTTGCTGCCCGTCAAAATAGAAAATAGCCTAAACCTCTAAACACTTAGACGACAGCAGACTTCACGGCTTCAAATGCTACCAACTTTAAATGCTGCTCTGAAGTCAGCTTCATAATTATTTTGAAGACAGCAACAACATAATAATTTCAAACACAAACTAATTTCAGGGATGCCGCATATATATTTCATAATGAATAAAATTAAAGTTATTGATAAAAAATGTAATAATATCACGAAAAACTATAAAAACACATAAATTTATTTTTATATTGAATTTTTGTAATGTTATTTTATGTTTGATATTAAAACATAGTTTTTGTTCTTATTTTTCTAATTTATATATATAATGGCAACACTATATTTGCTTGTTGCTGCCCGTCAAAATAGAAAATAGCCTAAACCTCTAAACACTTAGACGACAGCAGACTTCACGGCTTCAAATGCTACCAACTTCAAATGCTGCTCTGAAGTCAGCTTCATAATTATTTTGAAGACAGCAACAACATAATAATTTCAAACACAAACTAATTTCAGGGATGCCGCATATATATTTCATAATGAATAAAATTAAAGTTATTGATAAAAAATGTAATAATATCACGAAAAACTATAAAAACACATAAATTTATTTTTATATTGAATTTTTGTAATGTTATTTTATGTTTGATATTAAAAAAAAGTTTTGTTCTTATTTTTCCAATTTATATATATAATGGCAACACTATATTTGCTTGTTGCTGCCCGTCAAAATAGAAAATAGCCTAAAGCTCTAAACACTTAGACGACAGCAGACTTCACGGCTTCAAATGCTGCCAACTTCAAATGCTGCTCTGAAGTCAGCTTCATAATTATTTTGAAGACAGCACCAACATAATAATTTCAAACACAAACTAATTTCAGGGATGCCGCATATATATTTTATAATGAATAAAATTAAAGTTATTGATAAAAAATGTAATAATGTCACGAAAAACTATAAAAACACATAAATTTATTTTTATATTGAATTTTTGTAATGTTATTTTATGTTTGATATTAAAAAAAAGTTTTTGTTCTTATTTTTCCAATTTATATATATAATGGCAACACTATATTTGCTTGTTGCTGCCCGTCAAAATAGAAAATAGCCTAAAGCTCTAAACACTTAGACGACAGCAGACTTCACGGCTTCAAATGCTGCCAACTTCAAATGCTGCTCTGAAGTCAGCTTCATAATTATTTTGAAGACAGCAACAACATAATAATTTCAAACACAAACTAATTTCAGGGATGCCGCATATATATTTTATAATGAATAAAATTAAAGTTATTGATAAAAAATGTAATAATATCACGAAAAACTATAAAAACACATAAATTTATTTTTATATTGAATTTTTGTAATGTTATTTTATGTTTGATATTAAAAAAAAGTTTTGTTCTTATTTTTCCAATTTATATATATAATGGCAACACTATATTTGCTTGTTGCTGCCCGTCAAAATAGAAAATAGCCTAAAGCGCTAAACACTTAGACGACAGCAGACTTCACGGCTTCAAATGCTGCCAACTTCAAATGCTGCTCTGAAGTCAGCTTCATAATTATTTTGAAGACAGCAACAACATAATAATTTCAAACACAAAATAATTTCAGGGATGCCGCATATATATTTTATAATGAATAAAATTAAAGTTATTGATAAAAAATGTAATAATGTCACGAAAAACTATAAAAACACATAAATTTATTTTTATATTGAATTTTTGTAATGTTATTTTATGTTTGATATTAAAAAAAAGTTTTTGTTCTTATTTTTCCAATTTATATACATAATGACAACACTATATTTGCTTGTTGCTGCCCGTCAAAATAGAAAATAGCCTAAAGCTCTAAACACTTAGACGACAGCAGACTTCACGGCTTCAAATGCTGCCAACTTCAAATGCTGCTCTGAAGTCAGCTTCATAATTATTTTGAAGACAGCAACAACATAATAATTTCAAACACAAACTAATTTCAGGGATGCCGCATATATATTTTATAATGAATAAAATTCAAGTTATTGATAAAAAATGTAATAATATCACGAAAAACTATAAAAACACATAAATTTATCTTTATATTGAATTTTTGTAATGTTATTTTATGTTTGATATTAAAAAAAAGTTTTGTTCTTATTTTTCCAATTTATATATATAATGGCAACACTATATTTGCTTGTTGCTGCCCGTCAAAATAATAAATAGCCTAAAGCTCTAAACACTTAGACGACAGCAGACTTTACGGCTTCAAATGCTGCCAACTTCAAATGCTGCTCTGAAGTCAGCTTCATAATTATTTTGAAGACAGCAACAACATAATAATTTCAAACACAAACTAATTTCAGGGATGCCGCATATATATTTTATAATGAATAAAATTAAAGTTATTGATAAAAAATGTAATAATATCACGAAAAACTATAAAAACACATAATTTATTTTAATATTGAATTTTTGTAATGTTATTTTATGTTTGATATTAAAACATAGTTTTTGTTCTTATTTTTCTAATTTATATATATAATGGCAACACTATATTTGCTTGTTGCTGCCCGTCAAAATAGAAAATAGCCTAAACCTCTAAACACTTAGACGACAGCAGACTTCACGGCTTCAAATGCTACCAACTTCAAATGCTGCTCTGAAGTCAGCTTCATAATTATTTTGAAGACAGCAACAACATAATAATTTCAAACACAAACTAATTTCAGGGATGCCGCATATATATTTTATAATGAATAAAATTAAAGTGTTATTGATAAAAAATGTAATAATATCACGAAAAACTATAAAAACACATAAATTTATTTTTATATTGAATTTTTGTAATGTTATTTTATGTTTGATATTAAAAAAAGTTTTTGTTCTTATTTTTCCAATTTATATATATAATGGCAACACTATATTTGCTTGTTGCTGCCCGTCAAAATAGAAAATAGCCTAAACCTCTAAACACTTAGACGACAGCAGACTTCACGGCTTCAAATGCTACCAACTTCAAATGCTGCTCTGAAGTCAGCTTCATAATTATTTTGAAGACAGCAACAACATAATAATTTCAAACACAAACTAATTTCAGGGATGCCGCATATATATTTTATAATGAATAAAATTAAAGTTATTGATAAAAAATGTAATAATATCACGAAAAACTATAAAAACACATAAATTTATTTTTATATTGAATTTTTGTAATGTTATTTTATGTTTGATATTAAAAAAAAGTTTTTGTTCTTATTTTTCCAATTTATATATATAATGGCAACACTATATTTGCTTGTTGCTGCCCGTCAAAATAGAAAATAGCCTAAAGCTCTAAAAACTTAGACGACAGCAGACTTCACGGCTTTAAATGCTGCCAACTTCAAATGCTGCTCTGAAGTCAGCTTCATAATTATTTTGAAGACAGCAACAACATAATAATTTCAAACACAAACTAATTTCAGGGATGCCGCATATATATTTTATAATGAATAAAATTAAAGTTATTGATAAAAAATGTAATAATATCACGAAAAACTATAAAAACACATAAATTTATTTTTATATTGAATTTTTGTAATGTTATTTTATGTTTGATATTAAAACATAGTTTTTGTTCTTATTTTTCTAATTTATATATATAATGGCAACACTATATTTGCTTGTTGCTGCCCGTCAAAATAGAAAATAGCCTAAACCTCTAAACACTTAGACGACAGCAGACTTCACGGCTTCAAATGCTACCAACTTCAAATGCTGCTCTGAAGTCAGCTTCATAATTATTTTGAAGACAGCAACAACATAATAATTTCAAACACAAACTAATTTCAGGGATGCCGCATATATATTTTATACTGAATAAAATTAAAGTTATTGATAAAAAATGTAATAATATCACGAAAAACTATAAAAACACATAAATTTATTTTTATATTGAATTTTTGTAATGTTATTTTATGTTTGATATTAAAAAAAAGTTTTTGTTCTTATTTTTCCAATTTATATATATAATGGCAACACTATATTTGCTTGTTGCTGCCCGTCAAAATAGAAAATAGCCTAAAGCTCTAAAAACTTAGACGACAGCAGACTTCACGGCTTCAAATGCTGCCAACTTCAAATGCTGCTCTGAAGTCAGCTTCATAATTATTTTGAAGACAGCAACAACATAATAATTTCAAACACAAACTAATTTCAGGGATGCCGCATATATATTTTATAATGAATAAAATTAAAGTTATTGATAAAAAATGTAATAATATCACGAAAAACTATAAAAACACATAAATTTATTTTTATATTGAATTTTTGTAATGTTATTTTATGTTTGATATTAAAAAAAAGTTTTTGTTCTTATTTTTCCAATTTATATATATAATGGCAACACTATATTTGCTTGTTGCTGCCCGTCAAAATAGAAAATAGCCTAAACCTCTAAACACTTAGACGACAGCAGACTTCACGGCTTCAAATGCTACCAACTTCAAATGCTGCTCTGAAGTCAGCTTCATAATTATTTTGAAGACAGCAACAACATAATAATTTCAAACACAAACTAATTTCAGGGATGCCACATATATATTTTATAATGAATAAAATTAAAGTTATTGATAAAAAATGTAATAATATCATGAAAAACTATAAAAACACATAAATTTATTTTTATATTGAATTTTTGTAATGTTATTTTATGTTTGATATTAAAAAAAAGTTTTTGTTCTTATTTTTCCAATTTATATATATAATGGCAACACTATATTTGCTTGTTGCTGCCCGTCAAAATAGAAAATAGCCTAAACCTCTAAATACTTAGACGACAGCAGACTTCACGGCTTCAAATGCTACCAACTTCAAATGCTGCTCTGAAGTCAGCTTCATAATTATTTTGAAGACAGCAACAACATAATAATTTCAAACACAAACTAATTTCAGGGATGCCGCATATATATTTTATAATGAATAAAATTAAAGTTATTGATAAAAAATGTAATAATATCACGAAAAACTATAAAAACACATAAATTTATTTTTATATTGAATTTTTGTAATGTTATTTTATGTTTGATATTAAAAAAAAGTTTTTGTTCTTATTTTTCCAATTTATATATATAATGGCAACACTATATTTGCTTGTTGCTGCCCGTCAAAATAGAAAATAGCCTAAAGCTCTAAAAACTTAGACGACAGCAGACTTCACGGCTTCAAATGCTGCCAACTTCAAATGCTGCTCTGAAGTCAGCTTCATAATTATTTTGAAGACAGCAACAACATAATAATTTCAAACACAAACTAATTTCAGGGATGCCGCATATATATTTTATAATGAATAAAATTAAAGTTATTGATAAAAAATGTAATAATATCACGAAAAACTATAAAAACACATAAATTTATTTTTATATTGAATTTTTGTAATGTTATTTTATGTTTGATATTAAAAAAAAGTTTTTGTTCTTATTTTTCCAATTTATATATATAATGGCAACACTATATTTGCTTGTTGCTGCCCGTCAAAATAGAAAATAGCCTAAAGCTCTAAAAACTTAGACGACAGCAGACTTCACGGCTTCAAATGCTGCCAACTTCAAATGCTGCTCTGAAGTCAGCTTTATAATTATTTTGAAGACAGCAACAACATAATAATTTCAAATACAAACTAATTTCAGGGATGCCGTATATATATTTTATAATGAATAAAACTAAAGTTATTGATAAAAAATGTAATAATATCACGAAAAACTATAAAAACACATAAATTTATTTTTATATTGAATTTTTGTAATGTTATTTTATGTTTGATATTAAAAAAAAGTTTTTGTTCTTATTTTTCCAATTTATATATATAATGGCAACACTATATTTGCTTGTTGCTGCCCGTCAAAATAGAAAATAGCCTAAACCTCTAAACACTTAGACGACAGCAGACTTCACGGCTTCAAATGCTACCAACTTCAAATGCTGCTCTGAAGTCAGCTTCATAATTATTTTGAAGACAGCAACAACATAATAATTTCAAACACAAACTAATTTCAGGGATGCCGCATATATATTTTATAATGAATAAAATTAAAATTATTGATAAAAAATGTAATAATATCACGAAAAACTATAAAAACACATAAATTTATTTTTATATTGAATTTTTGTAATGTTATTTTATGTTTGATATTAAAAAAAAGTTTTTGTTCTTATTTTTCCAATTTATATATATAATGGCAACACTATATTTGCTTGTTGCTGCCCGTCAAAATAGAAAATAGCCTAAAGCTCTAAAAACTTAGACGACAGCAGACTTCACGGCTTCAAATGCTGCCAACTTCAAATGCTGCTCTGAAGTCAGCTTTATAATTATTTTGAAGACAGCAACAACATAATAATTTCAAACACAAACTAATTTCAGGGATGCCGCATATATATTTTATAATGAATAAAATTAAAGTTATTGATAAAAAATGTAATAATATCACGAAAAACTATAAAAACACATAAATTTATTTTTATATTGAATTTTTGTAATGTTATTTTATGTTTGATATTAAAAAAAAGTTTTTGTTCTTATTTTTCCAATTTATATATATAATGGCAACACTATATTTGCTTGTTGCCGCCCGTCAAAATAGAAAATAGCCTAAACCTCTAAACACTTAGACGACAGCAGACTTCACGGCTTCAAATGCTACCAACTTCAAATGCTGCTCTGAAGTCAGCTTCATAATTATTTTGAAGACAGCAACAACATAATAATTTCAAACACAAACTAATTTCAGGGATGCCGCATATATATTTTATAATGAATAAAATTAAAGTTATTGATAAAAAATGTAATAATATCACGAAAAACTATAAAAACACATAAATTTATTTTTATATTGAATTTTTGTAATGTTATTTTATGTTTGATATTAAAAAAAAGTTTTTGTTCTTACTTTTCCAATTTATATATATAATGGCAACACTATATTTGCTTGTTGCTGCCCGTCAAAATAGAAAATAGCCTAAAGCTCTAAAAACTTAGACGACAGCAGACTTCACGGCTTCAAATGCTGCCAACTTCAAATGCTGCTCTGAAGTCAGCTTCATAATTATTTTGAAGACAGCAACAACATAATAATTTCAAACACAAAGTAATTTCAGGGATGCCGCATATATATTTTATAATGAATAAAATTAAAGTTATTGATAAAAAATGTAATAATATCACGAAAAACTATAAAAACACATAAATTTATTTTTATATTGAATTTTTGTAATGTTATTTTATGTTTGATATTAAAAAAAAGTTTTTGTTCTTATTTTTCCAATTTATATATATAATGGCAACACTATATTTGCTTGTTGCTGCCCGTCAAAATAGAAAATAGCCTAAAGCTCTAAAAACTTAGACGACAGCAGACCTCACGGCTTCAAATGCTGCCAACTTCAAATGCTGCTCTGAAGTCAGCTTCATAATTATTTTGAAGACAGCAACAACATAATAATTTCAAACACAAACTCATTTCAGGGATGCCGCATATATATTTTATAATGAATAAAATTAAAGTTATTGATAAAAAATGTAATAATATCACGAAAAACTATAAAAACACATAAATTTATTTTTATATTGAATTTTTGTAATGTTATTTTATGTTTGATATTAAAAAAAAGTTTTTGTTCTTATTTTTCCAATTTATATATATAATGGCAACACTATATTTGCTTGTTGCTGCCCGTCAAAATAGAAAATAGCCTAAAGCTCTAAAAACTAAGACGACAGCAGACTTCACGGCTTCAAATGCTGCCAACTTCAAATGCTGCCCTGAAGTCAGCTTCATAATTATTTTGAAGACTGCAACAACATAATAATTTCAAACACAAACTAATTTCAGGGATGCCGCATATATATTTTATAATGAATAAAATTAAAGTTATTGATAAAAAATGTAATAATATCACGAAAAACTATAAAAACACATAAATTTATTTTTATATTGAATTTTTGTAATGTTATTTTATGTTTGATATTAAAAAAAAGTTTTTGTTCTTATTTTTCCAATTTATATATATAATGGCAACACTATATTTGCTTGTTGCTGCCCGTCAAAATAGAAAATAGCCTAAAGCTCTAAAAACTAAGACGACAGCAGACTTCACGGCTTCAAATGCTGCCAACTTCAAATGCTGCTCTGAAGTCAGCTTCATAATTATTTTGAAGACAGCAACAACATAATAATTTCAAACACAAACTAATTTCAGGGATGCCGCATATATATTTTATAATGAATAAAATTAAAGTTATTGATAAAAAATGTAATAATATCACGAAAAACTATAAAAACACATAAATTTATTTTTATATTGAATTTTTGTAATGTTATTTTATGTTTGATATTAAAAAAAGTTTTTGTTCTTATTTTTCCAATTTATATATATAATGGCAACACTATATTTGCTTGTTGCTGCCCGTCAAAATAGAAAATAGCCTAAAGCTCTAAAAACTAAGACGACAGCAGACTTCACGGCTTCAAATGCTGCCCACTTCAAATGCTGCTCTGAAGTCAGCTTCATAATTATTTTGAAGACAGCAACAACATAATAATTTCAAACACAAACTAATTTCAGGGATGCCGCATATATATTTTATAATGAATAAAATTAAAGTTATTGATAAAAAATGTAATAATATCACGAAAAACTATAAAAACACATAAATTTATTTTTATATTGAATTTTTGTAATGTTATTTTATGTTTGATATTAAAAAAAAGTTTTTGTTCTTATTTTTCCAATTTATATATATAATGGCAACACTATATTTGCTTGTTGCTGCCCGTCAAAATAGAAAATAGCCTAAAGCTCTAAAAACTAAGACGACAGCAGACTTCACGGCTTCAAATGCTGCCAACTTCAAATGCTGCTCTGAAGTCAGCTTCATAATTATTTTGAAGACAGCAACAACATAATAATTTCAAACACAAACTAATTTCCGGGATGCCGCATATATATTTTATAATGAATAAAATTAAAGTTATTGATAAAAAATGTAATAATATCACGAAAAACTATAAAAACACATAAATTTATTTTTATATTGAATTTTTGTAATGTTATTTTATGTTTGATATTAAAAAAAAGTTTTTGTTCTTATTTTTCCAATTTATATATATAATGGCAACACTATATTTGCTTGTTGCTGCCCGTCAAAATAGAAAATAGCCTAAAGCTCTAAAAACTAAGACGACAGCAGACTTCACGGCTTCAAATGCTGCCAACTTCAAATGCTGCTCTGAAGTCAGCTTCATAATTATTTTGAAGACAGCAACAACATAATAATTTCAAACACAAACTAATTTCAGGGATGCCGCATATATATTTTATAATGAATAAAATTAAAGTTATTGATAAAAAATGTAATAATATCACGAAAAACTATAAAAACACATAAATTTATTTTTATATTGAATTTTTGTAATGTTATTTTATGTTTGATATTAAAAAAAAGTTTTTGTTCTTATTTTTCCAATTTATATATATAATGGCAACACTATATTTGCTTGTTGCTGCCCGTCAAAATAGAAAATAGCCTAAAGCTCTAAAAACTAAGACGACAGCAGACTTCACGGCTTCAAATGCTGCCAACTTCAAATGCTGCTCTGAAGTCAGCTTCATAATTATTTTGAAGACAGCAACAACATAATAATTTCAAACACAAACTAATTTCAGGGATGCCGCATATATATTTTATAATGAATAAAATTAAAGTTATTGATAAAAAATGTAATAATATCACGAAAAACTATAAAAACACATAAATTTATTTTTATATTGAATTTTTGTAATGTTATTTTATGTTTGATATTAAAAAAAAGTTTTTGTTCTTATTTTTCCAATTTATATATATAATGGCAACACTATATTTGCTTGTTGCTGCCCGTCAAAATAGAAAATAGCCTAAAGCTCTAAAAACTAAGACGACAGCAGACTTCACGGCTTCAAATGCTGCCAACTTCAAATGCTGCTCTGAAGTCAGCTTCATAATTATTTTGAAGACAGCAACAACATAATAATTTCAAACACAAACTAATTTCAGGGATGCCGCATATATATTTTATAATGAATAAAATTAAAGTTATTGATAAAAAATGTAATAATATCACGAAAAACTATAAAAACACATAAATTTATTTTTATATTGAATTTTTGTAATGTTGTTTTATGTTTGATATTAAAAAAAAGTTTTTGTTCTTATTTTTCCAATTTATATATATAATGGCAACACTATATTTGCTTGTTGCTGCCCGTCAAAATAGAAAATAGCCTAAAGCTCTAAAAACTAAGACGACAGCAGACTTCACGGCTTCAAATGCTGCCAACTTCAAATGCTGCTCTGAAGTCAGCTTCATAATTATTTTGAAGACAGCAACAACATAATAATTTCAAACACAAACTAATTTCAGGGATGCCGCATATATATTTTATAATGAATAAAATTAAAGTTATTGATAAAAAATGTAATAATATCACGAAAAACTATAAAAACACATAAATTTATTTTTATATTGAATTTTTGTAATGTTATTTTATGTTTGATATTAAAAAAAAGTTTTTGTTCTTATTTTTCCAATTTATATATATAATGGCAACACTATATTTGCTTGTTGCTGCCCGTCAAAATAGAAAATAGCCTAAACCTCTAAACACTTAGACGACAGCAGACTTCACGGCTTCAAATGCTGCCAACTTCAAATGCTGCTCTGAAGTCAGCTTCATAATTATTTTGAAGACAGCAACAACATAATAATTTCAAACACAAACTAATTTCAGGGATGCCGCATATATATTTTATAATGAATAAAATTAAAGTTATTGATAAAAAATGTAATAATATCACGAAAAACTATAAAAACACATAAATTTATTTTTATATTGAATTTTTGTAATGTTATTTTATGTTTGATATTAAAACATAGTTTTTGTTCTTATTTTTCTAATTTATATATATAATGGCAACACTATATTTGCTGGTTGCTGCCCGTCAAAATAGAAAATAGCCTAAACCTCTAAACACTTAGACGACAGCAGACTTCACGGCTTCAAATGCTACCAACTTCAAATGCTGCTCTGAAGTCAGCTTCATAATTATTTTGAAGACAGCAACAACATAATAATTTCAAACACAAACTAATTTCAGGGATGCCGCATATATATTTTATAATGAATAAAATTAAAGTTATTGATAAAAAATGTAATAATATCACGAAAAACTATAAAAACACATAAATTTATTTTTATATTGAATTTTTGTAATGTTATTTTATGTTTGATATTAAAACATAGTTTTTGTTCTTATTTTTCTAATTTATATATATAATGGCAACACTATATTTGCTGGTTGCTGCCCGTCAAAATAGAAAATAGCCTAAACCTCTAAACACTTAGACGACAGCAGACTTCACGGCTTCAAATGCTACCAACTTCAAATGCTGCTCTGAAGTCAGCTTCATAATTATTTTGAAGACAGCAACAACATAATAATTTCAAACACAAACTAATTTCAGGGATGCCGCATATATATTTTATAATGAATAAAATTAAAGTTATTGATAAAAAATGTAATAATATCACGAAAAACTATAAAAACACATAAATTTATTTTTATATTGAATTTTTGTAATGTTATTTTATGTTTGATATTAAAACATAGTTTTTGTTCTTATTTTTCTAATTTATATATATAATGGCAACACTATATTTGCTTGTTGCTGCCCGTCAAAATAGAAAATAGCCTAAACCTCTAAACACTTAGACGTCAGCAGACTTCACGGCTTCAAATGCTACCAACTTCAAATGCTGCTCTGAAGTCAGCTTCATAATTATTTTGAAGACAGCAACAACATAATAATTTCAAACACAAACTAATTTCAGGGATGCCGCATATATATTTTATAATGAATAAAATTAAAGTTATTGATAAAAAATGTAATAATATCACGAAAAACTATAAAAACACATAAATTTATTTTTATATTGAATTTTTGTAATGTTATTTTATGTTTGATATTAAAAAAAGTTTTTGTTCTTATTTTTCCAATTTATATATATAATGGCAACACTATATTTGCTTGTTGCTGCCCGTCAAAATAGAAAATAGCCTAAACCTCTAAACACTTAGACGACAGCAGACTTCACGGCTTCAAATGCTGCCAACTTCAAATGCTGCTCTGAAGTCAGCTTCATAATTATTTTGAAGACAGCAACAACATAATAATTTCAAACACAAACTAATTTCAGGGATGCCGCATATATATTTTATAATGAATAAAATTAAAGTTATTGATAAAAAATGTAATAATATCACGAAAAACTATAAAAACACATAAATTTATTTTTATATTGAATTTTTGTAATGTTATTTTATGTTTGATATTAAAACATAGTTTTTGTTCTTATTTTTCTAATTTATATATATAATGGCAACACTATATTTGCTGGTTGCTGCCCGTCAAAATAGAAAATAGCCTAAACCTCTAAACACTTAGACGACAGCAGACTTCACGGCTTCAAATGCTACCAACTTCAAATGCTGCTCTGAAGTCAGCTTCATAATTATTTTGTAGACAGCAACAACATAATAATTTCAAACACAAACTAATTTCAGGGATGCCGCATATATATTTTATAATGAATAAAATTAAAGTTATTGATAAAAAATGTAATAATATCACGAAAAACTATAAAAACACATACATTTATTTTTATATTGAATTTTTGTAATGTTATTTTATGTTTGATATTAAAACATAGTTTTTGTTCTTATTTTTCTAATTTATATATATAATGGCAACACTATATTTGCTGGTTGCTGCCCGTCAAAATAGAAAATAGCCTAAACCTCTAAACACTTAGACGACAGCAGACTTCACGGCTTCAAATGCTACCAACTTCAAATGCTGCTCTGAAGTCAGCTTCATAATTATTTTGAAGACAGCAACAACATAATAATTTCAAACACAAACTAATTTCAGGGATGCCGCATATATATTTTATAATGAATAAAATCAAAGTTATTGATAAAAAATGTAATAATATCACGAAAAACTATAAAAACACATAAATTTATTTTTATATTGAATTTTTGTAATGTTATTTTATGTTTGATATTAAAACATAGTTTTTGTTCTTATTTTTCTAATTTATATATATAATGGCAACACTATATTTGCTGGTTGCTGCCCGTCAAAATAGAAAATAGCCTAAACCTCTAAACACTTAGACGACAGCAGACTTCACGGCTTCAAATGCTACCAACTTCAAATGCTGCTCTGAAGTCAGCTTCATAATTATTTTGAAGACAGCAACAACATAATAATTTCAAACACAAACTAATTTCAGGGATGCCGCATATATATTTTATAATGAATAAAATTAAAGTTATTGATAAAAAATGTAATAATATCACGAAAAACTATAAAAACAGATAAATTTATTTTTATATTGAATTTTTGTAATGTTATTTTATGTTTGATATTAAAAAAAAGTTTTTGTTCTTATTTTTCCAATTTATATATATAATGGCAACACTATATTTGCTTGTTGCTGCCCGTCAAAATAGAAAATAGCCTAAAGCTCTAAAAACTTAGACGACAGCAGACTTCACGGCTTCAAATGCTGCCAACTTCAAATGCTGCTCTGAAGTCAGCTTCATAATTATTTTGAAGACAGCAACAACATAATAATTTCAAACACAAACTAATTTCAGGGATGCCGCATATATATTTTATAATGAATAAAATTAAAGTTATTGATAAAAAATGTAATAATATCACGAAAAACTATAAAAACACATAAATTTATTTTTATATTGAATTTTTGTAATGTTATTTTATGTTTGATATTAAAAAAAAGTTTTTGTTCTTATTTTTCCAATTTATATATATAATGGCAACACTATATTTGCTTGTTGCTGCCCGTCAAAATAGAAAATAGCCTAAACCTCTAAACACTTAGACGACAGCAGACTTCACGGCTTCAAATGCTACCAACTTCAAATGCTGCTCTGAAGTCAGCTTAATAATTATTTTGAAGACAGCAACAACATAATAATTTCAAACACAAACTAATTTCAGGGATGCCGCATATATATTTTATAATGAATAAAATTAAAGTTATTGATAAAAAATGTAATAATATCACGAAAAACTATAAAAACACATAAATTTATTTTTATATTGAATTTTTGTAATGTTATTTTATGTTTGATATTAAAACATAGTTTTTGTTCTTATTTTTCTAATTTATATATATAATGGCAACACTATATTTGCTGGTTGCTGCCCGTCAAAATAGAAAATAGCCTAAACCTCTAAACACTTAGACGACAGCAGACTTCACGGCTTCAAATGCTACCAACTTCAAATGCTGCTCTGAAGTCAGCTTCATAATTATTTTGAAGACAGCAACAACATAATAATTTCAAACACAAACTAATTTCAGGGATGCCGCATATATATTTTATAATGAATAAAATTAAAGTTATTGATAAAAAATGTAATAATATCACGAAAAACTAAAAAAAGCACATAAATTTATTTTTATATTGAATTTTTGTAATGTTATTTTATGTTTGATATTAAAAAAAAGTTTTTGTTCTTATTTTTCCAATTTATATATATAATGGCAACACTATATTTGCTTGTTGCTGCCCGTCAAAATAGAAAATAGCCTAAAGCTCTAAAAACTTAGACGACAGCAGACTTCACGGCTTCAAATGCTGCCAACTTCAAATGCTGCTCTGAAGTCAGCTTCATAATTATTTTGAAGACAGCAACAACATAATAATTTCAAACACAAACTAATTTCAGGGATGCCGCATATATATTTTATAATGAATAAAATTAAAGTTATTGATAAAAAATGTAATAATATCACGAAAAACTATAAAAACACATAAATTTATTTTTATATTGAATTTTTGTAATGTTATTTTATGTTTGATATTAAAAAAAAGTTTTTGTTCTTATTTTTCCAATTTATATATATAATGGCAACACTATATTTGCTTGTTGCTGCCCGTCAAAATAGAAAATAGCCTAAACCTCTAAACACTTAGACGACAGCAGACTTCACGGCTTCAAATGCTACCAACTTCAAATGCTGCTCTGAAGTCAGCTTCATAATTATTTTGAAGACAGCAACAACATAATAATTTCAAACACAAACTAATTTCAGGGATGCCGCATATATATTTTATAATGAATAAAATTAAAGTTATTGATAAAAAATGTAATAATATCACGAAAAACTATAAAAACACATAAATTTATTTTTATATTGAATTTTTGTAATGTTATTTTATGTTTGATATTAAAACATAGTTTTTGTTCTTATTTTTCTAATTTATATATATAATGGCAACACTATATTTGCTGGTTGCTGCCCGTCAAAATAGAAAATAGCCTAAACCTCTAAACACTTAGACGACAGCAGACTTCACGGCTTCAAATGCTACCAACTTCAAATGCTGCTCTGAAGTCAGCTTCATAATTATTTTGAAGACAGCAACAACATAATAATTTCAAACACAAACTAATTTCAGGGATGCCGCATATATATTTTATAATGAATAAAATTAAAGTTATTGATAAAAAATGTAATAATATCACGAAAAACTATAAAAACACATAAATTTATTTTTATATTGAATTTTTGTAATGTTATTTTATGTTTGATATTAAAAAAAGTTTTTGTTCTTATTTTTCCAATTTATATATATAATGGCAACACTATATTTGCTTGTTGCTGCCCGTCAAAATAGAAAATAGCCTAAAGCTCTAAAAACTTAGACGACAGCAGACTTCACGGCTTCAAATGCTGCCAACTTCAAATGCTGCTCTGAAGTCAGCTTCATAATTATTTTGAAGACAGCAACAACATAATAATTTCAAACACAAACTAATTTCAGGGATGCCGCATATATATTTTATAATGAATAAAATTAAAGTTATTGATAAAAAATGTAATAATATCACGAAAAAATATAAAAACACATAAATTTATTTTTATATTGAATTTTTGTAATGTTATTTTATGTTTGATATTAAAAAAAAGTTTTGTTCTTATTTTTCCAATTTATATATATAATGGCAACACTATATTTGCTTGTTGCTGCCCGTCAAAATAGAAAATAGCCTAAAGCTCTAAACACTTAGACGACAGCAGACTTCACGGCTTCAAATGCTGCCAACTTCAAATGCTGCTCTGAAGTTAGCTTCATAATTATTTTGAAGACAGCAACAACATAATAATTTCAAACACAAACTAATTTCAGGGATGCCGCATATATATTTTATAATGAATAAAATTAAAGTTATTGATAAAAAATGTAATAATATCACGAAAAACTATAAAAACACATAAATTTATTTTTATATTGAATTTTTGTAATGTTATTTTATGTTTGATATTAAAAAAAAGTTTTTGTTCTTATTTTTCCAATTTATATATATAATGGCAACACTATATTTGCTTGTTGCTGCCCGTCAAAATAGAAAATAGCCTAAAGCTCTAAAAACTTAGACGACAGCAGACTTCACGGCTTCAAATGCTGCCAACTTCAAATGCTGCTCTGAAGTCAGCTTCATAATTATTTTGAAGACAGCAACAACATAATAATTTCAAACACAAACTAATTTCAGGGATGCCGCATATATATTTTATAATGAATAAAGTTAAAGTTATTGATAAAAAATGTAATAATATCACGAAAAAGTATAAAAACACATAAATTTATTTTTATATTGAATTTTTGTAATGTTATTTTATGTTTGATATTAAAAAAAAGTTTTGTTCTTATTTTTCCAATTTATATATATAATGGCAACACTATATTTGCTTGTTGCTGCCAGTCAAAATAGAAAATAGCCTAAAGCTCTAAACACTTAGACGACAGCAGACTTCACGGCTTCAAATGCTGCCAACTTCAAATGCTGCTCTGAAGTCAGCTTCATAATTATTTTGAAGACAGCAACAACATAATAATTTAAAACACAAACTAATTTCAGGGATGCCGCATATATATTTTATAATGAATAAAATTAAAGTTATTGATAAAAAATGTAATAATATCACGAAAAACTATAAAAACACATAAATTTATTTTTATATTGAATTTTTGTAATGTTATTTTAAGTTTAATATTAAAAAAAGTTTTTGTTCTTATTTTTCCAATTTATATATATAATGGCAACACTATATTTGCTTGTTGCTGCCCGTCAAAATAGAAAATAGCCTAAAGCTCTAAACACTTAGACGACAGCAGAATTCACGGCTTCAAATGCTGCCAACTTCAAATGCTGCTCTGAAGTCAGCTTCATAATTATTTTGAAGACAGCAACAACATAATAATTTCAAACACAAACTAATTTCAGGGATGCCGCATATATATTTTATAATGAATAAAATTAAATTTATTGATAAAAAATGTAATAATATCACGAAAAAATATAAAAACACATAAATTTATTTTTATATTGAATTTTTGTAATGTTATTTTATGTTTGATATTAAAAAAAGTTTTGTTCTTATTTTTCCAATTTATATATATAATGGCAACACTATATTTGCTTGTTGCTGCCCGTCAAAATAGAAAATAGCCTAAAGCTCTAAACACTTAGACGACAGCAGACTTCACGGCTTCAAATGCTGCCAACTTCAAATGCTGCTCTGAAGTCAGCTTCATAATTATTTTGAAGACAGCAACAACATAATAATTTCAAACACAAACTAATTTCAGAGATGCCGCATATATATTTTATAATGAATAAAATTAAAGTTATTGATAAAAAATGTAATAATATCACAAAAAACTATAAAAACACATAAATTTATTTTTATATTGAATTTTTGTAATGTTATTTTATGTTTGATATTAAAACATAGTTTTTGTTCTTATTTTTCTAATTTATATATATAATGGCAACACTATATTTGCTTGTTGCTGCCCGTCAAAATAGAAAATAGCCTAAACCTCTAAACACTTAGACGACAGCAGACTTCACGGCTTCAAATGCTACCAACTTCAAATGCTGCTCTGAAGTCAGCTTCATAATTATTTTGAAGACAGCAACAACATAATAATTTCAAACACAAACTAATTTCAGGGATGCCGCATATATATTTTATAATGAATAAAATTAAAGTTATTGATAAAAAATGTAATAATATCACGAAAAACTATAAAAACACATAAATTTATTTTTATATTGAATTTTTGTAATGTTATTTTATGTTTGATATTAAAAAAAAGTTTTTGTTCTTATTTTTCCAATTTATATATATAATGGCAACACTGTATTTGCTTGTTGCTGCCCGTCAAAATAGAAAATAGCCTAAAGCTCTAAAAACTTAGACGACAGCAGACTTCACGGCTTCAAATGCTGCCAACTTCAAATGCTGCTCTGAAGTCAGCTTCATAATTATTTTGAAGACAGCAACATCATAATTTCAAACACAAACTAATTTCAGGGATGCCGCATATATATTTTATAATGAATAAAATTAAAGTTATTGATAAAAAATGTAATAATATCACGAAAAACTATAAAAACACATAAATTTATTTTTATATTGAATTTTTGTAATGTTATTTTATGTTTGTATTAAAAAAGTTTTTGTTCTTATTTTTCCAATTTATATATATAATGGCAACACTATATCTGCTTGTTGCTGCCCGTCAAAATAGAAAATAGCCTAAAGCTCTAAACACTTAGACGACAGCAGACTTCACGGCTTCAAATGCTGCCAACTTCAAATGCTGCTCTGAAGTCAGCTTCATAATTATTTTGAAGACAGCAACAACATCATAATTTCAAACACAAACTAATTTCAGGGATGCCGCATATATATTTTGTAATGAATAAAATTAAAGTTATTGATAAAAAATGTAATAATATCACGAAAAACTATAAAAACACATAAATTTATTTTTATATTGAATTTTTGTAATGTTATTTTATGTTTGATATTAAAAAAAGTTTTGTTCTTATTTTTCCAATTTATATATATAATGGCAACACTATATTCGCTTGTTGCTGCCCGTCAAAATAGAAAATAGCCTAAAGCTCTAAACACTTAGACGACAGCAGACTTCACGGCTTCAAATGCTGCCAACTTCAAATGCTGCTCTGAAGTCAGCTTCATAATTATTTTGAAGACAGCAACAACATAATAATTTCAAACACAAACTAATTTCAGGGATGCCGCATATATATTTTGTAATGAATAAAATTAAAGTTATTGATAAAAAATGTAATAATATCACGAAAAACTATAAAAACACATAAATTTATTTTTATATTGAATTTTTGTAATGTTATTTTATGTTTGATATTAAAAAAAGTTTTTGTTCTTATTTTTCCAATTTATATATAGAATGGCAACACTATATTTGCTTGTTGCTGCCCGTCAAAATAGAAAATAGCCTAAAGCTCTAAACACTTAGACGACAGCAGACTTCACGGCTTCAAATGCTGCCAACTTCAAATGCTGCTCTGAAGCCAGCTTCATAATTATTTTGAAGACAGTAACAACATAATAATTTCAAACACAAACTAATTTCAGGGATGCCGCATATATATTTTGTAATGAATAAAATTAAAGTTATTGATAAAAAATGTAATAATATCACGAAAAACTATAAAAACACATAAATTTATTTTTATATTGAATTTTTGTAATGTTATTTTATGTTTGATATTAAAAAAAAGTTTTTGTTCTTATTTTTCCAATTTATATATATAATGGCAACACTATATTTGCTTGTTGCTGCCCGTCAAAATAGAAAATAGCCTAAAGCTCTAAACACTTAGACGACAGCAGACTTCACGGCTTCAAATGCTGCCAACTTCAAATGCTGCTCTGAAGTCAGCTTCATAATTATTTTGAAGACAGCAACAACATAATAATTTCAAACACAAACTAATTTCAGGGATGCCCCATATATATTTTGTAATGAATAAAATTAAAGTTATTGATAAAAAATGTAATAATATCACGAAAAACTATAAAAACACATAAATTTATTTTTATATTGAATTTTTGTAATGTTATTTTATGTTTGATATTAAAAAAAAGTTTTTGTTCTTATTTTTCCAATTTATATATATAATGGCAACACTATATTTGCTTGTTGCTGCCCGTCAAAATAGAAAATAGCCTAAAGCTCTAAACACTTAGACGACAGCAGACTTCACGGCTTCAAATGCTGCCAACTTCAAATGCTGCTCTGAAGTCAGCTTCATAATTATTTTGAAGACAGCAACAACATAATAATTTCAAACACAAACTAATTTCAGGGATGCCGCATATATATTTTGTAATGAATAAAATTAAAGTTATTGATAAAAAATGTAATAATATCACGAAAAACTATAAAAACACATAAATTTATTTTTATATTGAATTTTTGTAATGTTATTTTATGTTTGATACTAAAAAAAAGTTTTTGTTCTTATTTTTCCAATTTATATATATAATGGCAACACTATATTTGCTTGTTGCTGCCCGTCAAAATAGAAAATAGCCTGAAGCTCTAAACACTTAGACGACAGCAGACTTCACGGCTTCAAATGCTGCCAACTTCAAATGCTGCTCTGAAGTCAGCTTCATAATTATTTTGAAGACAGCAACAACATAATAATTTCAAACACAAACTAATTTCAGGGATGCCGCATATATATTTTATAATGAATAAAATTAAAGTCATTGATAAAAAATGTAATAATATCACGAAAAACTATAAAAACACATAAATTTATTTTTATATTGAATTTTTGTAATGTTATTTTATGTTTGATATTAAAAAAAAAGTTTTTGTTCTTATTTTTCCAATTTATATATAATGGCAACACTATATTTGCTTGTTGCTGCCCGTCAAAATAGAAAATAGCCTAAAGCTCTAAACACTTAGACGACAGCAGACTTCACGGCTTCAAATGCTGCCAACTTCAAATGCTGCTCTGAAGTCAGCTTCATAATTATTTTGAAGACAGCAACAACATAATAATTTCAAACACAAACTAATTTCAGGGATGCCGCATATATATTTTGTAATGAATAAAATTAAAGTTATTGATAAAAAATGTAACAATATCACGAAAAACTATAAAAACACATAAATTTATTTTTATATTTTTTTTTTTTTTTTTTTTTAACTTGGACCAGCACTCAGGGGATGACCCCTACATATGCAATGCATTGTGCCGGAACTAGGAAAATTGGTTATGGAAAGGAGGATAAAGGGAGTAGTGTCTGTGGACGTTCGATTTGAATTTTCCCACATTAAAAGTAACAGGAAAGACCTCTGCAGGAAGTTTATTCCACATGCGAACTGTTCGGCTAAAGAACGAATTTTCTCTGTAATGCGTAGTGCGATCCACTGGCATATCAACCACAAATGGATGCGCTCTTAACGAAGAACGTGTTGTTCGTACAAATGAGCGGGTTTCGGGAACAAGTTCCCTGATTTCATTAGAGCACATTCCATTGTAGTAACGATAAAACAGTGAAATACATCCCACATTGCGTCGATGCTCCAGTGAGTCAATAGAGTTGGCTACCCTACTGTCACCGATGAGCTTCTTTGCCCTCTCCTGTACCCGGTCGAGTATCTTCAAAATAGACTTTGAAGCACCGGCCCATACATGAGAGTTGTATTCCATTTTCGGTCGGATATAGGTGGTGTAAATATTAAGGAGATCAGATGGAGTGAAGTATCTCTTACACCGTCTTAGAAAGCCGAGGCACTTGAATGCTTCTTTTGAAACCTGAAAAATATGATCAGTCCATCGAACATCACATTTAATTTTCATGCCAAGAACATCAAGAGTTTCTGATTCCTCAATATCTACACCACCCATTATTACAGATGAAGCAGCATGATTGTATGTACATTTGTGTGTAAGCATACAACACTGGGTCTTGCGAGCATTAAATTCGACCCTATTCGCACGTCCCCATTCATGGATTGCTAAAAGATCATTATTTATCGAATCATTCATATTTTGCCTCATTGCCGCGATCTCCGGCAGGCTTGGTCTGTTATTGAATGAATATGAATGGCACATGCTGCTGTCATCTGCAAAAGAGTAGATAGGATTGAAAGTTTGAAGTAGAAGGTCGTTTAAGAAAATAAGAAAAAGTGTGGGAGAAAGAACGGATCCTTGCGGTACCCCTGAATTAATCTTGAACTCGTTTGATGAGATCCCTTCTATAACAACTCGTATAGTGCGATCTCTGAGAAAGCTTGATATAAATCGAGAGAAGACATCACCGACACCAAAAGCAATAAGTTTTGACAGAAGTGCACCATGCCAAACTCTATCAAACGCCTTGGAAATATCTAGAGCCACCACCTTACTCTCGCCAAAATGGTGAATAGAATGACACCATCTTTCCGATAGAAAAGCCAGTAGGTCTCCCGTAGAGCGACCCCTACGAAATCCATACTGGCGGTCGCTAAGTAAGCTGTTGGACTCTAAATATCTCACAAGATGGAAGTTTACCATACTTTCCATAACTTTGGAAAGTGCTGAGCAAATTGCAATTGGGCGGTAATTTTCAGGGTTGTTAGCCTCTCCTTTTTTGGGGATTGGCGTTACATTAGCAACCTTCCAACACATTGGAAATTCACCAGCATGGTACAATGTACTGAAAAGGTTAGCTAACGGACGCGCTAGCGTCGAAGAGCACTGCTTCAAGACCAGTGCTGGAATACCATCCGGCCCAGGAGATTTATTTATGTTGAGATCTGCTAAAACCTTTTTAACTGCACGGGCTCGAAAGAATATTTTAGGCATAGTTACAGATACTCTTTCAAGCACGGGCAGTGGTTGAGTGCTTTCCGGCAAGTGGGAGTTACTTGCAAATAATTCAGCCAGAAGGTTAGCTTTATCAACCGGGTTAGTGAATACTTGATCCTTTAAAAGAGCTGGAATTGAGGAACTAGCATTATCCTTTACTCTTTTAACGAATGACCAAAAGCTCTTACTACCCCGAGGGGCATTAAGAACTTTAGCACGAAGGCACTGCTCGTACAAAGCTTTTTGCTGCCTTAATACTTTGGCACATGAAGATCTCGCCCTTTTGCGTAGCGAATCAGTATCGGCATTTTTGTTATTACGCCATATACTGAATGCTTCCTCTCTGGATTTGACTGCATTTTTGCACGTCAGATTAAACCACGATTTCGCTCTAGGTTTAATGGATATTTGCTTAGATGGAATGAAAGCTTTCATTCCTTGCAAAATTACGCCTTCAACAATTTCCGCCATGGCATTGACATTATTGTCTAAGAAACAAAGCTTCCAATTAAAATGCCTAAAGAATGCGTTGAGCTCAGCCCAACGAGCCTTTTCGTATATGTATTTTGTACGTTTCGTAGCTGTTTGAGAAACGTTGTGAAGTTCTGAAGACAAAAAGGAGGCGGAAATTGTGCAATGGTCCGAGTTACCGAGAGGTGCATTTACGCTCACTTCATACTTTTGAGGGTGTGAAGTTAGAAACAGGTCAAGAGTATTGTGTTGGTGCCCTTCAACGCACGAAATATGTGTTGGCTCATTCACTAGTTGCGCTAGGTGGTTGTGCGCTGCAAATAACTCAACATATTGGCCTTCTGGGGTTGTGTGGCTCGAATGGTGAAGCCAAGATGAGTTGTGAACATTGAAATCACCAGCAACAACAATTTCACTGTCCGGACAACCTTCCAGGATCTTCGATATGGAGTCGGAAAGGGCATCGAAGCCAGAAAAAGTTTTATCCCTTTCCACATTTGGGCTTCTATATAGAAACCCGAAATGTAATGAATGTGACCTGATTTTGAATTTAACCCAGAGGCAGCTAAATTCCGGATCACTCGTGCCTAAAGATTGCTGGCACTGGTACACTACTTCATTACGTATATAAAGTGCAAGGCCTCTGTGAAGGTTAAAAAGTGATAGGAGGTGATACCCTGGTAAATGAAAATCCTGTGGATCAGCATCCTCAGATACCTGGGTCTCACATAAGGCGAAGACGTCCGGCCGATGGACACAAACGTGAGCATAGGCAGAGAAGAAATTCGCCCTCAGCCCACGTATGTTGCAGAAGTCAATTTTGAATCGCCCTGTCATAATAATGGTAGGAAAATTAAAATCGAGCGTTTTTTGTATTATTTCACTGATATTGAATTTTTGTAATGTTATTTTATGTTTGATATTAAAAAAAAGTTTTTGTTCTTATTTTTCCAATTTATATATATAATGGCAACACTATATTTGCTTGTTGCTGCCCGTCAAAATAGAAAATAGCCTAAAGCTCTAAACACTTAGACGACAGCAGACTTCACGGCTTCAAATGCTGCCAACTTCAAATGCTGCTCTGAAGTCAGCTTCATAATTATTTTGAAGACAGCAACAACATAATAATTTCAAACACAAACTAATTTCAGGGATGCCGCATATATATTTTGTAATGAATAAAATTAAAGTTATTGATAAAAAATGTAATAATATCACGAAAAACTATAAAAACACATAAATTTATTTTTATATTGAATTTTTGTAATGTTATTTTATGTTTGATATTAAAAAAAAGTTTTTGTTCTTATTTTTCCAATTTATATATATAATGGCAACACTATATTTGCTTGTTGCTGCCCGTCAAAATAGAAAATAGCCTAAAGCTCTAAACACTTAGACGACAGCAGACTTCACGGCTTCAAATGCTGCCAACTTCAAATGCTGCTCTGAAGTCAGCTTCATAATTATTTTGAAGACAGCAACAACATAATAATTTCAAACACAAACTAATTTCAGGGATGCCGCATATATATTTTGTAATGAATAAAATTAAAGTTATTGATAAAAAATGTAATAATATCACGAAAAACTATAAAAACACATAAATTTATTTTTATATTGAATTTTTGTAATGTTATTTTATGTTTGATATTAACAAAAAGTTTTTGTTCTTATTTTTCCAATTTATATATATAATGGCAACACTATATTTGCTTGTTGCTGCCCGTCAAAATAGAAAATAGTCTAAAGCTCTAAACACTTAGACGACAGCAGACTTCACGGCTTCAAATGCTGCCAACTTCAAATGCTGCTCTGAAGTCAGCTTCATAATTATTTTGAAGACAGCAACAACATAATAATTTCAAACACAAACTAATTTCAGGGATGCCGCATATATATTTTGTAATGAATAAAATTAAAGTTATTGATAAAAAATGTAATAATATCACGAAAAACTATAAAAACACATAAATTTATTTTTATATTGAATTTTTGTAATGTTATTTTATGTTTGATATTAAAAAAAAGTTTTTGTTCTTATTTTTCCAATTTATATATATAATGGCAACACTATATTTGCTTGTTGCTGCCCGTCAAAATAGAAAATAGCCTAAAGCTCTAAACACTTAGACGACAGCAGACTTCACGGCTTCAAATGCTGCCAACTTCAAATGCTGCTCTGAAGTCAGCTTCATAATTATTTTGAAGACAGCAACAACATAATAATTTCAAACACAAACTAATTTCAGGGATGCCGCATATATATTTTGTAATGAATAAAATTAAAGTTATTGATAAAAAATGTAATAATATCACGAAAAACTATAAAAACACATAAATTTATTTTTATATTGAATTTTTGTAATGTTATTTTATGTTTGATATTAAAAAAAGTTTTTGTTCTTATTTTTCCAATTTATATATATAATGGCAACACTATATTTGCTTGTTGCTGCCCGTCAAAATAGAAAATAGCCTAAAGCTCTAAACACTTAGACGACAGCAGACTTCACGGCTTCAAATGCTGCCAACTTCAAATGCTGCTCTGAAGTCAGCTTCATAATTATTTTGAAGACAGCAACAACATAATAATTTCAAACACAAACTAATTTCAGGGATGCCGCATATATATTTTGTAATGAATAAAATTAAAGTTATTGATAAAAAATGTAATAATATCACGAAAAACTATAAAAACACATAAATTTATTTTTATATTGAATTTTTGTAATGTTATTTTATGTTTGATATTAACAAAAAGTTTTTGTTCTTATTTTTCCAATTTATATATATAATGGCAACACTATATTTGCTTGTTGCTGCCCGTCAAAATAGAAAATAGTCTAAAGCTCTAAACACTTAGACGACAGCAGACTTCACGGCTTCAAATGCTGCCAACTTCAAATGCTGCTCTGAAGTCAGCTTCATAATTATTTTGAAGACAGCAACAACATAATAATTTCAAACACAAACTAATTTCAGGGATGCCGCATATATATTTTGTAATGAATAAAATTAAAGTTATTGATAAAAAATGTAATAATATCACGAAAAACTATAAAAACACATAAATTTATTTTTATATTGAATTTTTGTAATGTTATTTTATGTTTGATATTAAAAAAAAGTTTTTGTTCTTATTTTTCCAATTTATATATATAATGGCAACACTATATTTGCTTGTTGCTGCCCGTCAAAATAGAAAATAGCCTAAAGCTCTAAACACTTAGACGACAGCAGACTTCACGGCTTCAAATGCTGCCAACTTCAAATGCTGCTCTGAAGTCAGCTTCATAATTATTTTGAAGACAGCAACAACATAATAATTTCAAACACAAACTAATTTCAGGGATGCCGCATATATATTTTGTAATGAATAAAATTAAAGTTATTGATAAAAAATGTAATAATATCACGAAAAACTATAAAAACACATAAATTTATTTTTATATTGAATTTTTGTAATGTTATTTTATGTTTGATATTAACAAAAAGTTTTTGTTCTTATTTTTCCAATTTATATATATAATGGCAACACTATATTTGCTTGTTGCTGCCCGTCAAAATAGAAAATAGTCTAAAGCTCTAAACACTTAGACGACAGCAGACTTCACGGCTTCAAATGCTGCCAACTTCAAATGCTGCTCTGAAGTCAGCTTCATAATTATTTTGAAGACAGCAACAACATAATAATTTCAAACACAAACTAATTTCAGGGATGCCGCATATATATTTTGTAATGAATAAAATTAAAGTTATTGATAAAAAATGTAATAATATCACGAAAAACTATAAAAACACATAAATTTATTTTTATATTGAATTTTTGTAATGTTATTTTATGTTTGATATTAAAAAAAAGTTTTTGTTCTTATTTTTCCAATTTATATATATAATGGCAACACTATATTTGCTTGTTGCTGCCCGTCAAAATAGAAAATAGCCTAAAGCTCTAAACACTTAGACGACAGCAGACTTCACGGCTTCAAATGCTGCCAACTTCAAATGCTGCTCTGAAGTCAGCTTCATAATTATTTTGAAGACAGCAACAACATAATAATTTCAAACACAAACTAATTTCAGGGATGCCGCATATATATTTTGTAATGAATAAAATTAAAGTTATTGATAAAAAATGTAATAATATCACGAAAAACTATAAAAACACATAAATTTATTTTTATATTGAATTTTTGTAATGTTATTTTATGTTTGATATTAAAAAAAGTTTTTGTTCTTATTTTTCCAATTTATATATATAATGGCAACACTATATTTGCTTGTTGCTGCCCGTCAAAATAGAAAATAGCCTAAAGCTCTAAACACTTAGACGACAGCAGACTTCACGGCTTCAAATGCTGCCAACTTCAAATGCTGCTCTGAAGTCAGCTTCATAATTATTTTGAAGACAGCAACAACATAATAATTTCAAACACAAACTAATTTCAGGGATGCCGCATATATATTTTGTAATGAATAAAATTAAAGTTATTGATAAAAAATGTAATAATATCACGAAAAACTATAAAAACACATAAATTTATTTTTATATTGAATTTTTGTAATGTTATTTTATGTTTGATATTAAAAAAAAGTTTTTGTTCTTATTTTTCCAATTTATATATATAATGGCAACACTATATTTGCTTGTTGCTGCCCGTCAAAATAGAAAATAGCCTAAAGCTCTAAACACTTAGACGACAGCAGACTTCACGGCTTCAAATGCTGCCAACTTCAAATGCTGCTCTGAAGTCAGCTTCATAATTATTTTGAAGACAGCAACAACATAATAATTTCAAACACAAACTAATTTCAGGGATGCCGCATATATATTTTGTAATGAATAAAATTAAAGTTATTGATAAAAAATGTAATAATATCACGAAAAACTATAAAAACACATAAATTTATTTTTATATTGAATTTTTGTAATGTTATTTTATGTTTGATATTAAAAAAAAGTTTTTGTTCTTATTTTTCCAATTTATATATAATGGCAACACTATATTTGCTTGTTGCTGCCCGTCAAAATAGAAAATAGCCTAAAGCTCTAAACACTTAGACGACAGCAGACTTCACGGCTTCAAATGCTGCCAACTTCAAATGCTGCTCTGAAGTCAGCTTCATAATTATTTTGAAGACAGCAACAACATAATAATTTCAAACACAAACTAATTTCAGGGATGCCGCATATATATTTTGTAATGAATAAAATTAAAGTTATTGATAAAAAATGTAATAATATCACGAAAAACTATAAAAACACATAAATTTATTTTTATATTGAATTTTTGTAATGTTATTTTATGTTTGATATTAAAAAAAAAGTTTTGTTCTTATTTTTCCAATTTATATATATAATGGCAACACTATATTTGCTTGTTGCTGCCCGTCAAAATAGAAAATAGCCTAAAGCTCTAAACACTTAGACGACAGCAGACTTCACGGCTTCAAATGCTGCCAACTTCAAATGCTGCTCTGAAGTCAGCTTCATAATTATTTTGAAGACAGCAACAACATAATAATTTCAAACACAAACTAATTTCAGGGATGCCGCATATATATTTTATAATGAATAAAATTAAAGTTATTGATAAAAAATGTAATAATATCACGAAAAACTATAAAAACACATAAATTTATTTCTATATTGAATTTTTGTAATGTTATTTTATATTTGATATTAAAAAAAAGTTTTTGTTCTTATTTTTCCAATTTATATATATAATGGCAACACTATATTTGCTTGTTGCTGCCCGTCAAAATAGAAAATAGCCTAAAGCTCTAAACACTTAGACGACAGCAGACTTCACGGTTTCAAATGCTGCCAAATTCAAATGCTGCTCTGAAGTCAGCTTCATAATTATTTTGAAGACAGCAACAACATAATAATTTCAAACACAAACTAATTTCAGGGATGCCGCATATATATTTTATAATGAATAAAATTAAAGTTATTGCTAAAAAATGTAATAATATCACGAAAAACTATAAAAACACATAAATTTATTTCTATATTGAATTTTTGTAATGTTATTTTCTGTTTGATATTAAAAAAAAGTTTTTGTTCTTATTTTTCCAATTTATATATATAATGGCAACACTATATATGCTTGTTGCTGCCCGTCAAAATAGAAAATAGCCTAAAGCTCTAAACACTTAGACGACAGCATTCTTCACGGCTTCAAATGCTGCCAACTTCAAATGCTGCTCTGAAGTCAGCTTCATAATTATTTTGAAGACAGCAACAACATAATAATTTCAAACACAAACTAATTTCAGGGATGCCGCATATATATTTTATAATGAATAAAATTAAAGTTATTGATAAAAAATGTAATAATATCACGAAAAACTATAAAAACACATAAATTTATTTCTATATTGAATTTTTGTAATGTTATTTTATGTTTGATATTAAAAAAAAGTTTGTGTTCTTATTTTTCTAATTTATATATATAATGGCAACACTATATTTGCTTGTTGCTGCCCGTCAAAATAGAAAATAGCCTAAAGCTCTAAACAGTTAGACGACAGCAGACTTCACGGCTTCAAATGCTGCTCTGAAGTCAGCTTCATAATTATTTTGAAGACAGCAACAACATAATAATTTCAAACACAAACTAATTTCAGGGATGCCGCATATACATTTTATAATGAATAAAATTAAAGTTATTGATAAAAAATGTAATAATATCACGAAAAACTATAAAAACACATAAATTTATTTCTATATTGAATTTTTGTAATATTATTTTATGTTTGATATTAAAAAAAAGTTTTTGTTCTTATTTTTCCAATTTATATATATAATGGCAACACTATATTTGCTTGTTGCTGCCCGTCAAAATAGAAAATAGCCTAAAGCTCTAAACACTTAGACGACAGCAGACTTCACGGCTTCAAATGCTGCCAACTTCAAATGCTGCTCTGAAGTCAGCTTCATAATTATTTTGAAGACAGCAACAACATAATAATTTCAAACACAAACTAATTTCAGGGATGCCGCATATATATTTTGTAATGAATAAAATTAAAGTTATTGATAAAAAATGTAATAATATCACGAAAAACTATAAAAACACATAAATTTATTTTTATATTGAATTTTTGTAATGTTATTTTATGTTTGATATTAAAAAAAAGTTTTTGTTCTTATTTTTCCAATTTATATATAATGGCAACACTATATTTGCTTGTTGCTGCCCGTCAAAATAGAAAATAGCCTAAAGCTCTAAACACTTAGACGACAGCAGACTTCACGGCTTCAAATGCTGCCAACTTCAAATGCTGCTCTGAAGTCAGCTTCATAATTATTTTGAAGACAGCAACAACATAATAATTTCAAACACAAACTAATTTCAGGGATGCCGCTTATATATTTTGTAATGAATAAAATTAAAGTTATTGATAAAAAATGTAATAATATCACGAAAAACTATAAAAACACATAAATTTATTTTTATATTGAATTTTTGTAATGTTATTTTATGTTTGATATTAAAAAAAGTTTTTGTTCTTATTTTTCCAATTTATATATATAATGGCAACACTATATTTGCTTATTGCTGCCCGTCAAAATAGAAAATAGCCTAAAGCTCTAAACACTTAGACGACAGCAGACTTCACGGCTTCAAATGCTGCCAACTTCAAATGCTGCTCTGAAGTCAGCTTCATAATTATTTTGAAGACAGCAACAACATAATAATTTCAAACACAAACTAATTTCAGGGATGCCGCATATATATTTTATAATGAATAAAATTAAAGTTATTGATAAAAAATGTAATAATATCACGAAAAACTATAAAAACACATAAATTTATTTTTATATTGAATTTTTGTAATGTTATTTTATGTTTGATATTAAAAAAAAGTTTTTGTTCTTATTTTTCCAATTTATATATATAATGGCAACACTATATTTGCTTGTTGCTGCCCGTCAAAATAGAAAATAGCCTAAAGCTCTAAACACTTAGACGACAGCAGACTTCACGGCTTCAAATGCTGCCAACTTCAAATGCTGCTCTGAAGTCAGCTTCATAATTATTTTGAAGACAGCAACAACATAATAATTTCAAACACAAACTAATTTCAGGGATGCCGCATATATATTTTATAATGAATAAAATTAAAGTTATTGATAAAAAATGTAATAATATCACGAAAAACTATAAAAACACATAAATTTATTTCTATATTGAATTTTTGTAATGTTATTTTATATTTGATATTAAAAAAAAGTTTTTGTTCTTATTTTTCCAATTTATATATATAATGGCAACACTATATTTGCTTGTTGCTGCCCGTCAAAATAGAAAATAGCCTAAAGCTCTAAACACTTAGACGACAGCAGACTTCACGGTTTCAAATGCTGCCAAATTCAAATGCTGCTCTGAAGTCAGCTTCATAATTATTTTGAAGACAGCAACAACATAATAATTTCAAACACAAACTAATTTCAGGGATGCCGCATATATATTTTATAATGAATAAAATTAAAGTTATTGCTAAAAAATGTAATAATATCACGAAAAACTATAAAAACACATAAATTTATTTCTATATTGAATTTTTGTAATGTTATTTTATGTTTGATATTAAAAAAAAGTTTTTGTTCTTATTTTTCCAATTTATATATATAATGGCAACACTATATATGCTTGTTGCTGCCCGTCAAAATAGAAAATAGCCTAAAGCTCTAAACACTTAGACGACAGCATTCTTCACGGCTTCAAATGCTGCCAACTTCAAATGCTGCTCTGAAGTCAGCTTCATAATTATTTTGAAGACAGCAACAACATAATAATTTCAAACACAAACTAATTTCAGGGATGCCGCATATATATTTTATAATGAATAAAATTAAAGTTATTGATAAAAAATGTAATAATATCACGAAAAACTATAAAAACACATAAATTTATTTCTATATTGAATTTTTGTAATGTTATTTTATGTTTGATATTAAAAAAAAGTTTGTGTTCTTATTTTTCTAATTTATATATATAATGGCAACACTATATTTGCTTGTTGCTGCCCGTCAAAATAGAAAATAGCCTAAAGCTCTAAACAGTTAGACGACAGCAGACTTCACGGCTTCAAATGCTGCTCTGAAGTCAGCTTCATAATTATTTTGAAGACAGCAACAACATAATAATTTCAAACACAAACTAATTTCAGGGATGCCGCATATACATTTTATAATGAATAAAATTAAAGTTATTGATAAAAAATGTAATAATATCACGAAAAACTATAAAAACACATAAATTTATTTCTATATTGAATTTTTGTAATATTATTTTATGTTTGATATTAAAAAAAAGTTTTTGTTCTTATTTTTCCAATTTATATATATAATGGCAACACTATATTTGCTTGTTGCTGCCCGTCAAAATAGAAAATAGCCTAAAGCTCTAAACACTTAGACGACAGCAGACTTCACGGCTTCAAATGCTGCCAACTTCAAATGCTGCTCTGAACTCAGCTTCATAATTATTTTGAAGACAGCAACAACATAATAATTTCAAACACAAACTAATTTCAGGGATTAAAGTTATTGATAAAAAATGTAATAATATCACGAAAAACTATAAAAACACATAAATTTATTTCTATATTGAATTTTTGTAATGTTATTTTATGTTTGATATTAAAAAAAAGTTTTTGTTCTTATTTTTCCAATTTATATATATAATGGCAACACTATATTTGCTTGTTGCTGCCCGTCAAAATAGAAAATAGCCTAAAGCTCTAAACACTTAGACGACAACATAATTCACGGCTTCAAAGGCTGCCAACTTCAAATGCTGCTCTGAAGTCAGCTTCATAATTATTTTGAAGACAGCAACAACAAAATAATTTCAAACACAAACTAATTTCAGGGATGCCGCATATATATTTTATAATGAATAAAATTAAAGTTATTGATAAAAAATGTAATAATATCACGAAAAACTATAAAAACACATAAATTTATTTCTATATTGAATTTTTGTAATGTTATTTTATATTTGATATTAAAAAAAAGTTTTTGTTCTTATTTTTCCAATTTATATATATAATGGCAACACTATATTTGCTTGTTGCTGCCCGTCAAAATAGAAAATAGCCTAAAGCTCTAAACACTTAGACGACAACATACTTCACGGCTTCAAAGGCTGCCAACTTCAAATGCTGCTCTGAAGTCAGCTTCATAATTATTTTGAAGACAGCAACAACAAAATAATTTCAAACACAAACTAATTTCAGGGATGCCGCATATATATTTTATAATGAATAAAATTAAAGTTATTGATAAAAAATGTAATAATATCACGAAAAACTATAAAAACACATGAATTTATTTCTATATTGAATTTTTGTAATGTTATTTTATGTTTGATATTAAAAAAAAGTTTTTGTTCTTATTTTTCCAATTTATATATATAATGGCAACACTATATTTACTTGTTGCTGCCCGTCAAAATAGAAAATAGCCTAAAGCTCTAAACACTTAGACGACAGCAGACTTCACGGCTTCAAAGGCTGCCAACTTCAAATGCTGCTCTGAAGTCAGCTTCATAATTATTTTGAAGACAGCAACAACAAAATAATTTCAAACACAAACTAATTTCAGGGATGCCGCATATATATTTTATAATGAATAAAATTAAAGTTATTGATAAAAAATGTAATAATATCACGAAAAACTATAAAAACACATAAATTTATTTTTATGTTGAATTTTTGTAATGTTATTTTATGTTTGATATTAAAAAAAAGTTTTTGTTCTTATTTTTCCAATTTATATATATAATGGCAACACTATATTTGCTTGTTGCTGCCCGTCAAAATAGAAAATAGCCTAAAGCTCTAAACACTTAGACGACAGCAGACTTCACGGCTTCAAATGCTGCCTACTTCAAATGCTGTTCTGAACTCAGCTTCATAATTATTTTGAAGACAGCAACAACATAATAATTTCAAACACAAACTAATTTCAGGGATGCCGCATATATATTTTATAATGAATAAAATTAATGTTATTGATAAAAAATGTAATAATATCACGAAAAACTATAAAAACACATAAATTTATTTCTATATTGAATTTTTGTAATGTTATTTTATATTTGATATTAAAAAAAAGTTTTTGTTCTTATTTTTCCAATTTATATATATAATGGCAACACTATATTTGCTTGTTGCTGCCCGTCAAAATAGAAAATAGCCTAAAGCTCTAAACACTTAGACGACAACAGACTTCACGGCTTCAAAGGCTGCCAACTTCAAATGCTGCTCTGAAGTCAGCTTCATAATTATTTTGAAGACAGCAACAACAAAATAATTTCAAACACAAACTAATTTCAGGGATGCCGCATATATATTTTATAATGAATAAAATTAAAGTTATTGATAAAAAATGTAATAATATCACGAAAAACTATAAAAACACATAAATTTATTTCTATATTGAATTTTTGTAATGTTATTTTATGTTTGATATTAAAAAAAAGTTTGTGTTCTTATTTTTCTAATTTATATACATAATGGCAACACTATATTTGCTTGTTGCTGCCCGTCAAAATAGAAAATAGCCTAAAGCTCTAAACACTTAGACGACAACAGACTTCACGGCTTCAAAGGCTGCCAACTTCAAATGCTGCTCTGAAGTCAGCTTCATAATTATTTTGAAGACAGCAACAACATAATAATTTCAAACACAAACTAATTTCAGGGATGCCGAATATATATTTTATAATGAATAAATTTAAAGTTATTGATAAAAAATGTAATATTATCACGAAAAACTATAAAAACACATAAATTTATTTCTATATTGAATTTTTGTAATGTTATTTTATGTTTGATATTAAAAAAAAGTTTTTGTTCTTATTTTTTTATATATATAATGGCAACACTATATTTGCTTGTTGCTGCCCGTCAAAATAGAAAATAGCCTAAAGCTCTAAACACTTAGACGACAACAGACTTCACGGCTTCAAAGGCTGCCAACTTCAAATGCTGCTCTGAAGTCAGCTTCATAATTATTTTGAAGACAGCAACAACATAATAATTTCAAACACAAACTAATTTCAGGGATGCCGCATATATATTTTATAATGAATAAAATTAAAGTTATTGATAAAAAATGTAATAATATCACGAAAAACTATAAAAACACATAAATTTATTTCTATATTGAATTTTTGTAATGTTATTTTATGTTTGATATTAAAAAAAAGTTTTTGTTCTTATTTTTCCAATTTATATATATAATGGCAACACTATATTTGCTTGTTGCTGCCCGTCAAAATAGAAAATAGCCTAAAGCTCTAAATACTTAGACGACAGCAGACTTCACGGCTTCAAAGCTGCCAACTTCAAATGCTGCTCTGAAGTCAGCTTCATAATTATTTTGAAGACAGCAACAACATAATAATTTCAAACACAAACTAATTTCAGGGATGCCGCATATATATTTTATAATGAATAAAATTAAAGTTATTGATAAAAAATGTAATAATATCACGAAAAACTATAAAAACACATAAATTTATTTCTATATTGAATTTTTGTAATGTTATTTTATATTTGATATTAAAAAAAAGTTTTTGTTCTTATTTTTCCAATTTATATATATAATGGCAACACTATATTTGCTTGTTGCTGCCCGTCAAAATAGAAAATAGCCTAAAGCTCTAAACACTTAGACGACAGCAGACTTCACGGCTTCAAATGCTGCCTACTTCAAATGCTGCTCTGAACTCAGCTTCATAATTATTTTGAAGACAGCAACAACATAATAATTTCAAACACAAACTAATTTCAGGGATGCCGCATATATATTTTATAATGAATAAAATTAAAGTTATTGATAAAAAATGTAATAATATCACGAAAAACTATAAAAACACATAAATTTATTTCTATATTGAATTTTTGTAATGTTATTTTATATTTGATATTAAAAAAAAGTTTTTGTTCTTATTTTTCCAATTTATATATATAATGGCAACACTATATTTGCTTGTTGCTGCCCGTCAAAATAGAAAATAGCCTAAAGCTCTAAACACTTAGACGACAACAGACTTCACGGCTTCAAAGGCTGCCAACTTCAAATGCTGCTCTGAAGTCAGCTTCATAATTATTTTGAAGACAGCAACAACAAAATAATTTCAAACACAAACTAATTTCAGGGATGCCGCATATATATTTTATAATGAATAAAATTAAAGTTATTGATAAAAAATGTAATAATATCACGAAAAACTATAAAAACACATAAATTTATTTCTATATTGAATTTTTGTAATGTTATTTTATGTTTGATATTAAAAAATTTTGTGTTCTTATTTTTCTAATTTATATATATAATGGCAACACTATATTTGCTTGTTGCTGCCCGTCAAAATAGAAAATAGCCTAAAGCTCTAAACAGTTAGACGACAGCAGACTTCACGGCTTCAAATGCTGCTCTGAAGTCAGCTTCATAATTATTTTGAAGACAGCAACAACATAATAATTTCAAACACAAACTAATTTCAGGGATGCCGCATATATATTTTATAATGAATAAAATTAAAGTTATTGATAAAAAATGTAATAATATCACGAAAAACTATAAAAACACATAAATTTATTTCTATATTGAATTTTTGTAATGTTATTTTATGTTTGATATTAAAAAAAAGTTTTTGTTCTTATTTTTCCAATTTATATATATAATGGCAACACTATATTTGCTTGTTGCTACCCGTCAAAATATAAAATAGCCTAAAGCTCTAAACACTTAGACGACAGCAGACTTCACGGCTTCAAATGCTGCCAACTTCAAATGCTGCTCTGAAGTCAGCTTCATAATTATTTTGAAGACAGCAACAACATAATAATTTCAAACACAAACTAATTTCAGGGATGCCGCATATATATTTTATAATGAATAAAATTAAAGTTATTGATAAAAAATGTAATAATATCACGAAAAACTATAAAAACACATAAATTTATTTCTATATTGAATTTTTGTAATGTTATTTTATGTTTGATATTAAAAAAAAGTTTTTGTTCTTATTTTTCCAATTTATATATATAATGGCAACACTATATTTGCTTGTTGCTACCCGTCAAAATAGAAAATAGCCTAAAGCTCTAAACACTTAGACGACAGCAGACTTCACGGCTTCAAAGCTGCCAACTTCAAATGCTGCTCTGAAGTCAGCTTCATAATTATTTTGAAGACAGCAACAACATAATAATTTCAAACACAAACTAATTTCAGGGATGCCGCATATATATTTTATAATGAATAAAATTAAAGTTATTGATAAAAAATGTAATAATATCACGAAAAACTATAAAAACACATAAATTTATTTCTATATTGAATTTTTGTAATGTTATTTTATGTTTGATATTAAAAAAAAGTTTTTGTTCTTATTTTTCCAATTTATATATATAATGGCAACACTATATTTGCTTGTTGCTACCCGTCAAAATAGAAAATAGCCTAAAGCTCTAAACACTTAGACGACAGCAGACTTCACGGCTTCAAATGCTGCCAACTTCAAATGCTGCTCTGAAGTCAGCTTCATAATTATTTTGAAGACAGCAACAACATAATAATTTCAAACACAAACTAATTTCAGGGATGCCGCATATATATTTTATAATGAATAAAATTAAAGTTATTGATAAAAAATGTAATAATATCACGAAAAACTATAAAAACACATAAATTTATTTCTATATTGAATTTTTGTAATGTTATTTTATGTTTGATATTAAAAAAAAGTTTTTGTTCTTATTTTTCCAATTTATATATATAATGGCAACACTATATTTGCTTGTTGCTGCCCGTTAAAATAGAAAATAGCCTAAAGCTCTAAACACTTAGACGACAGCAGACTTCACGGCTTCAAATGCTGCCCACTTCAAATGCTGCTCTGAAGTCAGCTTCATAATTATTTTGAAGACAGCAACAACATAATAATTTCAAACACAAACTAATTTCAGGGATGCCGCATATATATTTTATAATGAATAAAATTAAAGTTATTGATAAAAAATGTAATAATATCACGAAAAACTATAAAAACACATAAATTTATTTCTATATTGAATTTTTGTAATGTTATTTTATGTTTGATATTAAAAAAAAGTTTTTGTTCTTATTTTTCCAATTTATATATATAATGGCAACACTATATTTGCTTGTTGCTGCCCGTCAAAATAGAAAATAGCCTAAAGCTCTAAACACCTAGACGACAACAGACTTCACGGCTTCAAAGGCTGCCAACTTCAAATGCTGCTCTGAAGTCAGCTTCATAATTATTTTGAAGACAGCAACAACATAATAATTTCAAACACAAACTAATTTCAGGGATGCCGCATATATATTTTATAATGAATAAAATTAAAGTTATTGATAAAAAATGTAATAATATCACGAAAAACTATAAAAACACATAAATTTATTTCTATATTGAATTTTTGTAATGTTATTTTATGTTTGATATTAAAAAAAAGTTTTTGTTCTTATTTTTCCAATTTATATATATAATGGCAACACTATATTTGCTTGTTGCTACCCGTCAAAATAGAAAATAGCCTAAAGCTCTAAACACTTAGACGACAGCAGACTTCACGGCTTCAAATGCTGCCAACTTCAAATGCTGCTCTGAAGTCAGCTTCATAATTATTTTGAAGACAGCAACAACATAATAATTTCAAACACAAACTAATTTCAGGGATGCCGCATATATATTTTATAATGAATAAAATTAAAGTTATTGATAAAAAATGTAATAATATCACGAAAAACTATAAAAACACATAAATTTATTTCTATATTGAATTTTTGTAATGTTATTTTATGTTTGATATTAAAAAAAAGTTTTTGTTCTTATTTTTCCAATTTATATATATAATGGCAACACTATATTTGCTTGTTGCTGCCCGTTAAAATAGAAAATAGCCTAAAGCTCTAAACACTTAGACGACAGCAGACTTCACGGCTTCAAATGCTGCCCACTTCAAATGCTGCTCTGAAGTCAGCTTCATAATTATTTTGAAGACAGCAACAACATAATAATTTCAAACACAAACTAATTTCAGGGATGCCGCATATATATTTTATAATGAATAAAATTAAAGTTATTGATAAAAAATGTAATAATATCACGAAAAACTATAAAAACACATAAATTTATTTCTATATTGAATTTTTGTAATGTTATTTTATGTTTGATATTAAAAAAAAGTTTTTGTTCTTATTTTTCCAATTTATATATATAATGGCAACACTATATTTGCTTGTTGCTGCCCGTCAAAATAGAAAATAGCCTAAAGCTCTAAACACCTAGACGACAACAGACTTCACGGCTTCAAAGGCTGCCAACTTCAAATGCTGCTCTGAAGTCAGCTTCATAATTATTTTGAAGACAGCAACAACATAATAATTTCAAACACAAACTAATTTCAGGGATGCCGCATATATATTTTATAATGAATAAAATTAAAGTTATTGATAAAAAATGTAATAATATCACGAAAAACTATAAAAACACATAAATTTATTTCTATATTGAATTTTTGTAATGTTATTTTATGTTTGATATTAAAAAAAAGTTTTTGTTCTTATTTTTCCAATTTATATATATAATGGCAACACTATATTTGCTTGTTGCTACCCGTCAAAATAGAAAATAGCCTAAAGCTCTAAACACTTAGACGACAGCAGACTTCACGGCTTCAAAGCTGCCAACTTCAAATGCTGCTCTGAAGTCAGCTTCATAATTATTTTGAAGACAGCAACAACATAATAATTTCAAACACAAACTAATTTCAGGGATGCCGCATATATATTTTATAATGAATAAAATTAAAGTTATTGATAAAAAATGTAATAATATCACGAAAAACTATAAAAACACATAAATTTATTTCTATATTGAATTTTTGTAATGTTATTTTATGTTTGATATTAAAAAAAAGTTTTTGTTCTTATTTTTCCAATTTATATATATAATGGCAACACTATATTTGCTTGTTGCTACCCGTCAAAATAGAAAATAGCCTAAAGCTCTAAACACTTAGACGACAGCAGACTTCACGGCTTCAAAGCTGCCAACTTCAAATGCTGCTCTGAAGTCAGCTTCATAATTATTTTGAAGACAGCAACAACATAATAATTTCAAACACAAACTAATTTCAGGGATGCCGCATATATATTTTATAATGAATAAAATTAAAGTTATTGATAAAAAATGTAATAATATCACGAAAAACTATAAAAACACATAAATTTATTTCTATATTGAATTTTTGTAATGTTATTTTATGTTTGATATTAAAAAAAAGTTTTTGTTCTTATTTTTCCAATTTATATATATAATGGCAACACTATATTTGCTTGTTGCTACCCGTCAAAATAGAAAATAGCCTAAAGCTCTAAACACTTAGACGACAGCAGACTTCACGGCTTCAAATGCTGCCAACTTCAAATGCTGCTCTGAAGTCAGCTTCATAATTATTTTGAAGACAGCAACAACATAATAATTTCAAACACAAACTAATTTCAGGGATGCCGCATATATATTTTATAATGAATAAAATTAAAGTTATTGATAAAAAATGTAATAATATCACGAAAAACTATAAAAACACATAAATTTATTTCTATATTGAATTTTTGTAATGTTATTTTATGTTTGATATTAAAAAAAAGTTTTTGTTCTTATTTTTCCAATTTATATATATAATGGCAACACTATATTTGCTTGTTGCTACCCGTCAAAATAGAAAATAGCCTAAAGCTCTAAACACTTAGACGACAGCAGACTTCACGGCTTCAAAGCTGCCAACTTCAAATGCTGCTCTGAAGTCAGCTTCATAATTATTTTGAAGACAGCAACAACATAATAATTTCAAACACAAACTAATTTCAGGGATGCCGCATATATATTTTATAATGAATAAAATTAAAGTTATTGATAAAAAATGTAATAATATCACGAAAAACTATAAAAACACATAAATTTATTTCTATATTGAATTTTTGTAATGTTATTTTATGTTTGATATTAAAAAAAAGTTTTTGTTCTTATTTTTCCAATTTATATATATAATGGCAACACTATATTTGCTTGTTGCTACCCGTCAAAATAGAAAATAGCCTAAAGCTCTAAACACTTAGACGACAGCAGACTTCACGGCTTCAAAGCTGCCAACTTCAAATGCTGCTCTGAAGTCAGCTTCATAATTATTTTGAAGACAGCAACAACATAATAATTTCAAACACAAACTAATTTCAGGGATGCCGCATATATATTTTATAATGAATAAAATTAAAGTTATTGATAAAAAATGTAATAATATCACGAAAAACTATAAAAACACATAAATTTATTTCTATATTGAATTTTTGTAATGTTATTTTATGTTTGATATTAAAAAAAAGTTTTTGTTCTTATTTTTCCAATTTATATATATAATGGCAACACTATATTTGCTTGTTGCTACCCGTCAAAATAGAAAATAGCCTAAAGCTCTAAACACTTAGACGACAGCAGACTTCACGGCTTCAAAGCTGCCAACTTCAAATGCTGCTCTGAAGTCAGCTTCATAATTATTTTGAAGACAGCAACAACATAATAATTTCAAACACAAACTAATTTCAGGGATGCCGCATATATATTTTATAATGAATAAAATTAAACTTATTGATAAAAAATGTAATAATATCACGAAAAACTATAAAAACACATAAATTTATTTCTATATTGAATTTTTGTAATGTTATTTTATGTTTGATATTAAAAAAAAGTTTTTGTTCTTATTTTTCCAATTTATATATATAATGGCAACACTATATTTGCTTGTTGCTACCCGTCAAAATAGAAAATAGCCTAAAGCTCTAAACACTTAGACGACAGCAGACTTCACGGCTTCAAATGCTGCCAACTTCAAATGCTGCTCTGAAGTCAGCTTCATAATTATTTTGAAGACAGCAACAACATAATAATTTCAAACACAAACTAATTTCAGGGATGCCGCATATATATTTTATAATGAATAAAATTAAAGTTATTGATAAAAAATGTAATAATATCACGAAAAACTATAAAAACACATAAATTTATTTCTATATTGAATTTTTGTAATGTTATTTTATGTTTGATATTAAAAAAAAGTTTTTGTTCTTATTTTTCCAATTTATATATATAATGGCAACACTATATTTGCTTGTTGCTGCCCGTTAAAATAGAAAATAGCCTAAAGCTCTAAACACTTAGACGACAGCAGACTTCACGGCTTCAAATGCTGCCCACTTCAAATGCTGCTCTGAAGTCAGCTTCATAATTATTTTGAAGACAGCAACAACATAATAATTTCAAACACAAACTAATTTCAGGGATGCCGCATATATATTTTATAATGAATAAAATTAAAGTTATTGATAAAAAATGTAATAATATCACGAAAAACTATAAAAACACATAAATTTATTTCTATATTGAATTTTTGTAATGTTATTTTATGTTTGATATTAAAAAAAAGTTTTTGTTCTTATTTTTCCAATTTATATATATAATGGCAACACTATATTTGCTTGTTGCTGCCCGTCAAAATAGAAAATAGCCTAAAGCTCTAAACAGTTAGACGACAGCAGACTTCACGGCTTCAAAGGCTGCCAACTTCAAATGCTGCTCTGAAGTCAGCTTCATAATTATTTTGAAGACAGCAACAACATAATAATTTCAAACACAAACTAATTTCAGGGATGCCGCGTATATATTTTATAATGAATAAAATTAAAGTTATTGATAAAAAATGTAATAATATCACGAAAAACTATAAAAACACATAAATTTATTTCTATATTGAATTTTTGTAATGTTATTTTATGTTTGATATTAAAAAAAAGTTTTTGTTCTTATTTTTCCAATTTATATATAATGGCAACACTATATTTGCTTGTTGCTGCTCGTCAAAATAGAAAATAGCCTAAAGCTGTAAACACTTAGACGACAGCAGACTTCACGGCTTCAAATGCTGCCAACTTCAAATGCTGCTCTGAAGTCAGCTTCATAATTATTTTGAAGACAGCAACAACATAATAATTTCAAACACAAACTAATTTCAGGGATGCCGCATATATATTTTATAATGAATAAAATTAAAGTTATTGATAAAAAATGTAATAATATCACGAAAAACTATAAAAACACATCAATTTATTTCTATATTGGATTTTTGTAATGTTATTTTATGTTTGATATTAAAAAAAGTTTTTGTTCTTATTTTTCCAATTTATATATATAATGGCAACACTATATTTGCTTGTTGCTGCCCGTCAAAATAGAAAATAGCCTAAAGCTCTAAACACCTAGACGACAACAGACTTCACGGCTTCAAAGGCTGCCAACTTCAAATGCTGCTCTGAAGTCAGCTTCATAATTATTTTGAAGACAGCAACAACATAATAATTTCAAACACAAACTAATTTCAGGGATGCCGCATATATATTTTATAATGAATAAAATTAAAGTTATTGATAAAAAATGTAATAATATCACGAAAAACTATAAAAACACATAAATTTATTTCTATATTGAATTTTTGTAATGTTATTTTATGTTTGATATTAAAAAAAAAGTTTTTGTTCTTATTTTTCCAATTTATATATATAATGGCAACACTATATTTGCTTGTTGCTGCCCGTCAAAATAGAAAATAGCCTAAAGCTCTAAACACTTAGACGACAACAGACTTCACGGCTTCAAAGGCTGCCAACTGCAAATGCTGCTCTGAAGTCAGCTTCATAAATATTTTGAAGACAGCAACAACATAATAATTTCAAACACAAACTAATTTCAGGGATGCCGCATATATATTTTATAATGAATAAAATTAAAGTTATTGATAAAAAATGTAATAATATCACGAAAAACTATAAAAACACATAAATTTATTTCTATATTGAATTTTTGTAATGTTATTTTATGTTTGATATTAAAAAAAAGTTTTTGTTCTTATTTTTCCAATTTATATATATAATGGCAACACTATATTTGCTTGTTGCTGCCCGTCAAAATAGAAAATAGCCTAAAGCTCTAAACACTTAGACGACAACAGACTTCACGGCTTCAAAGGCTGCCAACTGCAAATGCTGCTCTGAAGTCAGCTTCATAATTATTTTGAAGACAGCAACAACATAATAATTTCAAACACAAACTAATTTCAGGGATGCCGCATATATATTTTATAATGAATAAAATGAAAGTTATTGATAAAAAATGTAATAATATCACGAAAAACTATAAAAACACATAAATTTATTTCTATATTGAATTTTTGTAATGTTATTTTATGTTTGATATTAAAAAAAAGTTTTTGTTCTTATTTTTCCAATTTATATATATAATGGCAACACTATATTTGCTTGTTGCTGCCCGTCAAAATAGAAAATAGCCTAAAGCTCTAAACACTTAGACGACAGCAGACTTCACGGCTTCAAATGCTGCCAACTTCAAATGCTGCTCTGAAGTCAGCTTCATAATTATTTTGAAGACAGCAACAACATAATAATTTCAAACACAAACTAATTTCAGGGATGCCGCATATATATTTTATAATGAATAAAATTAAATTTATTGATAAAAAATGTAATAATATCACGAAAAACTATAAAAACACATAAATTTATTTCTATATTGAATTTTTGCAATGTTATTTTATGTTTGATATTAAAAAAAAGTTTTTGTTCTTATTTTTCCAATTTATATATATAATGGCAACACTATATTTGCTTGTTGCTGCCCGTCCAAATAGAAAATAGCCTAAAGCTCTAAACACTTAGACGACAGCAGACTTCACGGCTTCAAATGCTGCCAACTTCAAATGCTGCTCTGAAGTCAGCTTCATAATTATTTTGAAGACAGCAACAACATAATAATTTCAAACACAAACTAATTTCAGGGGTGCCGCATATATATTTTATAATGAATAAAGTTAAAGTTATTGATGAAAAATGTAATAATATCACGAAAAACTATAAAAACACATCAATTTATTTCTATATTGAATTTTTGTAATGTTATTTTATGTTTGATATTAAAAAAAAGTTTTTGTTCTTATTTTTCCAATTTATATATATAATGGCAGCACTATATTTGCTTGTTGCTGCCCGTCAAAATAGAAAATAGCCTAAAGCTCTAAACACTTAGACGACAGCAGACTTCACGGCTTCTAATGCTGCCAACTTCAAATGCTGCTCTGAAGTCAGCTTCATAATTATTTTGAAGACAGCAACAACATAATAATTTCAAACACAAACTAATTTCAGGGATGCCGCATATATATTTTATAATGAATAAAATTAAAGTTATTGATAAAAAATGTAATAATATCACGAAAAACTATAAAAACACATAAATTTATTTCTATATTGAATTTTTGTAATGTTATTTAATGTTTGATATTAAAAAAAGTTTTTGTTCTTATTTTTCCAATTTATATATATAATGGCAACACTATATTTGCTTGTTGCTGCCCGTCAAAATAGAAAATAGCCTAAAGCTCTAAACACTTAGACGACAGCAGACTTCACGGCTTCAAATGCTGCCAACTTCAAATGCTGCTCTGAAGTCAGCTTCATAATTATTTTGAAGACAGCAACAACATAATAATTTCAAACACAAACTAATTTCAGGGATGCCGCATTTATATTTTATAATGAATAAAATTAAAGTTATTGATAAAAAATGTAATAATATCACGAAAAACTATAAAAACACATAAATTTATTTCTATATTGAATTTTTGTAATGTTATTTTATGTTTGATATTAAAAAAAAGTTTTTGTTCTTATTTTTCCAATTTAATGGCAACACTATATTTGCTTGTTGCTGCCCATCAAAATAGAAAATAGCCTAAAGCTCTAAACACTTAGACGACAACAGACTTCACGGCTTCAAAGGCTGCCAACTTCAAATGCTGCTCTGAAGTCAGCTTCATAATTATTTTGAAGACAGCAACAACATAATAATTTCAAACACAAACTAATTTCAGGGATGCCGCATTTATATTTTATAATGAATAAAATTAAAGTTATTATTAAAAAATGTAATAATATCACGAAAAACTATAAAAACACATAAATTTATTACTATATTGAATTTTTGTAATGTTATTTTATGTTTGATATTAAAAAAAAGTTTTTGTTCTTATTTTTCCAATTTATATATATAATGGCAACACTATATTTGCTTGTTGCTGCCCGTCAAAATAGAAAATAGCCTAAAGCTCTAAACACTTAGACGACAGCAGACTTCACGGCTTCAAATGCTGCCAACTTCAAATGCTGCTCTGAAGTCAGCTTCATAATTATTTTGAAGACAGCAACAACATAATAATTTCAAACACAAACTAATTTCAGGGATGCCGCATATATATTTTATAATGAATAAAATTAAAGTTATTGATAAAAAATGTAATAATATCACGAAAAACTATAAAAACACATAAATTTATTTCTATATTGAATTTTTGTAATGTTATTTTATGTTTGATATTAAAAAAAGTTTTTGTTCTTATTTTTCCAATTTATATATATAATGGCAACACTATATTTGCTTGTTGCTGCCCGTCAAAATAGAAAATAGCCTAAAGCTCTAAACACTTAGACGACAGCAGACTTCACGGCTTCAAATGCTGCCAACTTCAAATGCTGCTCTGAAGTCAGCTTCATAATTATTTTGAAGACAGCAACAACATAATAATTTCAAACACAAACTAATTTCAGGGATGCCGCATATATATTTTATAATGAATAAAATTAAAGTTATTGATAAAAAATGTAATAATATCACGAAAAACTATAAAAACACATAAATTTATTTCTATATTGAATTTTTGTAATGTTATTTTATGTTTGATATTAAAAAAAAGTTTTTGTTCTTATTTTTCCAATTTATATATATAATGGCAACACTATATTTGCTTGTTGCTGCCCGTCAAAATAGAAAATAGCCTAAAGCTCTAAACACTTAGACGACAGCAGACTTCACGGCTTCTAATGCTGCCAACTTCAAATGCTGCTCTGAAGTCAGCTTCATAATTATTTTGAAGCCAGCAACAACATAATAATTTCAAACACAAACTAATTTCAGGGATGCCGCATATATATTTTATAATGAATAAAATTAAAGTTATTGATAAAAAATGTAATAATATCACGAAAAACTATAAAAACACATAAATTTATTTCTATATTGAATTTTTGTAATGTTATTTTATGTTTGATATTAAAAAAAGTTTTTGTTCTTATTTTTCCAATTTATATATATAATGGCAACACTATATTTGCTTGTTGCTGCCCGTCAAAATAGAAAATAGCCTAAAGCTCTGAACACTTAGACGACAGCAGACTTCACGGCTTCTAATGCTGCCAACTTCAAATGCTGCTCTGAAGTCAGCTTCATAATTATTTTGAAGACAGCAACAACATAATAATTTCAAACACAAACTAATTTCAGGGATGCCGCATATATATTTTATAATGAATAAAATTAAAGTTATTGATAAAAAATGTAATAATATCACGAAAAACTATAAAAACACATAAATTTATTTCTATTTTGAATTTTTGTAATGTTATTTTATGTTTGATATTAAAAAAAAGTTTTTGTTCTTATTTTTCCAATTTATATATATAATGGCAACACTATATTTGCTTGTTGCTGCCCGTCAAAATAGAAAATAGCCTAAAGCTCTAAACACTTAGACGACAACAGACTTCACGGCTTCAAAGGCTGCCAACTGCAAATGCTGCTCTGAAGTCAGCTTCATAATTATTTTGAAGACAGCAACAACATAATAATTTCAAACACAAACTTATTTCAGGGATGCCGCATATATATTTTATAATGAATAAAATTAAAGTTATTGATAAAAAATGTAATAATATCACGAAAAACTATAAAAACACATAAATTTATTTCTATATTGAATTTTTGTAATGTTATTTAATGTTTGATATTAAAAAAAAGTTTTTGTTCTTATTTTTCCAATTTATATATATAATGGCAACACTATATTTGCTTGTTGCTGCCCGTCAAAATAGAAAATAGCCTAAAGCTCTAAACACTTAGACGACAGCAGACTTCACGGCTTCAAATGCTGCCAACTTCAAATGCTGCTCTGAAGTCAGCTTCATAATTATTTTGAAGACAGCAACAACATAATAATTTCAAACACAAACTAATTTCAGGGATGCCGCATATATATTTTATAATGAATAAAATTAAAGTTATTGATAAAAAATGTAATAATATCACGAAAAACTATAAAAACACATAAATTTATTTCTATATTGAATTTTTGTAATGTTATTTTATGTTTGATATTAAAAAAAAGTTTTTGTTCTTATTTTTCCAATTTATATATATAATGGCAACACTATATTTGCTTGTTGCTGCCCGTCAAAATAGAAAATAGCCTAAAGCTCTAAACACTTAGACGACAGCAGACTTCACGGCTTCTAATGCTGCCAACTTCAAATGCTGCTCTGAAGTCAGCTTCATAATTATTTTGAAGCCAGCAACAACATAATAATTTCAAACACAAACTAATTTCAGGGATGCCGCATATATATTTTATAATGAATAAAATTAAAGTTATTGATAAAAAATGTAATAATATCACGAAAAACTATAAAAACACATAAATTTATTTCTATATTGAATTTTTGTAATGTTATTTTATGTTTGATATTAAAAAAAAGTTTTTGTTCTTATTTTTCCAATTTATATATATAATGGCAACACTATATTTGCTTGTTGCTGCCCGTCAAAATAGAAAATAGCCTAAAGCTCTAAACACTTAGACGACAGCAGACTTCACGGCTTCTAATGCTGCCAACTTCAAATGCTGCTCTGAAGTCAGCTTCATAATTATTTTGAAGACAGCAACAACATAATAATTTCAAACACAAACTAATTTCAGGGATGCCGCATATATATTTTATAATGAATAAAATTAAAGTTATTGATAAAAAATGTAATAATATCACGAAAAACTATAAAAACACATAAATTTATTTCTATATTGAATTTTTGTAATGTTATTTTATGTTTGATATTAAAAAAAAGTTTTTGTTCTTATTTTTCCAATTTATATATATAATGGCAACACTATATTTGCTTGTTGCTGCCCGTCAAAATAGAAAATAGCCTAAAGCTCTAAACACTTAGACGACAACAGACTTCACGGCTTCAAAGGCTGCCAACTGCAAATGCTGCTCTGAAGTCAGCTTCATAATTATTTTGAAGACAGCAACAACATAATAATTTCAAACACAAACTTATTTCAGGGATGCCGCATATATATTTTATAATGAATAAAATTAAAGTTATTGATAAAAAATGTAATAATATCACGAAAAACTATAAAAACACATAAATTTATTTCTATATTGAATTTTTGTAATGTTATTTAATGTTTGATATTAAAAAAAAGTTTTTGTTCTTATTTTTCCAATTTATATATATAATGGCAACACTATATTTGCTTGTTGCTGCCCGTCAAAATAGAAAATAGCCTAAAGCTCTAAACACTTAGACGACAGCAGACTTCACGGCTTCAAATGCTGCCAACTTCAAATGCTGATCTGAAGTCAGCTTCATAATTATTTTGAAGACAGCAACAACATAATAATTTCAAACACAAACTAATTTCAGGGATGCCGCATTTATATTTTATAATGAATAAAATTAAAGTTATTGATAAAAAATGTAATAATATCACGAAAAACTATAAAAACACATAAATTTATTTCTATATTGAATTTTTGTAATGTTATTTTATGTTTGATATTAAAAAAAAGTTTTTGTTCTTATTTTTCCAATTTAATGGCAACACTATATTTGCTTGTTGCTGCCCATCAAAATAGAAAATAGCCTAAAGCTCTAAACACTTAGACGACAACAGACTTCACGGCTTCAAAGGCTGCCAACTTCAAATGCTGCTCTGAAGTCAGCTTCATAATTATTTTGAAGACAGCAACAACATAATAATTTCAAACACAAACTAATTTCAGGGATGCCGCATTTATATTTTATAATGAATAAAATTAAAGTTATTATTAAAAAATGTAATAATATCACGAAAAACTATAAAAACACATAAATTTATTACTATATTGAATTTTTGTAATGTTATTTTATGTTTGATATTAAAAAAAAGTTTTTGTTCTTATTTTTCCAATTTATATATATAATGGCAACACTATATTTGCTTGTTGCTGCCCGTCAAAATAGAAAATAGCCTAAAGCTCTAAACACTTAGACGACAGCAGACTTCACGGCTTCAAATGCTGCCAACTTCAAATGCTGCTCTGAAGTCAGCTTCATAATTATTTTGAAGACAGCAACAACATAATAATTTCAAACACAAACTAATTTCAGGGATGCCGCATATATATTTTATAATGAATAAAATTAAAGTTATTGATAAAAAATGTAATAATATCACGAAAAACTATAAAAACACATAAATTTATTTCTATATTGAATTTTTGTAATGTTATTTTATGTTTGATATTAAAAAAAGTTTTTGTTCTTATTTTTCCAATTTATATATATAATGGCAACACTATATTTGCTTGTTGCTGCCCGTCAAAATAGAAAATAGCCTAAAGCTCTAAACACTTAGACGACAGCAGACTTCACGGCTTCAAATGCTGCCAACTTCAAATGCTGCTCTGAAGTCAGCTTCATAATTATTTTATATTTGATATTAAAGAAAAGTTTTTCTTATTTTTCCAATTTATATATATAATGGCAACACTATATTTGCTTGTTGCTGCACGTCAAAATAGAAAATATCCTAAAGCTCTAAACACTTAGACGACAACAGACTTCACGGCTTCAAAGGCTGCCAACTTCAAATGCTGCTCTGAAGTCAGCTTCATAATTATTTTGAAGACAGCAACAACATAATAATTTCAAACACAAACTAATTTCAGGGATGCCGCATATTTATTTTATAATGAATAAAATTAAAGTTATTGATAAAAAATGTAATAATATCACGAAAAACTATAAAAACACATAAATTTATTTCCATATTGAATTTTTGTAATGTTATTTTATGTTTGATATTAAAAAAAAGTTTTTGTTCTTATTTTTCCAATTTATATATATAATGGCAACACTATATTTGCTTGTTGCTGCCCGTCAAAATAGAAAATAGCCTAAAGCTCTAAACACTTAGACGACAGCAGACTTCACGGCTTCAAATGCTGCCAACTTCAAATGCTGCTCTGAAGTCAGCTTCATAATTATTTTATATTTGATATTAAAGAAAAGTTTTTGTTCTTATTTTTCCAATTTATATATATAATGGCAACACTATATTTGCTTGTTGCTGCACGTCAAAATAGAAAATAGCCTAAAGCTCTAAACACTTAGACGACAACAGACTTCACGGCTTCAAAGGCTGCCAACTTCAAATGCTGCTCTGAAGTCAGCTTCATAATTATTTTATATTTGATATTAAAGAAAAGTTTTTGTTCTTATTTTTTCAATTTATATATATAATGGCAACACTATATTTGCTTGTTGCTGCACGTCAAAAAAGAAAATAGCCTAAAGCTCTAAACACTTAGACGACAGCAGACTTCACGGCTTCAAATGCTGCCAACTTCAAATGCTGCTCGGAAGTCAGCTTCATAATTATTTTATATTTGATATTAAAGAAAAGTTTTTGTTCTTATTTTTCCAATTTATATATATAATGGCAACACTATATTTGCTTGTTGCTGCACGTAAAAATAGAAAATAGCCTAAAGCTCTAAACACTTAGACGACAGCAGACTTCACGGCTTCAAATGCTGCCAACTTCAAATGCTGCTCTGAAGTCAGCTTCATAATTATTTTATATTTGATATTAAAGAAAAGTTTTTGTTCTTATTTTTCCAATTTACATATATAATGGCAACACTATATTTGCTTGTTGCTGCACGTCAAAATAGAAAATAGCCTAAAGCTCTAAACACTTAGACGACAACAGACTTCACGGCTTCAAAGGCTGCCAACTTCAAATGCTGCTCTGAAGTCAGCTTCATAATTATTTTATATTTGATATTAAAGAAAAGTTTTTGTTCTTATTTTTCCAATTTATATATATAATGGCAACACTATATTTGCTTGTTGCTGCACGTCAAAATAGAAAATAGCCTAAAGCTCTAAACACTTAGACGACAGCGGACTTCACGGCTTCAAATGCAGCCAACTTCAAATGCTGCTCTGAAGTCAGCTTCATAATTATTTTATATTTGATATTAAAGAAAAGTTTTTGTTCTTATTTTTCCAATTTATATATATAATGGCAACACTATATTTGCTTGTTGCTGCACGTCAAAATAGAAAATAGCCTAAAGCTCTAAACACTTAGACGACAGCAGACTTCACGGCTTCAAATGCTGCCAACTTCAAATGCTGCTCTGAAGTCAGCTTCATAATTATTTTATATTTGATATTAAAGAAAAGTTTTTGTTCTTATTTTTCCAATTTATATATATAATGGCAACACTATATTTGCTTGTTGCTGCACGTCAAAATAGAAAATAGCCTAAAGCTCTAAACACTTAGACGACAGCAGACTTCACGGCTTCAAATGCTGCCAACTTCAAATGCTGCTCTGAAGTCAGCTTCATAATTATTTTATATTTGATATTAAAGAAAAGTTTTTGTTCTTATTTTTTCAATTTATATATATAATGGCAACACTATATTTGCTTGTTGCTGCACGTCAAAATAGAAAATAGCCTAAAGCTCTAAACACTTAGACGACAACAGACTTCACGGCTTCAAAGGCTGCCAACTTCAAATGCTGCTCTGAAGTCAGCTTCATAATTATTTTATATTTGATATTAAAGAAAAGTTTTTGTTCTTATTTTTCCAATTTATATATATAATGGCAACACTATATTTGCTTGTTGCTGCACGTCAAAATAGAAAATAGCATAAAGATCTAAACACTTAGACGACAACAGACTTCACGGCTTCAAAGGCTGCCAACTTCAAATGCTGCTCTGAAGTCAGCTTCATAATTATTTTGAAGACAGCAACAACATAATAATTTCAAACACAAACTAATTTCAGGGATGCCGCATATTTATTTTATAATGAATAAAATTAAAGTTATTGATAAAAAATGTAATAATATCACGAAAAACTATAAAAACACATAAATTTATTTCCATATTGAATTTTTGTAATGTTATTTTATGTTTGATATTAAAAAAAAGTTTTTGTTCTTATTTTTCCAATTTATATATATAATGGCAACACTATATTTGCTTGTTGCTGCCCGTCAAAATAGAAAATAGCCTAAAGCTCTAAACACTTAGACGACAGCAGACTTCACGGCTTCAAATGCTGCTCTGAAGTCAGCTTCATAATTATTTTGAAGACAGCAACAACATAATAATTTCAAACACAAACTAATTTCACGGATGCCGCATATTTATTTTATAATGAATAAAATTAAAGTTATTGATAAAAAATGTAATAATATCACGAAAAACCATAAAAACACATAAATTTATTTCCATATTGAATTTTTGTAATGTTATTTTATGTTTGATATTAAAAAAAAGTTTTTGTTCTTATTTTTCCAATTTATATATATAATGGCAACACTATATTTGCTTGTTGCTGCCCGTCAAAATAGAAAATAGCATAAAGCTCAAAACACTTAGACGACAGCAGACTTCACGGCTTCAAATGCTGCCAACTTCAAATGCTGCTCTGAAGTCAGCTTCATAATTATTTTATATTTGATATTAAAGAAAAGTTTTTGTTCTTATTTTTCCAATTTATAATATAATGGCAACACTATATTTGCTTGTTGCTGCACGTCAAAATAGAAAATAGCCTAAAGCTCTAAACACTTAGACGACAACAGACTTCACGGCTTCAAAGGCTGCCAACTTCAAATGCTGCTCTGAAGTCAGCTTCATAATTATTTTATATTTGATATTAAAGAAAAGTTTTCGTTCTTATTTTTCCAATTTATATATATAATGGCAACACTATATTTGCTTGTTGCTGCACGTCAAAATAGAAAATAGCCTAAAGCTCTAAACACTTAGACGACAACAGACTTCACGGCTTCAAAGGCTGCCAACTTCAAATGCTGCTCTGAAGTCAGCTTCATAGTTATTTTGAAGACAGCAACAACATAATAATTTCAAACACAAACTAATTTCAGGGATGCCGCATATTTATTTTATAATGAATAAAATTAAAGTTATTGATAAAAAATGTAATAATATCACGAAAAACTATAAAAACACATAAATTTATTTCCATATTGAATTTTTGTAATGTTATTTTATGTTTGATATTAAAAAAAAGTTTTTGTTCTTATTTTTCCAATTTATATATATAATGGCAACACTATATTTGCTTGTTGCTGCCCGTCAAAATAGAAAATAGCCTAAAGCTCTAAACACTTAGACGACAGCAGACTTCACGGCTTCAAATGCTGCCAACTTCAAATGCTGCTCTGAAGTCAGCTTCATAATTATTTTATATTTGATATTAAAGAAAAGTTTTTGTTCTTATTTTTCCAATTTATATATATAATGGCAACACTATATTTGCTTGTTGCTGCACGTCAAAATAGAAAATAGCCTATAGCTCTAAACACTTAGACGACAACAGACTTCACGGCTTCAAAGGCTGCCAACTTCAAATGCTGCTCTGAAGTCAGCTTCATAATTATTTTATATTTGATATTAAAGAAAAGTTTTTGTTCTTATTTTTCCAATTTATATATATAATGGCAACACTATATTTGCTTGTTGCTGCACGTCAAAATAGAAAATAGCCTAAAGCTCTAAACACTTAGACGACAACAGACTTCACGGCTTCAAAGGCTGCCAACTTCAAATGCTGCTCTGAAGTCAGCTTCATAATTATTTTATATTTGATATTAAAGAAAAGTTTTTGTTCTTATTTTTCCAATTTATATATATAATGGCAACACTATATTTGCTTGTTGCTGCACGTCAAAATAGAAAGTAGCCTAAAGCTCTAAACACTTAGACGACAACAGACTTCACGGCTTCAAAGGCTGCCAACTTCAAATGCTGCTCTGAAGTCAGCTTCATAATTATTTTATATTTGATATTAAAGAAAAGTTTTTGTTCTTATTTTTCCAATTTATATATATAATGGCAACACTATATTTGCTTGTTGCTGCACGTCAAAATAGAAAATAGCCTAAAGCTCTAAACACTTAGACGACAACAGACTTCACGGCTTCAAAGGCTGCCAACTTCAAATGCTGCTCTGAAGTCAGCTTCATAATTATTTTATATTTGATATTAAAGAAAAGTTTTTGTTCTTATTTTTCCAATTTATATATATAATGGCAACACTATATTTGCTTGTTGCTGCACGTCAAAATAGAAAATAGCCTAAAGCTCTAAACACTTAGACGACAACAGACTTCACGGCTTCAAAGGCTGCCAACTTCAAATGCTGCTCTGAAGTCAGCTTCATAATTATTTTGAAGACAGCAACAACATAATAATTTCAAACACAAACTAATTTCACGGATGCCGCATATTTATTTTATAATGAATAAAATTAAAGTTATTGATAAAAAATGTAATAATATCACGAAAAACCATAAAAACACATAAATTTATTTCCATATTGAATTTTTGTAATGTTATTTTATGTTTGATATTAAAAAAAGTTTTTGTTCTTATTTTTCCAATTTATATATATAATGGCAACACTATATTTGCTTGTTGCTGCCCGTCAAAATAGAAAATAGCATAAAGCTCAAAACACTTAGACGACAGCAGACTTCACGGCTTCAAATGCTGCCAACTTCAAATGCTGCTCTGAAGTCAGCTTCATAATTATTTTATATTTGATATTAAAGAAAAGTTTTTGTTCTTATTTTTCCAATTTATAATATAATGGCAACACTATATTTGCTTGTTGCTGCACGTCAAAATAGAAAATAGCCTAAAGCTCTAAACACTTAGACGACAACAGACTTCACGGCTTCAAAGGCTGCCAACTTCAAATGCTGCTCTGAAGTCAGCTTCATAATTATTTTATATTTGATATTAAAGAAAAGTTTTTGTTCTTATTTTTCCAATTTATATATATAATGGCAACACTATATTTGCTTGTTGCTGCACGTCAAAATAGAAAATAGCCTAAAGCTCTAAACACTTAGACGACAACAGACTTCACGGCTTCAAAGGCTGCCAACTTCAAATGCTGCTCTGAAGTCAGCTTCATAATTATTTTGAAGACAGCAACAACATAATAATTTCAAACACAAACTAATTTCAGGGATGCCGCATATTTATTTTATAATGAATAAAATTAAAGTTATTGATAAAAAATGTAATAATATCACGAAAAACTATAAAAACACATAAATTTATTTCCATATTGAATTTTTGTAATGTTATTTTATGTTTGATATTAAAAAAAAGTTTTTGTTCTTATTTTTCCAATTTATATATATAATGGCAACACTATATTTGCTTGTTGCTGCCCGTCAAAATAGAAAATAGCCTAAAGCTCTAAACACTTAGACGACAGCAGACTTCACGGCTTCAAATGCTGCCAACTTCAAATGCTGCTCTGAAGTCAGCTTCATAATTATTTTATATTTGATATTAAAGAAAAGTTTTTGTTCTTATTTTTCCAATTTATATATATAATGGCAACACTATATTTGCTTGTTGCTGCACGTCAAAATAGAAAATAGCCTATAGCTCTAAACACTTAGACGACAACAGACTTCACGGCTTCAAAGGCTGCCAACTTCAAATGCTGCTCTGAAGTCAGCTTCATAATTATTTTGAAGACAGCAACAACATAATAATTTCAAACACAAACTAATTTCAGGGATGCCGCATATTTATTTTATAATGAATAAAATTAAAGTTATTGATAAAAAATGTAATAATATCACGAAAAACTATAAAAACACATAAATTTATTTCCATATTGAATTTTTGTAATGTTATTTTATGTTTGATATTAAAAAAAAGTTTTTGTTCTTATTTTTCCAATTTATATATATAATGGCAACACTATATTTGCTTGTTGCTGCCCGTCAAAATAGAAAATAGCCTAAAGCTCTAAACACTTAGACGACAGCAGACTTCACGGCTTCAAATGCTGCCAACTTCAAATGCTGCTCTGAAGTCAGCTTCATAATTATTTTGAAGACAGCAACAACATAATAATTTCAAACAAAAACTAATTTCACGGATGCCGCATATTTATTTTATAATGAATAAAATTAAAGTTATTGATAAAAAATGTAATAATATCACGAAAAACTATAAAAACACATAAATTTATTTCCATATTGAATTTTTGTAATGTTATTTTATGTTTGATATTAAAAAAAAGTTTTTGTTCTTATTTTTCCAATTTATATATATAATGGCAACACTATATTTGCTTGTTGCTGCCCGTCAAAATAGAAAATAGCCTAAAGCTCTAAACACTTAGACGACAGCAGACTTCACGGCTTCAAATGCTGCCAATTTCAAATGCTGCTCTGAAGTCAGCTTCATAATTATTTTATATTTGATATTAAAGAAAAGTTTTTGTTCTTATTTTTCCAATTTATATATATAATGGCAACACTATATTTGCTTGTTGCTGCACGTCAAAATAGAAAATAGCCTAAAGCTCTAAACACTTAGACGACAACAGACTTCACGGCTTCAAAGGCTGCCAACTTCAAATGCTGCTCTGAAGTCAGCTTCATAATTATTTTGAAGACAGCAACAACATAATAATTTCAAATACAAACTAATTTCAGGGATGCCGCATATTTATTTTATAATGAATAAAATTAAAGTTATTGATAAAAAATGTAATAATATCACGAAAAACTATAAAAACACATAAATTTATTTCCATATTGAATTTTTGTAATGTTATTTTATGTTTGATATTAAAAAAAAGTTTTTGTTCTTATTTTTCCAATTTATATATATAATGGCAACACTATATTTGCTTGTTGCTGCCCGTCAAAATAGAAAATAGCCTAAAGCTCTAAACACTTAGACGACAGCAGACTTCACGGCTTCAAATGCTGCCAACTTCAAATGCTGCTCTGAAGTCAGCTTCATAATTATTTTGAAGACAGCAACAACATAATAATTTCAAACACAAACTAATTTCACGGATGCCGCATATTTATTTTATAATGAATAAAATTAAAGTTATTGATAAAAAATGTAATAATATCACGAAAAACCATAAAAACACATAAATTTATTTCCATATTGAATTTTTGTAATGTTATTTTATGTTTGATATTAAAAAAAACTTTTTGTTCTTATTTTTTCAATTTATATATATAATGGCAACACTATATTTGCTTGTTGCTGCCCGTCAAAATAGAAAATAGCATAAAGCTCAAAACACTTAGACGACAGCAGACTTCACGGCTTCAAATGCTGCCAACTTCAAATGCTGCTCTGAAGTCAGCTTCATAATTATTTTGAAGACAGCAACAACATAATAATTTCAAACAAAAACTAATTTCACGGATGCCGCATATTTATTTTATAATGAATAAAATTAAAGTTATTGATAAAAAATGTAATAATATCACGAAAAACTATAAAAACACATAAATTTATTTCCATATTGAATTTTTGTAATGTTATTTTATGTTTGATATTAAAAAAAAGTTTTTGTTCTTATTTTTCCAATTTATATATATAATGGCAACACTATATTTGCTTGTTGCTGCCCGTCAAAATAGAAAATAGCCTAAAGCTCTAAACACTTAGACGACAGCAGACTTCACGGCTTCAAATGCTGCCAATTTCAAATGCTGCTCTGAAGTCAGCTTCATAATTATTTTATATTTGATATTAAAGAAAAGTTTTTGTTCTTATTTTTACAATTTATATATATAATGGCAACACTATATTTGCTTGTTGCTGCACGTCAAAATAGAAAATAGCCTAAAGCTCTAAACACTTAGACGACAACAGACTTCACGGCTTCAAAGGCTGCCAACTTCAAATGCTGCTCTGAAGTCAGCTTCATAATTATTTTGAAGACAGCAACAACATAATAATTTCAAATACAAACTAATTTCAGGTATGCCGCATATTTATTTTATAATGAATAAAATTAAAGTTATTGATAAAAAATGTAATAATATCACGAAAAACTATAAAAACACATAAATTTATTTCCATATTGAATTTTTGTAATGTTATTTTATGTTTGATATTAAAAAAAAGTTTTTGTTCTTATTTTTCCAATTTATATATATAATGGCAACACTATATTTGCTTGTTGCTGCCCGTCAAAATAGAAAATAGCCTAAAGCTCTAAACACTTAGACGACAGCAGACTTCACGGCTTCAAATGCTGCCAACTTCAAATGCTGCTCTGAAGTCAGCTTCATAATTATTTTGAAGACAGCAACAACATAATAATTTCAAACACAAACTAATTTCACGGATGCCGCATATTTATTTTATAATGAATAAAATTAAAGTTATTGATAAAAAATGTAATAATATCACGAAAAACCATAAAAACACATAAATTTATTTCCATATTGAATTTTTGTAATGTTATTTTATGTTTGATATTAAAAAAAAGTTTTTGTTCTTATTTTTCCAATTTATATATATAATGGCAACACTATATTTGCTTGTTGCTGCCCGTCAAAATAGAAAATAGCATAAAGCTCAAAACACTTAGACGACAGCAGACTTCACGGCTTCAAATGCTGCCAACTTCAAATGCTGCTCTGAAGTCAGCTTCATAATTATTTTATATTTGATATTAAAGAAAAGTTTTTGTTCTTATTTTTCCAATTTATATATATAATGGCAACACTATATTTGCTTGTTGCTGCACGTCAAAATAGAAAATAGCCTAAAGCTCTAAACACTTAGACGACAACAGACTTCACGGCTTCAAAGGCTGCCAACTTCAAATGCTGCTCTGAAGTCAGCTTCATAATTATTTTATATTTGATATTAAAGAAAAGTTTTTGTTCTTATTTTTCCAATTTATATATATAATGGCAACACTATATTTGCTTGTTGCTGCACGTCAAAATAGAAAATAGCCTAAAGCTCTAAACACTTAGACGACAACAGACTTCACGGCTTCAAAGGCTGCCAACTTCAAATGCTGCTCTGAAGTCAGCTTCATAATTATTTTGAAGACAGCAACAACATAATAATTTCAAACACAAACTAATTTCAGGGATGCCGCATATTTATTTTATAATGAATAAAATTAAAGTTATTGATAAAAAATGTAATAATATCACGAAAAACTATAAAAACACATAAATTTATTTCCATATTGAATTTTTGTAATGTTATTTTATGTTTGATATTAAAAAAAAGTTTTTGTTCTTATTTTTCCAATTTATATATATAATGGCAACACTATATTTGCTTGTTGCTGCCCGTCAAAATAGAAAATAGCCTAAAGCTCTAAACACTTAGACGACAGCAGACTTCACGGCTTCAAATGCTGCCAACTTCAAATGCTGCTCTGAAGTCAGCTTCATAATTATTTTATATTTGATATTAAAGAAAAGTTTTTGTTCTTATTTTTCCAATTTATATATATAATGGCAACACTATATTTGCTTGTTGCTGCACGTCAAAATAGAAAATAGCCTAAAGCTCTAAACACTTAGACGACAACAGACTTCACGGCTTCAAAGGCTGCCAACTTCAAATGCTGCTCTGAAGTCAGCTTCATAATTATTTTATATTTGATATTAAAGAAAAGTTTTTGTTCTTATTTTTCCAATTTATATATATAATGAAAACACTATATTTGCTTGTTGCTGCACGTCAAAATAGAAAATAGCCTAAAGCTCTAAACACTTAGACGACAACAGACTTCACGGCTTCAAAGGCTGCCAACTTCAAATGCTGCTCTGAAGTCAGCTTCATAATTATTTTATATTTGATATTAAAGAAAAGTTTTTGTTCTTATTTTTCCAATTTATATATATAATGGCAACACTATATTTGCTTGTTGCTGCACGTCAAAATAGAAAATAGCCTAAAGCTCTAAACACTTAGACGACAACAGACTTCACGGCTTCAAAGGCTGCCAACTTCAAATGCTGCTCTGAAGTCAGCTTCATAATTATTTTATATTTGATATTAAAGAAAAGTTTTTGTTCTTATTTTTCCAATTTATACATATAATGGCAACACTATATTTGCTTGTTGCTGCACGTCAAAATAGAAAATAGCCTAAAGCTCTAAACACTTAGACGACAACAGACTTCACGGCTTCAAAGGCTGCCAACTTCAAATGCTGCTCTGAAGTCAGCTTCATAATTATTTTATATTTGATATTAAAGAAAAGTTTTTGTTCTTATTTTTCCAATTTATATATATAATGGCAACACTATATTTGCTTGTTGCTGCACGTCAAAATAGAAAATAGCCTAAAGCTCTAAACACTTAGACGACAACAGACTTCACGGCTTCAAAGGCTGCCAACTTCAAATGCTGCTCTGAAGTCAGCTTCATAATTATTTTGAAGACAGCAACAACATAATAATTTCAAACACAAACTAATTTCAGGGATGCCGCATATTTATTTTATAATGAATAAAATTAAAGTTATTGATAAAAAATGTAATAATATCACGAAAAACTATAAAAACACATAAATTTATTTCCATATTGAATTTTTGTAATGTTATTTTATGTTTTATATTAAAAAAAAGTTTTTGTTCTTATTTTTCCAATTTATATATATAATGGCAACACTATATTTGCTTGTTGCTGCCCGTCAAAATAGAAAATAGCCTAAAGCTCTAAACACTTAGACGACAGCAGACTTCACGGCTTCAAATGCTGCCAACTTCAAATGCTGCTCTGAAGTCAGCTTCATAATTATTTTGAAGACAGCAACAACATAATAATTTCAAACAAAAACTAATTTCACGGATGCCGCATATTTATTTTATAATGAATAAAATTAAAGTTATTGATAAAAAATGTAATAATATCACGAAAAACTATAAAAACACATAAATTTATTTCCATATTGAATTTTTGTAATGTTATTTTATGTTTGATATTAAAAAAAAGTTTTTGTTCTTATTTTTCCAATTTATATATATAATGGCAACACTATATTTGCTTGTTGCTGCCCGTCAAAATAGAAAATAGCCTAAAGCTCTAAACACTTAGACGACAGCAGACTTCACGGCTTCAAATGCTGCCAACTTCAAATGCTGCTCTGAAGTCAGCTTCATAATTATTTTATATTTGATATTAAAGAAAAGTTTTTGTTCTTATTTTTCCAATTTATATATATAATGGCAACACTATATTTGCTTGTTGCTGCACGTCAAAATAGAAAATAGCCTAAAGCTCTAAACACTTAGACGACAACAGACTTCACGGCTTCAAAGGCTGCCAACTTCAAATGCTGCTCTGAAGTCAGCTTCATAATTATTTTATATTTGATATTAAAGAAAAGTTTTTGTTCTTATTTTTCCAATTTATATATATAATGGCAACACTATATTTGCTTGTTGCTGCACGTCAAAATAGAAAATAGCCTAAAGCTCTAAACACTTAGACGACAACAGACTTCACGGCTTCAAAGGCTGCCAACTTCAAATGCTGCTCTGAAGTCAGCTTCATAATTATTTTGAAGACAGCAACAACATAATAATTTCAAACACAAACTAATTTCAGGGATGCCGCATATTTATTTTATAATGAATAAAATTAAAGTTATTGATAAAAAATGTAATAATATCACGAAAAACTATAAAAACACATAAATTTATTTCCATATTGAATTTTTGTAATGTTATTTTATGTTTCATATTAAAAAAAAGTTTTTGTTCTTATTTTTCCAATTTATATATATAATGGCAACACTATATTTGCTTGTTGCTGCCCGTCAAAATAGAAAATAGCCTAAAGCCCAACTTCAAATGCTGCTCTGAAGTCAGCTTCATAATTATTTTGAAGACAGCAACAACATAATAATTTCAAACACAAACTAATTTCACGGATGCCGCATATTTATTTTATAATGAATAAAATTAAAGTTATTGATAAAAAATGTAATAATATCACGAAAAACTATAAAAACACATAAATTTATTTCCATATTGAATTTTTGTAATGTTTTTTTATGTTTGATATTAAAAAAAAGTTTTTGTTCTTATTTTTCCAATTTATATATATAATGGCAACACTATATTTGCTTGTTGCTGCCCGTCAAAATAGAAAATAGCCTAAAGCTCTAAACACTTAGACGACAGCAGACTTCACGGCTTCAAATGCTGCCAACTTCAAATGCTGCTCTGAAGTCAGCTTCATAATTATTTTATATTTGATATTAAAGAAAAGTTTTTGTTCTTATTTTTCCAATTTATATATATAATGGCAACACTATATTTGCTTGTTGCTGCACGTCAAAATAGAAAATAGCCTAAAGCTCTAAACACTTAGACGACAACAGACTTCACGGCTTCAAAGGCTGCCAACTTCAAATGCTGCTCTGAAGTCAGCTTCATAATTATTTTGAAGACAGCAACAACATAATAATTTCAAACACAAACTAATTTCAGGGATGCCGCATATTTATTTTATAATGAATAAAATTAAAGTTATTGATAAAAAATGTAATAATATCACGAAAAACTATAAAAACACATAAATTTATTTCCATATTGAATTTTTGTAATGTTATTTTATGTTTGATATTAAAAAAAGTTTTTGTTCTTATTTTTCCAATTTATATATATAATGGCAACACTATATTTGCTTGTTGCTGCCCGTCAAAATAGAAAATAGCCTAAAGCTCTAAACACTTAGAAGACAGCAGACTTCACGGCTTCAAATGCTGCCAACTTCAAATGCTGCTCTGAAGTCAGCTTCATAATTATTTTATATTTGATATTAAAGAAAAGTTTTTGTTCTTATTTTTCCAATTTATATATATAATGGCAACACTATATTTGCTTGTTTCTGCACGTCAAAATAGAAAATAGCCTAAAGCTCTAAACACTTAGACGACAACAGGCTTCACGGCTTCAAAGGCTGCCAACTTCAAATGCTGCTCTGAAGTCAGCTTCATAATTATTTTGAAGACAGCAACAACATAATAATTTCAAACACAAACTAATTTCAGGGATGCCGCATATTTATTTTATAATGAATAAAATTAAAGTTATTGATAAAAAATTTAATAATATCACGAAAAACTATAAAAACACATAAATTTATTTCCATATTGAATTTTTGTAATGTTATTTTATGTTTGATATTAAAAAAAAGTTTTTGTTCTTATTTTTCCAATTTATATATATAATGGCAACACTATATTTGCTTGTTGCTGCCCGTCAAAATAGAAAATAGCCTAAAGCTCTAAACACTTAGACGACAGCAGACTTCACGGCTTCAAATGCTGCCAACTTCAAATGCTGCTCTGAAGTCAGCTTCATAATTATTTTATATTTGATATTAAAGAAAAGTTTTTGTTCTTATTTTTCCAATTTATATATATAATGGCAACACTATATTTGCTTGTTGCTGCACGTCAAAATAGAAAATAGCCTAAAGCTCTAAACACTTAGACGACAACAGACTTCACGGCTTCAAAGGCTGCCAACTTCAAATGCTGCTCTGAAGTCAGCTTCATAATTATTTTGAAGACAGCAACAACATAATAATTTCAAACACAAACTAATTTCAGGGATGCCGCATATTTATTTTATAATGAATAAAATTAAAGTTATTGATAAAAAATGTAATAATATCACGAAAAACTATAAAAACACATAAATTTATTTCCATATTGAATTTTTGTAATGTTATTTTATGTTTGATATTAAAAAAAAGTTTTTGTTCTTATTTTTCCAATTTATATATATAATGGCAACACTATATTTGCTTGTTGCTGCACGTCAAAATAGAAAATAGCCTAAAGCTCTAAACACTTAGACGACAACAGACTTCACGGCTTCAAAGGCTGCCAACTTCAAATGCTGCTCTGAAGTCAGCTTCATAATTATTTTGAAGACAGCAACAACATAATAATTTCAAACACAAACTAATTTCAGGGATGCCGCATATATATTTTATAATGAATAAAATTAAAGTTATTGATAAAAAATGTAATAATATCACGAAAAACTATAAAAACACATAAATTTATATCTATATTGAATTTTTGCAATGTTATTTTATGTTTGATATTAAAAAAAAGTTTTTGTTCTTATTTTTCCAATTTATATATATAATGGCAACACTATATTTGCTTGTTGCTGCCCGTCAAAATAGAAAATAGCCTAAAGCTTTAAACACTTAGACGACAGCAGACTTCACGGCTTCAAATGCTGCTCTGAAGTCAGCTTCATAATTATTTTGAAGACAGCAACAACATAATAATTTCAAACACAAACTAATTTCAGGGATGCCGCATATATATTTTATAATGAATAAAATTAAAGTTATTGATAAAAAATGTAATAATATCACGAAAAACTATAAAAACACATAAATTTATTTCCATATTGAATTTTTGTAATGTTATTTTATGTTTGATATTAAAAAAAAGTTTTTGTTCTTATTTTTCCAATTTATATATATAATGGCAACACTATATTTGCTTGTTGCTGCACGTCAAAATAGAAAATAGCCTAAAGCTCTAAACACTTAGACGACAACAGACTTCACGGCTTCAAAGGCTGCCAACTTCAAATGCTGCTCTGAAGTCAGCTTCATAATTATTTTATATTTGATATTAAAGAAAAGTTTTTGTTCTTATTTTTCCAGTTTATATATATAATGGCAACACTATATTTGCTTGTTGCTGCACGTCAAAATAGAAAATAGCCTAAAGCTCTAAACACTTAGACGACAACAGACTTCACGGCTTCAAAGGCTGCCAACTTCAAATGCTGCTCTGAAGTCAGCTTCATAATTATTTTGAAGACAGCAACAACATAATAATTTCAAACACAAACTAATTTCAGGGATGCCGCATATTTATTTTATAATGAATAAAATTAAAGTTATTGATAAAAAATGTAATAATATCACGAAAAACTATAAAAACACATAAATTTATTTCCATATTGAATTTTTGTAATGTTATTTTATGTTTGATATTAAAAAAAAGTTTTTGTTCTTATTTTTCCAATTTATATATATAATGGCAACACTATATTTGCTTGTTGCTGCCCGTCAAAATAGAAAATAGCCTAAAGCTCTAAACACTTAGACGACAGCAGACTTCACGGCTTCAAATGCTGCCAACTTCAAATGCTGCTCTGAAGTCAGCTTCATAATTATTTTATATTTGATATTAAAGAAAAGTTTTTGTTCTTATTTTTCCAATTTATATATATAATGGCAACACTATATTTGCTTGTTGCTGCACGTCAAAATAGAAAATAGCCTAAAGCTCTAAACACTTAGACGACAACAGACTTCACGGCTTCAAAGGCTGCCAACTTCAAATGCTGCTCTGAAGTCAGCTTCATAATTATTTTATATTTGATATTAAAGAAAAGTTTTTGTTCTTATTTTTCCAATTTATATATATAATGGCAACACTATATTTGCTTGTTGCTGCACGTCAAAATAGAAAATAGCCTAAAGCTCTAAACACTTAGACGATAACAGACTTCACGGCTTCAAAGGCTGCCAACTTCAAATGCTGCTCTGAAGTCAGCTTCATAATTATTTTGAAGACAGCAACAACATAATAATTTCAAACACAAACTAATTTCAGGGATGCCACATATTTATTTTATAATGAATAAAATTAAAGTTATTGATAAAAAATGTAATAATATCACGAAAAACTATAAAAACACATAAATTTATTTCCATATTGAATTTTTGTAATGTTATTTTATGTTTCATATTAAAAAAAAGTTTTTGTTCTTATTTTTCCAATTTATATATATAATGGCAACACTATATTTGCTTATTGCTGCCCGTCAAAATAGAAAATAGCCTAAAGCTCTAAACACTTAGACGACAGCAGACTTCACGGCTTCAAATGCTGCCAACTTCAAATGCTGCTCTGAAGTCAGCTTCATAATTATTTTGAAGACAGCAACAACATAATAATTTCAAACACAAACTAATTTCACGGATGCCGCATATTTATTTTATAATGAATAAAATTAAAGTTATTGATAAAAAATGTAATAATATCACGAAAAACTATAAAAACACATAAATTTATTTCCATATTGAATTTTTGTAATGTTATTTTATGTTTGATATTAAAAAAAAGTTTTTGTTCTTATTTTTCCAATTTATATATATAATGGCAACACTATATTTGCTTGTTGCTGCCCGTCAAAATAGAAAATAGCCTAAAGCTCTAAACACTTAGACGACAGCAGACTTCACGGCTTCAAATGCTGCCAACTTCAAATGCTGCTCTGAAGTCAGCTTCATAATTATTTTATATTTGATATTAAAGAAAAGTTTTTGTTCTTATTTTTCCAATTTATATATATAATGGCAACACTATATTTGCTTGTTGCTGCACGTCAAAATAGAAAATAGCCTAAAGCTCTAAACACTTAGACGATAACAGACTTCACGGCTTCAAAGGCTGCCAACTTCAAATGCTGCTCTGAAGTCAGCTTCATAATTATTTTGAAGACAGCAACAACATAATAATTTCAAACACAAACTAATTTCAGGGATGCCACATATTTATTTTATAATGAATAAAATTAAAGTTATTGATAAAAAATGTAATAATATCACGAAAAACTATAAAAACACATAAATTTATTTCCATATTGAATTTTTGTAATGTTATTTTATGTTTGATATTAAAAAAAAGTTTTTGTTCTTATTTTTCCAATTTATATATATAATGGCAACACTATATTTGCTTGTTGCTGCCCGTCAAAATAGAAAATAGCCTAAAGCTCTAAACACTTAGACGACAGCAGACTTCACGGCTTCAAATGCTGCCAACTTCAAATGCTGCTCTGAATTATTTTGAAGACAGCAACAACATAATAATTTCAAACACAAACTAATTTCACGGATGCCGCATATTTATTTTATAATGAATAAAATTAAAGTTATTGATAAAAAATGTAATAATATCACGAAAAACTATAAAAACACATAAATTTATTTCCATATTGAATTTTTGTAATGTTATTTTATGTTTGATATTAAAAAAAGTTTTTGTTCTTATTTTTCCAATTTATATATATAATGGCAACACTATATTTGCTTGTTGCTGCCCGTCAAAATAGAAAATAGCCTAAAGCTCTAAACACTTAGAAGACAGCAGACTTCACGGCTTCAAATGCTGCCAACTTCAAATGCTGCTCTGAAGTCAGCTTCATAATTATTTTATATTTGATATTAAAGAAAAGTTTTTGTTCTTATTTTTCCAATTTATATATATAATGGCAACACTATATTTGCTTGTTGCTGCACGTCAAAATAGAAAATAGCCTAAAGCTCTAAACACTTAGACGACAACAGACTTCACGGCTTCAAAGGCTGCCAACTTCAAATGCTGCTCTGAAGTCAGCTTCATAATTATTTTGAAGACAGCAACAACATAATAATTTCAAACACAAACTAATTTCAGGGATGCCGCATATTTATTTTATAATGAATAAAATTAAAGTTATTGATAAAAAATGTAATAATATCACGAAAAACTATAAAAACACATAAATTTATTTCCATATTGAATTTTTGTAATGTTATTTTATGTTTGATATTAAAAAAAAGTTTTTGTTCTTATTTTTCCAATTTATATATATAATGGCAACACTATATTTGCTTGTTGCTGCCCGTCAAAATATAAAATAGCCTAAAGCTCTAAACACTTAGAAGACAGCAGACTTCACGGCTTCAAATGCTGCCAACTTCAAATGCTGCTCTGAAGTCAGCTTCATAATTATTTTATATTTGATATTAAAGAAAAGTTTTTGTTCTTATTTTTCCAATTTATATATATAATGGCAACACTATATTTGCTTGTTGCTGCACGTCAAAATAGAAAATAGCCTAAAGCTCTAAACACTTAGACGACAACAGACTTCACGGCTTCAAAGGCTGCCAACTTCAAATGCTGCTCTGAAGTCAGCTTCATAATTATTTTGAAGACAGCAACAACATAATAATTTCAAACACAAACTAATTTCAGGGATGCCGCATATTTATTTTATAATGAATAAAATTAAAGTTATTGATAAAAAATGTAATAATATCACGAAAAACTATAAAAACACATAAATTTATTTCCATATTGAATTTTTGTAATGTTATTTTATGTTTGATATTAAAAAAAAGTTTTTGTTCTTATTTTTCCAATTTATATATATAATGGCAACACTATATTTGCTTGTTGCTGCCCGTCAAAATAGAAAATAGCCTAAAGCTCTAAACACTTAGACGACAGCAGACTTCACGGCTTCAAATGCTGCCAACTTCAAATGCTGCTCTGAAGTCAGCTTCATAATTATTTTGAAGACAGCAACAACATAATAATTTCAAACACAAACTAATTTCAGGGATGCGCATATATATTTTATAATGAATAAAATTAAAGTTATTGATAAAAAATGTAATAATATCACGAAAAACTATAAAAACACATAAATTTATTTCTATATTGAATTTTTGTAATGTTATTTTATGTTTGATATTAAAAAAAAGTTTTTGTTCTTATTTTTCCAATTTATATATATAATGGCAACACTATATTTGCTTGTTGCTGCCCGTCAAAATAGAAAATAGCCTAAAGCTTTAAACACTTAGACGACAGCAGACTTCACGGCTTCAAATGCTGCTCTGAAGTCAGCTTCATAATTATTTTGAAGACAGCAACAACATAATAATTTCAAACACAAACTAATTTCAGGGATGCCGCATATATATTTTATAATGAATAAAATTAAAGTTATTGATAAAAAATGTAATAATATCACGAAAAACTATAAAAACACATAAATTTATTTCTATATTGAATTTTTGTAATGTTATTTTATGTTTAATATTAAAAAAAAGTTTTTGTTCTTATTTTTCCAATTTATATATATATTGGCAACACTATATTTGCTTGTTGCTGCCCGTCAAAATAGAAAATAGCCTAAAGCTCTAAACACTTAGACGACAGCAGACTTCACGGCTTCAAATGCTGCCAACTTCAAATGCTGCTCTGAAGTCAGCTTCATAATTATCTTGAAGACAGCAACAACATAATAATTTCAAACACAAACTAATTTATAATGAATAAAATTAAAGTTATTGATAAAAAATGTAATAATATCACGAAAAACTATAAAAACACATAAATTTATTTCTATATTGAATTTTTGTAATGTTATTTTATGTTTGATATTAAAAAAAGTTTTTGTTCTTATTTTTCCAATTTATATATATAATGGCAACACTATATTTGCTTTTTGCTGCCCGTCAAAATAGAAAATAGCCTAAAGCTCGAAACACTTAGACGACAGCAGACTTCACGGCTTCAAATGCTGCCAACTTCAAATGCTGCTCTGAAGTCAGCTTCATAATTATTTTGAAGACAGCAACAACATAATAATTTCAAACACAAACTAATTTCAGGGATGCCGCATATATATTTCATAATGAATAAAATTAAAGTTATTGATAAAAAATGTAATAATATCACGAAAAACTATAAAAACACATAAATTTATTTCTATATTGAATTTCTGTAATGTTATTTTATGTTTGATATTAAAAAAAAGTTTTTGTTCTTATTTTTCCAATTTATATATATAATGGCAACACTATATTTGCTTGTTGCTGCCCGTCAAAATAGAAAATAGCCTAAAGCTCTAAACACTTAGACGACAACAGACTTCACGGCTTCAAATGCTGCCAACTTCAAATGCTGCTCTGAAGTCAGCTTCATAATTATTTTGAAGACAGCAACAACATAATAATTTCAAACACAAACTAATTTCAGGGATGCCGCATATATATTTTATAATGAATAAAATTAAAGTTATTAATAAAAAATGTAATAATATCACGAAAAACTATTAAAACAACTAAATTTATTTCTATATTGAATTTTTGTAATGTTATTTTATGTTTGATATTAAAAAAAAGTTCTTGTTCTTATTTTTCCAATTTATATATATAATGGCAACACTATATTTGCTTGTTGCTGCCCGTCAAAATAGAAAATAGCCTAAAGCTCTAAACACTTAGACGACAGCAGACTTCACGGCTTCAAATGCCGCCAACTTCAAATGCTGCTCTGAAGTCAGCTTCATAATTATTTTGAAGACAGCAACAACATAATAATTTCAAACACAAACTAATTTCAGGGATGCCGCATATATATTTTATAATGAATAAAATTAAAGTTATTGATAAAAAATGTAATAATATCACGAAAAACTATAAAAACACATAAATTTATTTCTATGTTGAATTTTTGTAATGTTATTTTATGTTTGATATTAAAAAAAAGTTTTTGTTCTTATTTTTCCAATTTATATATATAATGGCAACACTATATTTGCTTGTTGCTGCCCGTCAAAATAGAAAATAGCCTAAAGCTCTAAACACTTAGACGACAGCAGATTTCACGGCTTCAAATGCTGCTCTGAAGTCAGCTTCATAATTATTTTGAAGACAGCAACAACATAATAATTTCAAACACAAACTAATTTCAGGGATGCCGCATATATATTTTATAATGAATAAAATTAAAGTTATTGATAAAAAATGTAATAATATCACGAAAAACTATAAAATTACATAAATTTATTTCTATATTGAATTTTTGTAATGTTATTTTATGTTTGATATTAAAAAAAGTTTTTGTTCTTATTTTTCCAATTTATATATATAATGGCAACACTATATTTGCTTGTTGCTGCCCGTCAAAATAGAAAATAGCCTAAAGCTCTAAACACTTAGACGACAGCAGATTTCACGGCTTCAAATGCTGCTCTGAAGTCAGCTTCATAATTATTTTGAAGACAGCAACAACATAATAATTTCAAACACAAACTAATTTCAGGGATGCCGCATATATATTTTATAATGAATAAAATTAAAGTTATTGATAAAAAATGTAATAATATCACGAAAAACTATAAAATTACATAAATTTATTTCTATATTGAATTTTTGTAATGTTATTTTATGTTTGATATTAAAAAAAGTTTTTGTTCTTATTTTTCCAATTTATATATATAATGGCAACACTATATTTGCTTGTTGCTGCACGTCAAAATAGAAAATAGCCTAAAGCTCTAAACACTTAGACGACAGCAGATTTCACGGCTTCAAATGCTGCTCTGAAGTCAGCTTCATAATTATTTTGAAGACAGCAACAACATAATAATTTCAAACACAAACTAATTTCAGGGATGCCGCATATATATTTTATAATGAATAAAATTAAAGTTATTGATAAAAAATGTAATAATATCACGAAAAACTATAAAATTACATAAATTTATTTCTATATTGAATTTTTGTAATGTTATTTTATGTTTGATATTAAAAAAAAGTTTTTGTTCTTATTTTTCCAATTTATATATATAATGGCAACACTATATTTGCTTGTTGCTGCCCGTCAAAATAGAAAATAGCCTAAAGCTCTAAACACTTAGACGACAGCAGATTTCACGGCTTCAAATGCTGCTCTGAAGTCAGCTTCATAATTATTTTGAAGACAGCAACAACATAATAATTTTAAACACAAACTAATTTCAGGGATGCCGCATATATATTTTATAATGAATAAAATTAAAGTTATTGATAAAAAATGTAATAATATCACGAAAAACTATAAAAACACATAAATTTATTTCTATATTGAATTTTTGTAATGTTATTTTATGTTTGATATTAAAAAAAGTTTTTGTTCTTATTTTTCCAATTTATATATATAATGGCAACACTATATTTGCATGTTGTTGCCCGTCAAAATAGAAAATAGCCTAAAGCTCTAAACACTTAGACGACAGCAGACTTCACGGCTTCAAATGCTGCCCACTTCAAATGCTGCTCTGAAGTCAGCTTCATAATTATTTTGAAGACAGCAACAACATAATAATTTCAAACACAAACTAATTTCAGGGATGCTGCATATATATTTTATAATGAATAAAATTAAAGTTATTGATAAAAAATGTAATAATATCACGAAACACTATAAAAACACATAAATTTATTTCTATATTGAATTTTTGTAATGTTATTTTATGTTTGATATTAAAAAAAAGTTTTTGTTCTTATTTTTCCAATTTATATATATAATGGCAACACTATATTTGCTTGTTGCTGCCCGTCAAAATAGAAAATAGCCTAAAGCTCTAAACACTTAGACGACAGCAGACTTCACGGCTTCAAATGCTGCAAACTTCAAATGCTGCCAACTTCAAATGCTGCTCTGAAGTCAGCTTCATAATTATTTTGAAGACAGCAACAACATAATAATTTCAAACACAAACTAATTTCAGGGATGCCGCATATATATTTTATAATGAATAAAATTAAAGTTATTGATAAAAAATGTAATAATATCACGAAAAACTATAAAAACACGTAAATTTATTTCTATATTGAATTTTTGTAATGTTATTTTATGTTTGATATTAAAAAAAGTTTTTGTTCTTATTTTTCCAATTTATATATATAATGGCAACACTATATTTGCTTGTTGCTGCCCGTCAAAATAGAAAATAGCCTAAAGCTCTAAACACTTAGACGACAGCAGACTTCACGGCTTCAAATGCTGCCAACTTCAAATGCTGCTCTGAAGTCAGCTTCATAATTATTTTGAAGACAGCAACAACATAATAATTTCAAACACAAACTAATTTCAGGGATGCCGCATATATATTTTATAATGAATAAAATTAAAGTTATTGATAAAAAATGTAATAATATCACGAAAAACTATAAAAACACATAAATTTATTTCTATATTGAATTTTTGTAATGTTATTTTATGTTTGATATTAAAAAAAAGTTTTTGTTCCTATTTTTCCAATTTATATATATAATGGCAACACTATATTTGCTTGTTGCTGCCCGTCAAAATAGAAAATAGCCTAAAGCTCTAAACACTTAGACGACAGCAGACTTCACGGCTTCAAATGCTGCCAACTTCAAATGCTGCTCTGAAGTCAGCTTCATAATTATTTTGAAGACAGCAACAACATAATAATTTCAAACACAAACTAATTTCAGGGATGCCGCATATATATTTTATAATGAATAAAATTAAAGTTATTGATAAAAAATGTAATAATATCACGAAAAACTATAAAAACACATAAATTTATTTCTATATTGAATTTTTGTAATGTTATTTTATGTTTGATATTAAAAAAAAGTTTTTGTTCCTATTTTTCCAATTTATATATATAATGGCAACACTATATTTGCTTGTTGCTGCCCGTCAAAATAGAAAATAGCCTAAAGCTCTAAACACTTAGACGACAGCAGACTTCACGGCTTCAAATGCTGCCAACTTCAAATGCTGCTCTGAAGTCAGCTTCATAATTATTTTGAAGACAGCAACAACATAATAATTTCAAACACAAACTAATTTCAGGGATGCCGCATATATATTTTATAATGAATAAAATTAAAGTTATTGATAAAAAATGTAATAATATCACGAAAAACTATAAAAACACATAAATTTATTTCCATATTGAGTTTTTGTAATGTTATTTTATGTTTGATATTAAAAAAAAGTTTTTGTTCTTATTTTTCCAATTTATATATATAATGGCAACACTATATTTGCTTGTTGCTGCCCGTCAAAATAGAAAATAGCCTAAAGCTCTAAACACTTAGACGACAACAGACGTCACGGCTTCAAAGGCTGCCAACTTCAAATGCTGCTCTGAAGTCAGCTTCATAATTATTTTGAAGACAGCAACAACATAATAATTTCAAACACAAACTAATTTCAGGGATGCCGCATATATATTTTATAATGAATAAAATTAAAGTTATTGATAAAAAATGTAATAATATCACGAAAAACTATAAAAACACATAAATTTATTTCTATATTGAATTTTTGTAATGTTATTTTATGTTTGATATTAAAAATAAGTTTTTGTTCTTATTTTTCCAATTTATATATATAATGGCAACACTATATTTGTTTGTTGCTGCCCGTTAAAATAGAAAATAGCCTAAAGCTCTAAACACTTAGACGACAACAGACTTCACGGCTTCAAAAGCTGCCAACTTCAAATGCTGCTCTGAAGTCAGCTTCATAATTATTTTGAAGACAGCAACAACATAATAATTTCAAACACAAACTAATTTCAGGGATGCCGCATATATATTTTATAATGAATAAAATTAAAGTTATTGATAAAAAAAGTAATAATATCACGAAAAACTATAAAAACACATAAATTTATTTCTATATTGAATTTTTGTAATGTTATTTTATGTTTGATATTAAAAATAAGTTTTTGTTCTTATTTTTCCAATTTATATATATAATGGCAACACTATATTTGTTTGTTGCTGCCCGTTAAAATAGAAAATAGCCTAAAGCTCTAAACACTTAGACGACAACAGACTTCACGGCTTCAAAAGCTGCCAACTTCAAATGCCGCTCTGAAGTCAGCTTCATAATTATTTTGAAGACAGCAACAACATAATAATTTCAAACACAAACTAATTTCAGGGATGCCGCATATATATTTTATAATAAATAAAATTAAAGTTATTGATAAAAAATGTAATAATATCACGAAAAACTATAAAAACACGTAAATTTATTTCTATATTGTATTTTTGTAATGTTATTTTATGTTTAATATTAAAAAAAGTTTTTGTTCTTATTTTTCCAATTTATATACTATATAATGGCAACACTATATTTGTTTGTTGCTGCCCGTTAAAATAGAAAATAGCCTAAAGCTCTAAACACTTAGACGACAACAGACTTCACGGCTTCAAAGGCTGCCAACTTCAAATGCTGCTCTGAAGTCAGCTTCATAATTATTTTGAAGACAGCAACAACATAATAATTTCAAACACAAACTAATTTCAGGGATGCCGCATATATATTTTATAATGAATAAAATTAAAGTTATTGATAAAAAATGTAATAATATCACGAAAAACTATAAAAACACATAAATTTATTTCTATATTGAATTTTTGTAATGTTATTTTATGTTTGATATTAAAAAAAAGTTTTTGTTCTTATTTTTCCAATTTATATATATAATGGCAACACTATATTTGCTTGTTGCTGCCCGTCAAAATAGAAAATAGCCTAAAGCTCTAAACACTCAGACGACAACAGACTTCACGGCTTTAAAGGCTGCCAACTTCAAATGCTGCTCTGAAGTCAGCTTCATAATTATTTTGAAGACAGCAACAACATAATAATTTCAAACACAAACTAATTTCAGGGATGCCGCATATATATTTTATAATGAATAAAATTAAAGTTATTGATAAAAAATGTAATAATATCACGAAAAACTATAAAAACACATAAATTTATTTCTATATTGAATTTTTGTAATGTTATTTTATGTTTGATATTAAAAAAAAGTTTTTGTTCTTATTTTTCCAATTTATATATATAATGGCAACACTATATTTGCTTGTTGCTGCCCGTCAAAATAGAAAATAGCCTAAAGCTCTAAACACTTAGACGACAGCAGACTTCACGGCTTCAAATGCTGCCAACTTCAAATGCTGCTCTGAAGTCAGCTTCATAATTATTTTGAAGACAGCAACAACATAATAATTTCAAACACAAACTAATTTCAGGGATGCCGCATATATATTTTATAATGAATAAAATTAAAGTTATTGATAAAAAATGTAATAATATCACGAAAAACTATAAAAACACATAAATTTATTTCTATATTGAATTTTTGTAATGTTATTTTATGTTTGATATTAAAAAAAAGTTTTTGTTCTTATTTTTCCAATTTATATATATAATGGCAACACTATATTTGCTTGTTGCTGCCCGTCAAAATAGAAAATAGCCTAAAGCTCTAAACACTTAGACGACAACAGACTTCACGGCTTCAAAGGCTGCCAACTTCAAATGCTGCTCTGAAGTCAGCTTCATAATTATTTTGAAGACAGCAACAACATAATAATTTCAAACACAAACTAATTTCAGGGATGCCGCATATATATTTTATAATGAATAAAATTAAAGTTATTGATAAAAAATGTAATAATATCACGAAAAACTATAAAAACACATAAATTTATTTCTATATTGAATTTTTGTAATGTTATTTTATGTTTGATATTAAAAAAAAGTTTTTGTTCTTATTTTTCCAATTTATATATATAATGGCAACACTATATTTGCTTGTTGCTGCCCGTCAAAATAGAAAATAGCCTAAAGCTCTAAACACTTAGACGACAGCAGACTTCACGGCTTCAAATGCTGCCAACTTCAAATGCTGCTCTGAAGTCAGCTTCATAATTATTTTGAAGACAGCAACAACATAATAATTTCAAACACAAACTAATTTCAGGGATGCCGCATATATATTTTATAATGAATAAAATTAAAGTTATTGATAAAAAATGTAATAATATCACGAAAAACTATAAAAACACATAAATTTATTTCCATATTGAATTTTTGTAATGTTATTTTATGTTTGATATTAAAAAAAGTTTTTGTTCTTATTTTTCCAATTTATATATTTAATGGCAACACTATATTTGCTTGTTGCTGCCCGTCAAAATAGAAAATAGCCTAAAGCTCTAAACACTTAGACGACAACAGACTTCACGGCTTCAAAAGCTGCCAACTTCAAATGCTGCTCTGAAGTCAGCTTCATAATTATTTTGAAGACAGCAACAACATAATAATTTCAAACACAAACTAATTTCAGGGATGCCGCATATATATTTTATAATGAATAAAATTAAAGTTATTGATAAAAAATGTAATAATATCACGAAAAACTATAAAAACACGTAAATTTATTTCCATATTGAATTTTTGTAATGTTATTTTATGTTTAAAATTAAAAAAAAGTTTTTGTTCTTATTTTTCCAATTTATATATATAATGGCAACACTATATTTGCTTGTTGCTGCCCGTCAAAATAGAAAATAGCCTAAAGCTCTAAACACTTAGACGACAACAGACTTCACGGCTTCAAAGGCTGCCAACTTCAAATGCTGCTATGAAGTCAGCTTCATAATTATTTTGAAGACAGCAACAACATAATAATTTCAAACACAAACTAATTTCAGGGATGCCGCATATATATTTTGTAATGAATAAAATTAAAGTTATTGATAAAAAATGTAATAATATCACGAAAAACTATAAAAACACATAAATTTATTTCCATATTGAATTTTTGTAATGTTATTTTATGTTTGATATTAAAAAAAGTTTTTGTTCTTATTTTTCCAATTTATATATATAATGGCAACACTATATTTGCTTGTTGCTGCCCGTCAAAATAAAAAATAGCCTAAAGCTCTAAACACTTAGACGACAACAGACTTCACGGCTTCAAAGGCTGCCAACTTCAAATGCTGCTCTGAAGTCAGCTTCATAATTATTTTGAAGACAGCAACAACATAATAATTTCAAACACAAACTAATTTCAGGGATGCCGCATATATATTTTATAATGAATAAAATTAAAGTTATTGATAAAAAATGTAATAATATCACGAAAAACTATAAAAACACATAAATTTATTTCCATATTGAATTTTTGTAATGTTATTTTATGTTTGATATTAAAAAAAGTTTTTGTTCTTATTTTTCCAATTTATATATATAATGGCAACACTATATTTGCTTGTTGCTGCCCGTCAAAATAGAAAATAGCCTAAAGCTCTAAACACTTAGACGACAACAGACTTCACGGCTTCAAAAGCTGCCAACTTCAAATGCTGCTCTGAAGTCAGCTTCATAATTATTTTGAAGACAGCAACAACATAATAATTTCAAACACAAACTAATTTCAGGGATGCCATATATATTTTATAATGAATAAAATTAAAGTTATTGATAAAAAATGTAATAATATCACGAAAACTATAAAAACACATAAATTTATTTCCATATTGAATTTTTGTAATGTTATTTTATGTTTGATATTAAAAAAAGTTTTTGTTCTTATTTTTCCAATTTATATATATAATGGCAACACTATATTTGCTTGTTGCTGCCCGTCAAAATAGAAAATAGCCTAAAGCTCTAAACACTTAGACGACAACAGACTTCACGGCTTCAAAGGCTGCCAACTTCAAATGCTGCTCTGAAGTCAGCTTCATAATTATTTTGAAGATAGCAACAACATAATAATTTCAAACACAAACTAATTTCAGGGATGCCGCATATATATTTTATAATGAATAAAATTAAAGTTATTGATAAAAAATGTAATAATATCACGAAAAACTATAAAAACACATAAATTTATTTCCATATTGAATTTTTGTAATGTTATTTTATGTTTGATATTAAAAAAAGTTTTTGTTCTTATTTTTCCAATTTATATATATAATGGCAACACTATATTTGCTTGTTGCTGCCCGTCAAAATAGAAAATAGCCTAAAGCTCTAAACACTTAGACGACAACAGACTTCACGGCTTCAAAGGCTGCCAACTTCAAATGCTGCTCTGAAGTCAGCTTCATAATTATTTTGAAGACAGCAACAACATAATAATTTCAAACACAAACTAATTTCAGGGATGCCGCATATATATTCTATAATGAATAAAATTAAAGTTATTGATAAAAAATGTAATAATATCACGAAAAACTATAAAAACACATACATTTATTTCCATATTGAATTTTTGTAATGTTATTTTATGTTTGATATTAAAAAAAAGTTTTTGTTCTTATTTTTCCAATTTATATATATAATGGCAACACTATATTTGCTTGTTGCTGCCCGTCAAAATAGAAAATAGCCTAAAGCTCTAAACACTTAGACGACAACAGACTTCACGGCTTCAAAGGCTGCCAACTTCAAATGCTGCTCTGAAGTCAGCTTCATAATTATTTTGAAGACAGCAACAACATAATAATTTCAAACACAAACTAATTTCAGGGATGCCGCATATATATTTTATAATGAATAAAATTAAAGTTATTGATAAAAAATGTAATAATATCACAAAAACTATAAAAACACATAAATTTATTTCTATATTGAATTTTTGTAATGTTATTTTATGTTTGATATTAACAAAAAGTTTTTGTTCTTATTTTTCCAATTTATATATATAATGGCAACACTATATTTGCTTGTTGCTGCCCGTCAAAATAGAAAATAGTCTAAAGCTCTAAACACTTAGACGACAGCAGACTTCACGGCTTCAAATGCTGCCAACTTCAAATGCTGCTCTGAAGTCAGCTTCATAATTATTTTGAAGGCAGCAACAACATAATAATTTCAAACACAAACTAATTTCAGGGATGCCGCATATATATTTTATAATGAATAAAATTAAAGTTATTGATAAAAACTGTAATAATATCACGAAAAACTATAAAAACACATAAATTTATTTCTATATTGAATTTTTGTAATGTTATTTTATGTTTGATATTAAAAAAAGTTTTTGTTCTTATTTTTCCAATTTATATATATAATGGCAACACTATATTTGCTTGTTGCTGCCCGTCAAAATAGAAAATAGCCTAAAGCTCTAAACACTTAGACGACAACAGACTTCACGGCTTCAAAGGCTGCCAACTTCAAATGCTGCTCTGAAGTCAGCTTCATAATTATTTTGAAGACAGCAACAACATAATAATTTCAAACATAAACTAATTTCAGGGATGCCGCATATATATTTTATAATGAATAAAATTAAAGTTATTGATAAAAAATGTAATAATATCACGAAAAACTATAAAAACACATAAATTTATTTCTATATTGAATTTTTGTAATGTTATTTTATGTTTGATATTAAAAAAAGTTTTTGTTCTTATTTTTCCAATTTATATATATAATGGCAACACTATATTTGCTTGTTGCTGCCCGTCAAAATAGAAAATAGCCTAAAGCTCTAAACACTTAGACGACAGCAGACTTCACGGCTTCAAAGGCTGCCAACTTCAAATGCTGCTCTGAAGTCAGCTTCAAAATTATTTTGGAGACAGGAACAACATAATAATTTCAAACACAAACTAATTTCAGGGATGTCGCATATATATTTTATAATGAATAAAATTAAAGTTATTGATAAAAAATGTAATAAAATCACGAAAAACTATAAAAACACATAAATTTATTTCTATATTGAATTTTTGTAATGTTATTTTATGTTTGATATTAAAAAAAAGTTTTTGTTCTTATTTTTCCAATTTATATATATAATGGCAACACTATATTTGCTTGTTGCTGCCCGTCAAAATAGAAAATAGCCTAAAGCTCTAAACACTTAGACGACAACAGACTTCACGGCTTCAAAGGCTGCCAACTTCAAATGCTGCTCTGAAGTCAGCTTCATAATTATTTTGAAGACAGCAACAACATAATAATTTCAAACACAAACTAATTTCAGGGATGCCGCATATATATTTTATAATGAATAAAATTAAAGTTATTGATAAAAAATGTAATAATATCACGAAAAACTGTAAAAACACATAAATTTATTTCTATATTGAATTTTTGTAATGTTATTTTATGTTTGATATTAAAAAAAAGTTTTTGTTCTTAATTTTCCAATTTATATATATAATGGCAACACTATATTTGCTTGTTGCTGCCCGTCAAAATAGAAAATAGCCTAAAGCTCTAAACACTTAGACGACAACAGACTTCACGGCTTCAAAGGCTGCCAACTTCAAATGCTGCTCTGAAGTCAGCTTCATAATTATTTTGAAGACAGCAACAACATAATAATTTCAAACACAAACTAATTTCAGGGATGCCGCATATATATTTTATAATGAATAAAATTAAAGTTATTGATAAAAAATGTAATAATATCACGAAAAACTATAAAAACACATAAATTTATTTCTATATTGAATTTTTGTAATGTTATTTTATGTTTGATATTAAAAAAAAGTTTTTGTTCTTATTTTTCCAATTTATATATATAATGGCAACACTATATTTGCTTGTTGCTGCCCGTCAAAATAGAAAATAGCCTAAAGCTCTAAACACTTAGACGACAGCAGACTTCACGGCTTCAAAGGCTGCCAACTTCAAATGCTGCTCTGAAGTCAGCTTCAAAATTATTTTGAAGACAGGAACAACATAATAATTTCAAACACAAACTAATTTCAGGGATGCCGCATATATATTTTATAATGAATAAAATTAAAGTTATTGATAAAAATGTAATAATATCACGAAAAACTATAAAAACACATAAATTTATTTCTATATTGAATTTTTGTAATGTTATTTTATGTTAGATATTAAAAAAAAGTTTTTGTTCTTATTTTTCCAATTTATATATATAATGGCAACACTATATTTGCTTGTTGCTGCCCGTCAAAATAGAAAATAGCCTAAAGCTCTAAACACTTAGACGACAACAGACTTCACGGCTTCAAAGGCTGCCAACTTCAAATGCTGCTCTGAAGTCAGCTTCATAATTATTTTGAAGACAGCAACAACATAATAATTTCAAACACAAACTAATTTCAGGGATGCCGCATATATATTTTATAATGAATAAAATTAAAGTTATTGATAAAAATGTAATAATATCACGAAAAACTATAAAAACACATAAATTTATTTCCATATTGAATTTTTGTAATGTTATTTTATGTTTGATATTAAAAAAAAGTTTTTGTTCTTATTTTTCCAATTTATATATATAATGGCAACACTATATTTGCTTGTTGCTGCCCGTCAAAATAGAAAATAGCCTAAAGCTCTAAACACTTAGACGACAACAGACTTCACGGCTTCAAAGGCTGCCAACTTCAAATGCTGCTCTGAAGTCAGCTTCATAATTATTTTGAAGACAGCAACAACATAATAATTTCAAACACAAACTAATTTCAGGGATGCCGCATATATATTTTATAATGAATAAAATTAAAGTTATTGATAAAAAATGTAATAATATCACGAAAAACTATAAAAACACATAAATTTATTTCCATATTGAATTTTTGTAATGTTATTTTATGTTTGATATTAAAAAAAAGTTTTTGTTCTTATTTTTCCAATTTATATATATAATGGCAACACTATATTTGCTTGTTGCTGCCCGTCAAAATAGAAAATAGCCTAAAGCTCTAAACACTTAGACGACAACAGACTTCACGGCTTCAAAGGCTGCCAACTTCAAATGCTGCTCTGAAGTCAGCTTCATAATTATTTTGAAGACAGCAACAACATAATAATTTCAAACACAAACTAATTTCAGGGATGCCGCATATATATTTTATAATGAATAAAATTAAAGTTATTGATAAAAAATGTAATAATATCACGAAAAACTATAAAAACACATAAATTTATTTCCATATTGAATTTTTGTAATGTTATTTTATGTTTGATATTAAAAAAAAGTTTTTGTTCTTATTTTTCCAATTTATATATATAATGGCAACACTATATTTGCTTGTTGCTGCCCGTCAAAATAGAAAATAGCCTAAAGCTCTAAACACTTAGACGACAACAGACTTCACGGCTTCAAAGGCTGCCAACTTCAAATGCTGCTCTGAAGTCAGCTTCATAATTATTTTGAAGACAGCAACAACATAATAATTTCAAACACAAACTAATTTCAGGGATGCCGCATATATATTTTATAATGAATAAAATTAAAGTTATTGATAAAAAATGTAATAATATCACGAAAAACTATAAAAACACATAAATTTATTTCCATATTGAATTTTTGTAATGTTATTTTATGTTTGATATTAAAAAAAAGTTTTTGTTCTTATTTTTCCAATTTATATATATAATGGCAACACTATATTTGCTTGTTGCTGCCCGTCAAAATAGAAAATAGCCTAAAGCTCTAAACACTTAGACGACAACAGACTTCACGGCTTCAAAGGCTGCCAACTTCAAATGCTGCTCTGAAGTCAGCTTCATAATTATTTTGAAGACAGCAACAACATAATAATTTCAAACACAAACTAATTTCAGGGATGCCGCATATATATTTTATAATGAATAAAATTAAAGTTATTGATAAAAAATGTAATAATATCACGAAAAACTATAAAAACACATAAATTTATTGCTATATTGAATTTTTGTAATGTTATTTTATGTTTGATATTAAAAAAAAGTTTTTGTTCTTATTTTTCCAATTTATATATATAATGGCAACACTATATTTGCTTGTTGCTGCCCGTCAAAATAGAAAATAGCCTAAAGCTCTAAACACTTAGACGACAACAGACTTCACGGCTTCAAAGGCTGCCAACTTCAAATGCTGCTCTGAAGTCAGCTTCATAATTATTTTGAAGACAGCAACAACATAATAATTTCAAACACAAACTAATTTCAGGGATGCCGCATATATATTTTATAATGAATAAAATTAAAGTTATTGATAAAAAATGTAATAATATCACGAAAAACTATAAAAACACATAAATTTATTTCTATATTGAATTTTTGTAATGTTATTTTATGTTTGATATTAAAAAAAAGTTTTTGTTCTTATTTTTCCAATTTATATATATAATGGCAACACTATATTTGCTTGTTGCAGCCCGTCAAAATAGAAAATAGCCTAAAGCTCTAAACACTTAGACGACAGCAGACTTCACGGCTTCAAAGGCTGCCAACTTCAAATGCTGCTCTGAAGTCAGCTTCATAATTATTTTGAAGACAGCAACAACATAATAATTTCAAACACAAACTAATTTCAGGGATGCCGCATATATATTTTATAATGAATAAAATTAAAGTTATTGATAAAAAATGTAATAATATCACGAAAAACTATAAAAACACATAAATTTATTTCTATATTGAATTTTTGTAATGTTATTTTATGTTTGATATTAAAAAAAGTTTTTGTTCTTATTTTTCCAATTTATATATATAATGGCAACACTATATTTGCTTGTTGCTGCCCGTCAAAACAGAAAATAGCCTAAAGCTCTAAACACTTAGACGACAACAGACTTCACGGCTTCAAAGGCTGCCAACTTCAAATGCTGCTCTGAAGTCAGCTTCATAATTATTTTGAAGACAGCAACAACATAATAATTTCAAACACAAACTAATTTCAGGGATGCCGCATATATATTTTATAATGAATAAAATTAAAGTTATTGATAAAAAATGTAATAATATCACGAAAAACTATAAAAACACATAAATTTATTTCCATATTGAATTTTTGTAATGTTATTTTATGTTTGATATTAAAAAAAGTTTTTGTTCTTATTTTTCCAATTTATATATATAATGGCAACACTATATTTGCTTGTTGCTGCCCGTCAAAATAGAAAATAGCCTAAAGCTCTAAACACTTAGACGACAACAGACTTCACGGCTTCAAAGGCTGCCAACTTCAAATGCTGCTCTGAAGTCAGCTTCATAATTTCAAACACAAACTAATTTCAGGGATGCCGCATATATATTTTATAATGAATAAAATTAAAGTTATTGATAAAAAATGTAATAATATCACGAAAAACTATAAAAACACATAAATTTATTTCTATATTGAATTTTTGTAATGTTATTTTATGTTTGATATTAAAAAAAAGTTTTTGTTCTTATTTTTCCAATTTATATATATAATGGCAACACTATATTTGCTTGTTGCTGCCCGTCAAAATAGAAAATAGCCTAAAGCTCTAAACACTTAGACGACAACAGACTTCACGGCTTCAAAGGCTGCCAACTTCAAATGCTGCTCTGAAGTCAGCTTCATAATTATTTTGAAGACAGCAACAACATAATAATTTCAAACACAAACTAGTTTCAGGGATGCCGCATATATATTTTATAATGAATAAAATTAAAGTTATTGATAAAAAATGTAATAATATCACGAAAAACTATAAAAACACATAAATTTATTTCTATATTGAATTTTTGTAATGTTATTTTATGTTTGATATTAAAAAAAGTTTTTGTTCTTATTTTTCCAATTTATATATATAATGGCAACACTATATTTGCTTGTTGCTGCCCGTCAAAATAGAAAATAGCCTAAAGCTCTAAACACTTAGACGACAACAGACTTCACGGCTTCAAAGGCTGCCAACTTCAAATGCTGCTCTGAAGTTAGCTTCATAATTATTTTGAAGACAGCAACAACATAATAATTTCAAACATAAACTAATTTCAGGGATGCCGCATATATATTTTATAATGAATAAAATTAAAGTTATTGATAAAAAATGTAATAATATCACGAAAAACTATAAAAACACATAAATTTATTTCTATATTGAATTTTTGTAATGTTATTTTATGTTTGATATTAAAAAAAGTTTTTGTTCTTATTTTTCCAATTTATATATATAATGGCAACACTATATTTGCTTGTTGCTGCCCGTCAAAATAGAAAATAGCCTAAAGCTCTAAACACTTAGACGACAGCAGACTTCACGGCTTCAAAGGCTGCCAACTTCAAATGCTGCTCTGAAGTCAGCTTCAAAATTATTTTGAAGACAGGAACAACATAATAATTTCAAACACAAACTAATTTCAGGGATGCCGCATATATATTTTATAATGAATAAAATTAAAGTTATTGATAAAAAATGTAATAATATCACGAAAAACTGTAAAAACACATAAATTTATTTCTATATTGAATTTTTGTAATGTTATTTTATGTTTGATATTAAAAAAAAGTTTTTGTTCTTATTTTTCCAATTTATATATATAATGGCAACACTATATTTGCTTGTTGCTGCCCGTCAAAATAGAAAATAGCCTAAAGCTCTAAACACTTAGACGACAACAGACTTCACGGCTTCAAAGGCTGCCAACTTCAAATGCTGCTCTGAAGTCAGCTTCATAATTATTTTGAAGACAGCAACAACATAATAATTTCAAACACAAACTAATTTCAGGGATGCCGCATATATATTTTATAATGAATAAAATTAAAGTTATTGATAAAAATGTAATAATATCACGAAAAACTATAAAAACACATAAATTTATTTCTATATTGAATTTTTGTAATGTTATTTTATGTTAGATATTATAAAAAAGTTTTTGTTCTTATTTTTCCAATTTATATATATAATGGCAACACTATATTTGCTTGTTGCTGCCCGTCAAAATAGAAAATAGCCTAAAGCTCTAAACACTTAGACGACAACAGACTTCACGGCTTCAAAGGCTGCCAACTTCAAATGCTGCTCTGAAGTCAGCTTCATAATTATTTTGAAGACAGCAACAACATAATAATTTCAAACACAAACTAATTTCAGGGATGCCGCATATATATTTTATAATGAATAAAATTAAAGTTATTGATAAAAAATGTAATAATATCACGAAAAACTATAAAAACACATAAATTTATTTCCATATTGAATTTTTGTAATGTTATTTTATGTTTGATATTAAAAAAAGTTTTTGTTCTTATTTTTCCAATTTATATATATAATGGCAACACTATATTTGCTTGTTGCTGCCCGTCAAAATAGAAAATAGCCTAAAGCTCTAAACACTTAGACGACAACAGGCTTCACGGCTTCAAAGGCTGCCAACTTCAAATGCTGCTCTGAAGTCAGCTTCATAATTATTTTGAAGACAGCAACAACATAATAATTTCAAACACAAACTAATTTCAGGGATGCCGCATATATATTTTATAATGAATAAAATTAAAGTTATTGATAAAAAATGTAATAATATCACGAAAAACTATAAAAACACATAAATTTATTTCCATATTGAATTTTTGTAATGTTATTTTATGTTTGATATTAAAAAAAAGTTTTTGTTCTTATTTTTCCAATTTATATATATAATGGCAACACTATATTTGCTTGTTGCTGCCCGTCAAAATAGAAAATAGCCTAAAGCTCTAAACACTTAGACGACAACAGACTTCACGGCTTCAAAGGCTGCCAACTTCAAATGCTGCTCTGAAGTCAGCTTCATAATTATTTTGAAGACAGCAACAACATAATAATTTCAAACACAAACTAATTTCAGGGATGCCGCATATATATTTTATAATGAATAAAATTAAAGTTATTGATAAAAAATGTAATAATATCACGAAAAACTATAAAAACACATAAATTTATTTCTATATTGAATTTTTGTAATGTTATTTTATGTTTGATATTAAAAAAAAGTTTTTGTACTTATTTTTCCAATTTATATATATAATGGCAACACTATATTTGCTTGTTGCAGCCCGTCAAAATAGAAAATAGCCTAAAGCTCTAAACACTTAGACGACAGCAGACTTCACGGCTTCAAAGGCTGCCAACTTCAAATGCTGCTCTGAAGTCAGCTTCATAATTATTTTGAAGACAGCAACAACATAATAATTTCAAACACAAACTAATTTCAGGGATGCCGCATATATATTTTATAATGAATAAAATTAAAGTTATTGATAAAAAATGTAATAATATCACGAAAAACTATAAAAACACATAAATTTATTTCTATATTGAATTTTTGTAATGTTATTTTATGTTTGATATTAAAAAAAAGTTTTTGTTCTTATTTTTCCAATTTATATATATAATGGCAACACTATATTTGCTTGTTGCTGCCCGTCAAAATAGAAAATAGCCTAAAGCTCTAAACACTTAGACGACAGGAGACTTCACGGCTTCAAAGGCTGCCAACTTCAAATGCTGCTCTGAAGTCAGCTTCATAATTATTTTGAAGACAGCAACAACATAATAATTTCAAACACAAACTAATTTCAGGGATGCCGCATATATATTTTATAATGAATAAAATTAAAGTTATTGATAAAAAATGTAATAATATCACGAAAAACTATAAAAACACATAAAATTATTTCTATATTGAATTTTGTAATGTTATTTTATGTTTGATATTAAAAAAAAGTTTTTGTTCTTATTTTTCCAATTTATATATATAATGGCAACACTATATTTGCTTGTTGCTGCCCGTCAAAATAGAAAATAGCCTAAAGCTCTAAACACTTAGACGACAGGAGACTTCACGGCTTCAAAGGTTGCCAACTTCAAATGCTGCTCTGAAGTCAGCTTCATAATTATTTTGAAGACAGCAACAACATAATAATTTCAAACACAAACTAATTTCAGGGATGCCGCATATATATTTTATAATGAATAAAATTAAAGTTATTGATAAAAAATGTAATAATATCACGAAAAACTATAAAAACACACAAATTTATTTCTATATTGAATTTTGTAATGTTATTTTATGTTTGATATTAAAAAAAAGTTTTTGTTCTTATATTTCCAATTTATATATATAATGGCAACACTATATTTGCTTGTTGCTGCCCGTCAAAATAGAAAATAGCCTAAAGCTCTAAACACTTAGACGACAACAGACTTCACGGCTTCAAAGGCTGCCAACTTCAAATGCTGCTCTGAAGTCAGCTTCATAATTATTTTGAAGACAGCAACAACATAATAATTTCAAACACAAACTAATTTCAGGGATGCCGCATATATATTTTATAATGAATAAAATTAAAGTTATTGATAAAAAATGTAATAATATCACGAAAAACTATAAAAACACATAAATTTATTTCCATATTGAATTTTTGTAATGTTATTTTATGTTTGATATTAAAAAAAAGTTTTTGTTCTTATTTTTCCAATTTATATATATAATGGCAACACTATATTTGCTTGTTGCTGCCCGTCAAAATAGAAAATAGCCTAAAGCTCTAAACACTTAGACGACAACAGACTTCACGGCTTCAAAGGCTGCCAACTTCAAATGCTGCTCTGAAGTCAGCTTCATAATTATTTTGAAGACAGCAACAACATAATAATTTCAAACACAAACTAATTTCAGGGATGCCGCATATATATTTTATAATGAATAAAATTAAAGTTATTGATAAAAAATGTAATAATATCACGAAAAACTATAAAAACACATAAATTTATTTCTATATTGAATTTTTGTAATGTTATTTTATGTTTGATATTAAAAAAAAGTTTTTGTACTTATTTTTCCAATTTATATATATAATGGCAACACTATATTTGCTTGTTGCAGCCCGTCAAAATAGAAAATAGCCTAAAGCTCTAAACACTTAGACGACAGCAGACTTCACGGCTTCAAAGGCTGCCAACTTCAAATGCTGCTCTGAAGTCAGCTTCATAATTATTTTGAAGACAGCAACAACATAATAATTTCAAACACAAACTAATTTCAGGGATGCCGCATATATATTTTATAATGAATAAAATTAAAGTTATTGATAAAAAATGTAATAATATCACGAAAAACTATAAAAACACATAAATTTATTTCTATATTGAATTTTTGTAATGTTATTTTATGTTTGATATTAAAAAAAAGTTTTTGTTCTTATTTTTCCAATTTATATATATAATGGCAACACTATATTTGCTTGTTGCTGCCCGTCAAAATAGAAAATAGCCTAAAGCTCTAAACACTTAGACGACAGGAGACTTCACGGCTTCAAAGGCTGCCAACTTCAAATGCTGCTCTGAAGTCAGCTTCATAATTATTTTGAAGACAGCAACAACATAATAATTTCAAACACAAACTAATTTCAGGGATGCCGCATATATATTTTATAATGAATAAAATTAAAGTTATTGATAAAAAATGTAATAATATCACGAAAAACTATAAAAACACATAAAATTATTTCTATATTGAATTTTGTAATGTTATTTTATGTTTGATATTAAAAAAAAGTTTTTGTTCTTATTTTTCCAATTTATATATATAATGGCAACACTATATTTGCTTGTTGCTGCCCGTCAAAATAGAAAATAGCCTAAAGCTCTAAACACTTAGACGACAGGAGACTTCACGGCTTCAAAGGTTGCCAACTTCAAATGCTGCTCTGAAGTCAGCTTCATAATTATTTTGAAGACAGCAACAACATAATAATTTCAAACACAAACTAATTTCAGGGATGCCGCATATATATTTTATAATGAATAAAATTAAAGTTATTGATAAAAAATGTAATAATATCACGAAAAACTATAAAAACACACAAATTTATTTCTATATTGAATTTTGTAATGTTATTTTATGTTTGATATTAAAAAAAAGTTTTTGTTCTTATATTTCCAATTTATATATATAATGGCAACACTATATTTGCTTGTTGCTGCCCGTCAAAATAGAAAATAGCCTAAAGCTCTAAACACTTAGACGACAGGAGACTTCACGGCTTCAAAGGCTGCCAACTTCAAATGCTGCTCTGAAGTCAGCTTCATAATTATTTTGAAGACAGCAACAACATAATAATTTCAAACACAAACTAATTTCAGGGATGCCGCATATATATTTTATAATGAATAAAATTAAAGTTATTGATAAAAAATGTAATAATATCACGAAAAACTATAAAAACACATAAAATTATTTCTATATTGAATTTTGTAATGTTATTTTATGTTTGATATTAAAAAAAAGTTTTTGTTCTTATTTTTCCAATTTATATATATAATGGCAACACTATATTTGCTTGTTGCTGCCCGTCAAAATAGAAAATAGCCTAAAGCTCTAAACACTTAGACGACAGGAGACTTCACGGCTTCAAAGGTTGCCAACTTCAAATGCTGCTCTGAAGTCAGCTTCATAATTATTTTGAAGACAGCAACAACATAATAATTTCAAACACAAACTAATTTCAGGGATGCCGCATATATATTTTATAATGAATAAAATTAAAGTTATTGATAAAAAATGTAATAATATCACGAAAAACTATAAAAACACACAAATTTATTTCTATATTGAATTTTGTAATGTTATTTTATGTTTGATATTAAAAAAAAGTTTTTGTTCTTATATTTCCAATTTATATATATAATGGCAACACTATATTTGCTTGTTGCTGCCCGTCAAAATAGAAAATAGCCTAAAGCTCTAAACACTTAGACGACAACAGACTTCACGGCTTCAAAGGCTGCCAACTTCAAATGCTGCTCTGAAGTCAGCTTCATAATTATTTTGAAGACAGCAACAACATAATAATTTCAAACACAAACTAATTTCAGGGATGCCGCATATATATTTTATAATGAATAAAATTAAAGTTATTGATAAAAAATGTAATAATATCACGAAAAACTATAAAAACACATAAATTTATTTTTATATTGAATTTTTGTAATGTTATTTTATGTTTGATATTAAAAAAAAGTTTTTGTTCTTATTTTTCCAATTTATATATATAATGGCAACACTATATTTGCTTGTTGCTGCCCGTCAAAATAGAAAATAGCCTAAAGCTCCAAACACTTAGACGACAGCAGACTTCACGGCTTCAAATGCTGCCAACTTCAAATGCTGCTCTGAAGTCAGCTTCATAATTATTTTGAAGACAGCAACAACATAATAATTTCAAACACAAACTAATTTCAGGGATGCCGCATATATATTTTATAATGAATAAAATTAAAGTTATTGATAAAAAATGTAATAATATCACGAAAAACTATAAAACACATAAATTTATTTCTATATTGAATTTTGTAATGTTATTTTATGTTTGATATTAAAAAAAAGTTTTTGTTCTTATTTTTCCAATTTATATATATAATGGCAACACTATATTTGCTTGTTGCTGCCCGTCAAAATAGAAAATAGCCTAAAGCTCTAAACACTTAGACGACAGGAGACTTCACGGCTTCAAAGGCTGCCAACTTCAAATGCTGCTCTGAAGTCAGCTTCATAATTATTTTGAAGACAGCAACAACATAATAATTTCAAACACAAACTAATTTCAGGGATGCCGCATATATATTTTATAATGAATAAAATTAAAGTTATTGATAAAAAATGTAATAATATCACGAAAAACTATAAAAACACATAAATTTATTTCTATATTGAATTTTTGTAATGTTATTTTATGTTTGATATTAAAAAAAAGTTTTTGTTCTTATTTTTCCAATTTATATATATAATGGCAACACTATATTTGCTTGTTGCAGCCCGTCAAAATAGAAAATAGCCTAAAGCTCTAAACACTTAGACGACAGCAGACTTCACGGCTTCAAAGGCTGCCAACTTCAAATGCTGCTCTGAAGTCAGCTTCATAATTATTTTGAAGACAGCAACAACATAATAATTTCAAACACAAACTAATTTCAGGGATGCCGCATATATATTTTATAATGAATAAAATTAAAGTTATTGATAAAAAATGTAATAATATCACGAAAAACTATAAAAACACATAAATTTATTTCTATATTGAATTTTTGTAATGTTATTTTATGTTTGATATTAAAAAAAAGTTTTTGTTTTTATTTTTCCAATTTATATATATAATGGCAACACTATATTTGCTTGTTGCAGCCCGTCAAAATAGAAAATAGCCTAAAGCTCTAAACACTTAGACGACAGCAGACTTCACGGCTTCAAAGGCTGCCAACTTCAAATGCTGCTCTGAAGTCAGCTTCATAATTATTTTGAAGACAGCAACAACATAATAATTTCAAACACAAACTAATTTCAGGGATGCCGCATATATATTTTATAATGAATAAAATTAAAGTTATTGATAAAAAATGTTATAATATCACGAAAAACTATAAAAACACATAAATTTATTTCTATATTGAATTTTTGTAATGTTATTTTATGTTTGATATTAAAAAAAAGTTTTTGTTCTTATTTTTCCAATTTATATATATAATGGCAACACTATATTTGCTTGTTGCTGCCCGTCAAAATAGAAAATAGCCTAAAGCTCTAAACACTTAGACGACAGGAGACTTCACGGCTTCAAAGGCTGCCAACTTCAAATGCTGCTCTGAAGTCAGCTTCATAATTATATTGAAGACAGCAACAACATAATAATTTCAAACACAAACTAATTTCAGGGATGCCGCATATATATTTTATAATGAATAAAATTAAAGTTATTGATAAAAAATGTAATAATATCACGAAAAACTATAAAAACACATAAAATTATTTCTATATTGAATTTTGTAATGTTATTTTATGTTTGATATTAAAAAAAAGTTTTTGTTCTTATTTTTCCAATTTATATATATAATGGCAACACTATATTTGCTTGTTGCTGCCCGTCAAAATAGAAAATAGCCTAAAGCTCTAAACACTTAGACGACAGGAGACTTCACGGCTTCAAAGGTTGCCAACTTCAAATGCTGCTCTGAAGTCAGCTTCATAATTATTTTGAAGACAGCAACAACATAATAATTTCAAACACAAACTAATTTCAGGGATGCCGCATATATATTTTATAATGAATAAAATTAAAGTTATTGATAAAAAATGTAATAATATCACGAAAAACTATAAAAACACATAAATTTATTTCTATATTGAATTTTGTAATGTTATTTTATGTTTGATATTAAAAAAAAAGTTTTTGTTCTTAGATTTCCAATTTATATATATAATGGCAACACTATATTTGCTTGTTGCTGCCCGTCAAAATAGAAAATAGCCTAAAGCTCTAAACACTTAGACGACAGGAGACTTCACGGCTTCAAAGGCTGCCAACTTCAAATGCTGCTCTGAAGTCAGCTTCATAATTATTTTGAAGACAGCAACAACATAATAATTTCAAACACAAACTAATTTCAGGGATGCCGCATATATATTTTATAATGAATAAAATTAAAGTTATTGATAAAAAATGTAATAATATCACGAAAAACTATAAAAACACATAAATTTATTTCTATATTGAATTTTTGTAATGTTATTTTATGTTTGATATTAAAAAAAGTTTTTGTTCTTATTTTTCCAATTTATATATATAATGGCAACACTATATTTGCTTGTTGCTGCCCGTCAAAATAGAAAATAGCCTAAAGCTCTAAACACTTAGACGACAGGAGACTTCACGGCTTCAAAGGCTGCCAACTTCAAATGCTGCTCTGAAGTCAGCTTCATAATTATTTTGAAGACAGCAACAACATAATAATTTCAAACACAAACTAATTTTAGGGATGCCGCATATATATTTTATAATGAATAAAATTAAAGTTATTGATAAAAAATGTAATAATATCACGAAAAACTATAAAAACACATAAATTTATTTCTATATTGAATTTTTGTAATGTTATTTTATGTTTGATATTAAAAAAAGTTTTTGTTCTTATTTTTCCAATTTATATATATAATGGCAACACTATATTTGCTTGTTGCAGCCCGTCAAAATAGAAAATAGCCTAAAGCTCTAAACACTTAGACGACAGCAGACTTCACGGCTTCAAAGGCTGCCAACTTCAAATGCTGCTCTGAAGTCAGCTTCATAATTACTTTGAAGACAGCAACAACATAATAATTTCAAACACAAACTAATTTCAGGGATGCCGCATATATATTTTATAATGAATAAAATTAAAGTTATTGATAAAAAATGTAATAATATCACGAAAAACTATAAAAACACATAAATTTATTTCTATATTGAATTTTTGTAATGTTATTTTATGTTTGATATTAAAAAAAAGTTTTTGTTCTTATATTTCCAATTTATATATATAATAGCAACACTATATTTGCTTGTTGCTGCCCGTCAAAATAGAAAATAGCCTAAAGCTCTAAACACTTAGACGACAGTAGACTTCACGGCTTCAAAGGCTGCCAACTTCAAATGCTGCTCTGAAGTCAGCTTCATAATTATTTTGAAGACAGCAACAACATAATAATTTCAAACACAAACTAATTTCAGGGATGCCGCATATATATTTTATAATGAATAAAATTAAAGTTATTAATAAAAAATGTAATAATATCACGAAAAACTATAAAAACACATAAATTTATTTCTATATTGAATTTTTGTAATGTTATTTTATGTTTGATATTAAAAAAAAGTTTTTGTTCTTATTTTTCCAATTTATATATATAATGGCAACACTATATTTGCTTGTTGCTGCCCGTCAAAATAGAAAATAGCCTAAAGCTCTAAACACTTAGACGACAGGAGACTTCACGGCTTCAAAGGCTGCCAACTTCAAATGCTGCTCTGAAGTCAGCTTCATAATTATTTTGAAGACAGCAACAACATAATAATTTCAAACACAAACTAATTTCAGGGATGCCGCATATATATTTTATAATGAATAAAATTAAAGTTATTGATAAAAAATGTAATAATATCACGAAAAACTATAAAAACACATAAATTTATTTCTATATTGAATTTTTGTAATGTTATTTTATGTTTGATATTAAAAAAAGTTTTTGTTCTTATTTTTCCAATTTATATATATAATGGCAACACTATATTTGCTTGTTGCTGCCCGTCAAAATAGAAAATAGCCTAAAGCTCTAAACACTTAGACGACAGCAGACTTCACGGCTTCAAAGGCTGCCAACTTCAAATGCTGCTCTGAAGTCAGCTTCATAATTATTTTGAAGAGAGCAACAACATAATAATTTCAAACACAAACTAATTTCAGGGATGCCGCATATATATTTTATAATGAATAAAATTAAAGTTATTGATAAAAAATGTAATAATATCACGAAAAACTATAAAAACACATAAATTTATTTCTATATTGAATTTTTGTAATGTTATTTTATGTATGATATTAAAAAAAGTTTTTGTTCTTATTTTTCCAATTTATATATATAATGGCAACACTATATTTGCTTGTTGCTGCCCGTCAAAATATAAAACAGCCTAAAGCTCTAAACACTTAGACGACAGCAGACTTCACGGCTTCAAAGGCTGCCAACTTCAAATGCTGCTCTGAAGTCAGCTTCATAATTATTTTGAAGACAGCAACAACATAATAATTTCAAACACAAACTAATTTCAGGGATGCCGCATATATATTTTATAATGAATAAAATTAAAGTTATTGATAAAAAATGTAATAATATCACGAAAAACTATAAAAACACATAAATTTATTTCTATATTGAATTTTTGTAATGTTATTTTATGTTTGATATTAAAAAAAAGTTTTTGTTCTTATTTTTCCAATTTATATATATAATGGCAACACTATATTTGCTTGTTGCTGCCCGTCAAAATAGAAAATAGCCTAAAGCTCTAAACAGTTAGACGACAGCAGACTTCACGGCTTCAAAGGCTGCCAACTTCAAATGCTGCTCTGAAGTCAGCTTCATAATTATTTTGAAGAGAGCAACAACATAATAATTTCAAACACAAACTAATTTCAGGGATGCCGCATATATATTTTATAATGAATAAAATTAAAGTTATTGATAAAAAATGTAATAATATCACGAAAAACTATAAAAACACATAAATTAATTTCTATATTGAATTTTTGTAATTTTATTTTATGTTTGATATTAAAAAAAAGTTTTTGTTCTTATTTTTCCAATTTATATATATAATGGCAACACTATATTTGCTTGTTGCTGCCCGTCAAAATAGAAAATAGCCTAAAGCTCTAAACAGTTAGACGACAGCAGACTTCACGGCTTCAAAGGCTGCCAACTTCAAATGCTGCTCTGAAGTCAGCTTCATAATTATTTTGAAGAGAGCAACAACATAATAATTTCAAACACAAACTAATTTCAGGGACGCCGCATATATATTTTATAATGAATAAAATTAAAGTTATTGATAAAAAATGTAATAATATCACGAAAAACTATAAAAACACATAAATTTATTTCTATATTGAATTTTTGTAATGTTATTTTATGTTTGATATTAAAAAAAAGTTTTTGTTCTTATTTTTCCAATTTATATATATAATGGCAACACTATATTTGCTTGTTGCTGCCCGTCAAAATAGAAAATAGCCTAAAGCTCTAAACAGTTAGACGACAGCAGACTTCACGGCTTCAAAGGCTGCCAACTTCAAATGCTGCTCTGAAGTCAGCTTCATAATTATTTTGAAGAGAGCAACAACATAATAATTTCAAACACAAACTAATTTCAGGGATGCCGCATATATATTTTATAATGAATAAAATTAAAGTTATTGATAAAAAATGTAATAATATCACGAAAAACTATAAAAACACATAAATTTATTTCTATATTGAATTTTTGTAATGTTATTTTATGTTTGATATTAAAAAAAAGTTTTTGTTCTTATTTTTCCAATTTATATATATAATGGCAACACTATATTTGCTTGTTGCTGCCCGTCAAAATAGAAAATAGCCTAAAGCTCTAAACAGTTAGACGACAGCAGACTTCACGGCTTCAAAGGCTGCCAACTTCAAATGCTGCTCTGAAGTCAGCTTCATAATTATTTTGAAGAGAGCAACAACATAATAATTTCAAACACAAACTAATTTCAGGGACGCCGCATATATATTTTATAATGAATAAAATTAAAGTTATTGATAAAAAATGTAATAATATCACGAAAAACTATAAAAACACATAAATTTATTTCTATATTGAATTTTTGTAATGTTATTTTATGTTTGATATTAAAAAAAGTTTTTGTTCTTATTTTTCCAATTTATATATATAATGGCAACACTATATTTGCTTGTTGCTGCCCGTCAAAATAGAAAATAGCCTAAAGCTCTAAACAGTTAGACGACAGCAGACTTCACGGCTTCAAAGGCTGCCAACTTCAAATGCTGCTCTGAAGTCAGCTTCATAATTATTTTGAAGAGAGCAACAACATAATAATTTCAAACACAAACTAATTTCAGGGATGCCGCATATATATTTTATAATGAATAAAATTAAAGTTATTGATAAAAAATGTAATAATATCACGAAAAACTATAAAAACACATAAATTTATTTCTATATTGAATTTTTGTAATGTTATTTTATGTTTGATATTAAAAAAAGTTTTTGTTCTTATTTTTCCAATTTATATATATAATGGCAACACTATATTTGCTTGTTGCTGCCCGTCAAAATAGAAAATAGCCTAAAGCTCTAAACAGTTAGACGACAGCAGACTTCACGGCTTCAAAGGCTGCCAACTTCAAATGCTGCTCTGAAGTCAGCTTCATAATTATTTTGAAGAGAGCAACAACATAATAATTTCAAACACAAACTAATTTCAGGGACGCCGCATATATATTTTATAATGAATAAAATTAAAGTTATTGATAAAAAATGTAATAATATCACGAAAATCTATAAAAACACATAAATTTATTTCTATATTGAATTTTTGTAATGTTATTTTATGTTTGATATTAAAAAAAGTTTTTGTTCTTATTTTTCCAATTTATATATATAATGGCAACACTATATTTGCTTGTTGCTGCCCGTCAAAATAGAAAATAGCCTAAAGCTCTAAACAGTTAGACGACAGCAGACTTCACGGCTTCAAAGGCTGCCAACTTCAAATGCTGCTCTGAAGTCAGCTTCATAATTATTTTGAAGAGAGCAACAACATAATAATTTCAAACACAAACTAATTTCAGGAATGCCGCATATATATTTTATAATGAATAAAATTAAAGTTATTGATAAAAAATGTAATAATATCACGAAAAACTATAAAAACACATAAATTTATTTCTATATTGAATTTTTGTAATGTTATTTTATGTTTGATATTAAAAAAAAGTTTTTGTTCTTATTTTTCCAATTTATATATATAATGGCAACACTATATTTGCTTGTTGCTGCCCGTCAAAATAGAAAATAGCCTAAAGCTCTAAACAGTTAGACGACAGCAGACTTCACGGCTTCAAAGGCTGCCAACTTCAAATGCTGCTCTGAAGTCAGCTTCATAGTTATTTTGAAGAGAGCAACAACATAATAATTTCAAACACAAACTAATTTCAGGGACGCCGCATATATATTTTATAATGAATAAAATTAAAGTTATTGATAAAAAATGTAATAATATCACGAAAAACTATAAAAACACATAAATTTATTTCTATATTGAATTTTTGTAATGTTATTTTATGTTTGATATTAAAAAAAAAATTTTGTTCTTATTTTTCCAATTTATATATATAATGGCAACACTATATTTGCTTGTTGCTGTCCGTCAAAATAGAAAATAGCCTAAAGCTCTAAACAGTTAGACGACAGCAGACTTCACGGCTTCAAAGGCTGCCAACTTCAAATGCTGCTCTGAAGTCAGCTTCATAATTATTTTGAAGAGAGCAACAACATAATAATTTCAAACACAAACTAATTTCAGGGATGCCGCATATATATTTTATAATGAATAAAATTAAAGTTATTGATAAAAAATGTAATAATATCACGAAAAACTATAAAAACACATAAATTTATTTCTATATTGAATTTTTGTAATGTTATTTTATGATTGATATTAAAAAAAAGTTTTTGTTCTTATTTTTCCAATTTATATATATAATGGCAACACTATATTTGCTTGTTGCTGCCCGTCAAAATAGAAAATAGCCTAAAGCTCTAAACAGTTAGACGACAGCAGACTTCACGGCTTCAAAGGCTGCCAACTTCAAATGCTGCTCTGAAGTCAGCTTCATAATTATTTTGAAGAGAGCAACAACATAATAATTTCAAACACAAACTAATTTCAGGGATGCCGCATATATATTTTATAATGAATAAAATTAAAGTTATTGATAAAAATGTAATAATATCACGAAAAACTATAAAAACACATAAATTTATTTCTATATTGAATTTTTGTAATGTTATTTTATGTATGATATTAAAAAAAGTTTTTGTTCTTATTTTTCCAATTTATATATATAATGGCAACACTATATTTGCTTGTTGCTGCCCGTCAAAATAGAAAACAGCCTAAAGCTCTAAACACTTAGACGACAGCAGACTTCACGGCTTCAAAGGCTGCCAACTTCAAATGCTGCTCTGAAGTCAGCTTCATAATTATTTTGAAGACAGCAACAACATAATAATTTCAAACACAAACTAATTTCAGGGATGCCGCATATATATTTTATAATGAATAAAATTAAAGTTATTGATAAAAAATGTAATAATATCACGAAAAACTATAAAAACACATAAACTTATTTCTATATTGAATTTTTGTAATGTTATTTTATGTTTGATATTAAAAAAAAGTTTTTGTTCTTATTTTTCCAATTTATATATATAATGGCAACACTATATTTGCTTGTTGCTGCCCGTCAAAATAGAAAATAGCCTAAAGCTCTAAACACTTAGACGACAGGAGACTTCACGGCTTCAAAGGCTGCCAACTTCAAATGCTGCTCTGAAGTCAGCTTCATAATTATTTTGAAGACAGCAACAACATAATAATTTCAAACACAAACTAATTTCAGGGATGCCGCATATATATTTTATAATGAATGAAATTAAAGTTATTGATAAAAAATGTAATAATATCACGAAAAACTATAAAAACACATAAATTTATTTCTATATTGAATTTTGTAATGTTATTTTATGTTTGATATTAAAAAAAAGTTTTTGTTCTTATATTTCCAATTTATATATATAATGGCAACACTATATTTGCTTGTTGCTGCCCGTCAAAATAGAAAATAGCCTAAAGCTCTAAACACTTAGACGACAGGAGACTTCACGGCTTCAAAGGCTGCCAACTTCAAATGCTGCTCTGAAGTCAGCTTCATAATTATTTTGAAGACAGCAACAACATAATAATTTCAAACACAAACTAATTTCAGGGATGCCGCATATATATTTTATAATGAATAAAATTAAAGTTATTGATAAAAAATGTAATAATATCACGAAAAACTATAAAAACACATAAATTTATTTCTATATTGAATTTTTGTAATGTTATTTTATGTTTGATATTAAAAAAAGTTTTTGTTCTTATTTTTCCAATTTATATATATAATGGCAACACTATATTTGCTTGTTGCAGCCCGTCAAAATAGAAAATAGCCTAAAGCTCTAAACACTTAGACGACAGCAGACTTCACGGCTTCAAAGGCTGTCAACTTCAAATGCTGCTCTGAAGTCAGCTTCATAATTATTTTGAAGACAGCAACAACATAATAATTTCAAACACAAACTAATTTCAGGGATGCCGCATATATATTTTATAATGAATAAAATTAAAGTTATTGATAAAAAATGTAATAATATCACGAAAAACTATAAAAACACATAAATTTATTTCTATATTGAATTTTTGTAATGTTATTTTATGTTTGATATTAAAAAAAAGTTTTTGTTCTTATATTTTTAATTTATATATATAATAGCAACACTATATTTGCTTGTTGCTGCCCGTCAAAATAGAAAATAGCCTAAAGCTATAAACACTTAGACGACAGGAGACTTCACGGCTTCAAAGGCTGCCAACTTCAAATGCTGCTCTGAAGTCAGCTTCATAATTATTTTGAAGACAGCAACAACATAATAATTTCAAACACAAACTAATTTCAGGGATGCCGCATATATATTTTATAATGAATAAAATTAAAGTTATTGATAAAAAATGTAATAATATCACGAAAAACTATAAAAACACATAAATTTATTTCTATATTGAATTTTTGTAATGTTATTTTATGTTTGATATTAAAAGAAAGTTTTTGTTCTTATTTTTCCAATTTATATATATAATGGCAACACTATATTTGCTTGTTGCTGCCCGTCAAAATAGAAAATAGCCTAAAGCTCTAAACACTTAGACGACAACAGACTTCACGGCTTCAAAGGCTGCCAACTTCAAATGCTGCTCTGAAGTCAGCTTCATAATTATTTTGAAGACAGCAACAACATAATAATTTCAAACACAAACTAATTTCAGGGATGCCGCATATATATTTTATAATGAATAAAATTAAAGTTATTGATAAAAAATGTAATAATATCACGAAAAACTATAAAAACACATAAATTTATTTCTATATTGAATTTTTGTAATGTTATTTTATGTTTGATATTAAAAAAAGTTTTTGTTCTTATTTTTCCAATTTATATATATAATGGCAACACTATATTTGCTTGTTGCAGCCCGTCAAAATAGAAAATAGCCTAAAGCTCTAAACACTTAGACGACAACAGACTTCACGGCTTCAAAGGCTGCCAACTTCAAATGCTGCTCTGAAGTCAGCTTCATAATTATTTTGAAGACAGCAACAACATAATAATTTCAAACACAAACTAATTTCAGGGATGCCGCATATATATTTTATAATGAATAAAATTAAAGTTATTGATAAAAAATGTAATAATATCACGAAAAACTATAAAAACACATAAATTTATTTCTATATTGAATTTTTGTAATGTTATTTTATGTTTGATATTAAAAAAAAGTTTTTCTTCTTATATTTCCAATTTATATATATAATAGCAACACTATATTTGCTTGTTGCTGCCAGTCAAAATAGAAAATAGCCTAAAGCTATAAACACTTAGACGACAGGAGACTTCACGGCTTCAAAGGCTGCCAACTTCAAATGCTGCTCTGAAGTCAGCTTCATAATTATTTTGAAGACAGCAACAACATAATAATTTCAAACACAAACTAATTTCAGGGATGCCGCATATATATTTTATAATGAATAAAATTAAAGTTATTGATAAAAAATGTAATAATATCACGAAAAACTATAAAAACACATAAATTTATTTCTATATTGAATTTTTGTAATGTTATTTTATGTTTGATATTAAAAAAAGTTTTTGTTCTTATTTTTCCAATTTATATATATAATGGCAACACTATATTTGCTTGTTGCTGCCCGTCAAAATAGAAAATAGCCTAAAGCTCTAAACACTTAGACGACAGCAGACTTCACGGCTTCAAAGGCTGCCAACTTCAAATGCTGCTCTGAAGTCAGCTTCATAATTATTTTGAAGAGAGCAACAACATAATAATTTCAAACACAAACTAATTTCAGGGATGCCGCATATATATTTTATAATGAATAAAATTAAAGTTATTGATAAAAAAAGTAATAATATCACGAAAAACTATAAAAACACATAAATTTATTTCTATGTTGAATTTTTGTAATGTTATTTTATGTTTGATATTAAAAAAAGTTTTTGTTCTTATTTTTCCAATTTATATATATAATGGCAACACTATATTTGCTTGTTGCTGCTCGTCAAAATAGAAAACAGCCTAAAGCTCTAAACACTTAGACGACAGCAGACTTCACGGCTTCAAAGGCTGCCAACTTCAAATGCTGCTCTGAAGTCAGCTTCATAATTATTTTGAAGACAGCAACAACATATTAATTTCAATCACAAACTAATTTCAGGGATGCCGCATATATATTTTATAATGAATAAAATTAAAGTTATTGATAAAAAATGTAATAATATCAAGAAAAACTATAAAAACACATAAATTTATTTCTATATTGAATTTTTGTAATGTTATTTTATGTTTGATATTAAAAAAAAGTTTTTGTTCTTATTTTTCCAATTTATATATATAATGGCAACACTATATTTGCTTGTTGCTGCCCGTCAAAATAGAAAATAGCCTAAAGCTCTAAACACTTAGACGACAGCAGACTTCACAGCTTCAAAGGCTGCCAACTTCAAATGCTGCTCTGAAGTCAGCTTCATAATTATTTTGAAGACAGCAACAACATATTAATTTCAATCACAAACTAATTTCAGAGATGCCGCATATATATTTTATAATGAATAAAATTAAAGTTATTGATAAAAAATGTAATAATATCACGAAAAACTATAAAAACACATAAATTTATTTCTATGTTGAATTTTTGTAATGTTATTTTATGTTTGATATTAAAAAAAAGTTTTTGTTCTTATTTTTCCAATTTATATATATAATGGCAACACTATATTTGCTTGTTGCTGCCCGTCAAAATAGAAAACAGCCTAAAGCTCTAAACACTTAGACGACAGCAGACTTCACGGCTTCAAAGGCTGCCAACTTCAAATGCTGCTCTGAAGTCAGCTTCATAATTATTTTGAAGACAGCAACAACATATTAATTTCAATCACAAACTAATTTCAGGGATGCCGCATATATATTTTATAATGAATAAAATTAAAGTTATTGATAAAAAATGTAATAATATCAAGAAAAACTATAAAAACACATAAATTTATTTCTATATTGAATTTTTGTAATGTTATTTTATGTTTGATATTAAAAAAAGTTTTTGTTCTTATTTTTCCAATTTATATATATAATGGCAACACTATATTTGCTTGTTGCTGCCCGTCAAAATAGAAAACAGCCTAAAGCTCTAAACACTTAGACGACAGCAGACTTCACGGCTTCAAAGGCTGCCAACTTCAAATGCTGCTCTGAAGTCAGCTTCATAATTATTTTGAAGACAGCAACAACATATTAATTTCAATCACAAACTAATTTCAGGGATGCCGCATATATATTTTATAATGAATAAAATTAAAGTTATTGATAAAAAATGTAATAATATCAAGAAAAACTATAAAAACACATAAATTTATTTCTATATTGAATTTTTGTAATGTTATTTTATGTTTGATATTAAAAAAAGTTTTTGTTCTTATTTTTCCAATTTATATATATAATGGCAACACTATATTTGCTTGTTGCTGCCCGTTAAAATAGAAAACAGCCTAAAGCTCTAAACACTTAGACGACAGCAGACTTCACGGCTTCAAAGGCTGCCAACTTCAAATGCTGCTCTGAAGTCAGCTTCATAATTATTTTGAAGACAGCAACAACATATTAATTTCAATCACAAACTAATTTCAGGGATGCCGCATATATATTTTATAATGAATAAAATTAAAGTTATTGATAAAAAATGTAATAATATCAAGAAAAACTATAAAAACACATAAATTTATTTCTATATTGAATTTTTGTAATGTTATTTTATGTTTGATATTAAAAAAAGTTTTTGTTCTTATTTTTCCAATTTATATATATAATGGCAACACTATATTTGCTTGTTGCTGCCCGTCAAAATAGAAAACAGCCTAAAGCTCTAAACACTTAGACGACAGCAGACTTCACAGCTTCAAAGGCTGCCAACTTCAAATGCTGCTCTGAAGTCAGCTTCATAATTATTTTGAAGACAGCAACAACATATTAATTTCAATCACAAACTAATTTCAGGGATGCCGCATATATATTTTATAATGAATAAAATTAAAGTTATTGATAAAAAATGTAATAATATCAAGAAAAACTATAAAAACACATAAATTTATTTCTATATTGAATTTTTGTAATGTTATTTTATGTTTGATATTAAAAAAAGTTTTTGTTCTTATTTTTCCAATTTATATATATAATGGCAACACTATATTTGCTTGTTGCTGCCCGTTAAAATAGAAAACAGCCTAAAGCTCTAAACACTTAGACGACAGCAGACTTCACGGCTTCAAAGGCTGCCAACTTCAAATGCTGCTCTGAAGTCAGCTTCATAATTATTTTGAAGACAGCAACAACATATTAATTTCAATCACAAACTAATTTCAGGGATGCCGCATATATATTTTATAATGAATAAAATTAAAGTTATTGATAAAAAATGTAATAATATCAAGAAAAACTATAAAAACACATAAATTTATTTCTATATTGAATTTTTGTAATGTTATTTTATGTTTGATATTAAAAAAAGTTTTTGTTCTTATTTTTCCAATTTATATATATAATGGCAACACTATATTTGCTTGTTGCTGCCCGTCAAAATAGAAAACAGCCTAAAGCTCTAAACACTTAGACGACAGCAGACTTCACGGCTTCAAAGGCTGCCAACTTCAAATGCTGCTCTGAAGTCAGCTTCATAATTATTTTGAAGACAGCAACAACATATTAATTTCAATCACAAACTAATTTCAGGGATGCCGCATATATATTTTATAATGAATAAAATTAAAGTTATTGATAAAAAATGTAATAATATCAAGAAAAACTATAAAAACACATAAATTTATTTCTATATTGAATTTTTGTAATGTTATTTTATGTTTGATATTAAAAAAAGTTTTTGTTCTTATTTTTCCAATTTATATATATAATGGCAACACTATATTTGCTTGTTGCTGCCCGTTAAAATAGAAAACAGCCTAAAGCTCTAAACACTTAGACGACAGCAGACTTCACGGCTTCAAAGGCTGCCAACTTCAAATGCTGCTCTGAAGTCAGCTTCATAATTATTTTGAAGACAGCAACAACATATTAATTTCAATCACAAACTAATTTCAGGGATGCCGCATATATATTTTATAATGAATAAAATTAAAGTTATTGATAAAAAATGTAATAATATCAAGAAAAACTATAAAAACACATAAATTTATTTCTATATTGAATTTTTGTAATGTTATTTTATGTTTGATATTAAAAAAAGTTTTTGTTCTTATTTTTCCAATTTATATATATAATGGCAACACTATATTTGCTTGTTGCTGCCCGTCAAAATAGAAAACAGCCTAAAGCTCTAAACACTTAGACGACAGCAGACTTCACGGCTTCAAAGGCTGCCAACTTCAAATGCTGCTCTGAAGTCAGCTTCATAATTATTTTGAAGACAGCAACAACATATTAATTTCAATCACAAACTGATTTCAGGGATGCCGCATATATATTTTATAATGAATAAAATTAAAGTTATTGATAAAAAATGTAATAATATCAAGAAAAACTATAAAAACACATAAATTTATTTCTATATTGAATTTTTGTAATGTTATTTTATGTTTGATATTAAAAAAAGTTTTTGTTCTTATTTTTCCAATTTATATATATAATGGCAACACTATATTTGCTTGTTGCTGCCCGTCAAAATAGAAAACAGCCTAAAGCTCTAAACACTTAGACGACAGCAGACTTCACGGCTTCAAAGGCTGCCAACTTCAAATGCTGCTCTGAAGTCAGCTTCATAATTATTTTGAAGACAGCAACAACATATTAATTTCAATCACAAACTAATTTCAGGGATGCCGCATATATATTTTATAATGAATAAAATTAAAGTTATTGATAAAAAATGTAATAATATCAAGAAAAACTATAAAAACACATAAATTTATTTCTATATTGAATTTTTGTAATGTTATTTTATGTTTGATATTAAAAAAAAGTTTTTGTTCTTATTTTTCCAATTTATATATATAATGGCAACACTATATTTGCTTGTTGCTGCCCGTCAAAATAGAAAACAGCCTAAAGCTCTAAACACTTAGACGACAGCAGACTTCACGGCTTCAAAGGCTGCCAACTTCAAATGCTGCTCTGAAGTCAGCTTCATAATTATTTTGAAGACAGCAACAACATATTAATTTCAATCACAAACTAATTTCAGGGATGCCGCATATATATTTTATAATGAATAAAATTAAAGTTATTGATAAAAAATGTAATAATATCAAGAAAAACTATAAAAACACATAAATTTATTTCTATATTGAATTTTTGTAATGTTATTTTATGTTTGATATTAAAAAAAGTTTTTGTTCTTATTTTTCCAATTTATATATATAATGGCAACACTATATTTGCTTGTTGCTGCCCGTCAAAATAGAAAACAGCCTAAAGCTCTAAACACTTAGACGACAGCAGACTTCACGGCTTCAAAGGCTGCCAACTTCAAATGCTGCTCTGAAGTCAGCTTCATAATTATTTTGAAGACAGCAACAACATATTAATTTCAATCACAAACTAATTTCAGGGATGCCGCATATATATTTTATAATGAATAAAATTAAAGTTATTGATAAAAAATGTAATAATATCAAGAAAAACTATAAAAACACATAAATTTATTTCTATATTGAATTTTTGTAATGTTATTTTATGTTTGATATTAAAAAAAGTTTTTGTTCTTATTTTTCCAATTTATATATATAATGGCAACACTATATTTGCTTGTTGCTGCCCGTCAAAATAGAAAACAGCCTAAAGCTCTAAACACTTAGACGACAGCAGACTTCACGGCTTCAAAGGCTGCCAACTTCAAATGCTGCTCTGAAGTCAGCTTCATAATTATATTGAAGACAGCAACAACATATTAATTTCAATCACAAACTAATTTCAGGGATGCCGCATATATATTTTATAATGAATAAAATTAAAGTTATTGATAAAAAATGTAATAATATCAAGAAAAACTATAAAAACACATAAATTTATTTCTATATTGAATTTTTGTAATGTTATTTTATGTTTGATATTAAAAAAAGTTTTTGTTCTTATTTTTCCAATTTATATATATAATGGCAACACTATATTTGCTTGTTGCTGCCCGTCAAAATAGAAAACAGCCTAAAGCTCTAAACACTTAGACGACAGCAGACTTCACGGCTTCAAAGGCTGCCAACTTCAAATGCTGCTCTGAAGTCAGCTTCATAATTATTTTGAAGACAGCAACAACATATTAATTTCAATCACAAACTAATTTCAGGGATGCCGCATATATATTTTATAATGAATAAAATTAAAGTTATTGATAAAAAATGTAATAATATCAAGAAAAACTATAAAAACACATAAATTTATTTCTATATTGAATTTTTGTAATGTTATTTTATGTTTGATATTAAAAAAAGTTTTTGTTCTTATTTTTCCAATTTATATATATAATGGCAACACTATATTTGCTTGTTGCTGCCCGTCAAAATAGAAAACAGCCTAAAGCTCTAAACACTTAGACGACAGCAGACTTCACGGCTTCAAAGGCTGCCAACTTCAAATGCTGCTCTGAAGTCAGCTTCATAATTATTTTGAAGACAGCAACAACATATTAATTTCAATCACAAACTAATTTCAGGGATGCCGCATATATATTTTATAATGAATAAAATTAAAGTTATTGATAAAAAATGTAATAATATCAAGAAAAACTATAAAAACACATAAATTTATTTCTATATTGAATTTTTGTAATGTTATTTTATGTTTGATATTAAAAAAAGTTTTTGTTCTTATTTTTCCAATTTATATATATAATGGCAACACTATATTTGCTTGTTGCTGCCCGTCAAAATAGAAAACAGCCTAAAGCTCTAAACACTTAGACGACAGCAGACTTCACGGCTTCAAAGGCTGCCAACTTCAAATGCTGCTCTGAAGTCAGCTTCATAATTATTTTGAAGACAGCAACAACATATTAATTTCAATCACAAACTAATTTCAGGGATGCCGCATATATATTTTATAATGAATAAAATTAAAGTTATTGATAAAAAATGTAATAATATCAAGAAAAACTATAAAAACACATTAATTTATTTCTATGTTGAATTTTTGTAATGTTATTTTATGTTTGATATTAAAAAAAGTTTTTGTTCTTATTTTTCCAATTTATATATATAATGGCAACACTATATTTGCTTGTTGCTGCCCGTTAAAATAGAAAACAGCCTAAAGCTCTAAACACTTAGACGACAGCAGACTTCACGGCTTCAAAGGCTGCCAACTTCAAATGCTGCTCTGAAGTCAGCTTCATAATTATTTTGAAGACAGCAACAACATATTAATTTCAATCACAAACTAATTTCAGGGATGCCGCATATATATTTTATAATGAATAAAATTAAAGTTATTGATAAAAAATGTAATAATATCAAGAAAAACTATAAAAACACATAAATTTATTTCTATATTGAATTTTTGTAATGTTATTTTATGTTTGATATTAAAAAAAGTTTTTGTTCTTATTTTTCCAATTTATATATATAATGGCAACACTATATTTGCTTGTTGCTGCCCGTCAAAATAGAAAACAGCCTAAAGCTCTAAACACTTAGACGACAGCAGACTTCACAGCTTCAAAGGCTGCCAACTTCAAATGCTGCTCTGAAGTCAGCTTCATAATTATTTTGAAGACAGCAACAACATATTAATTTCAATCACAAACTAATTTCAGGGATGCCGCATATATATTTTATAATGAATAAAATTAAAGTTATTGATAAAAAATGTAATAATATCAAGAAAAACTATAAAAACACATAAATTTATTTCTATATTGAATTTTTGTAATGTTATTTTATGTTTGATATTAAAAAAAGTTTTTGTTCTTATTTTTCCAATTTATATATATAATGGCAACACTATATTTGCTTGTTGCTGCCCGTTAAAATAGAAAACAGCCTAAAGCTCTAAACACTTAGACGACAGCAGACTTCACGGCTTCAAAGGCTGCCAACTTCAAATGCTGCTCTGAAGTCAGCTTCATAATTATTTTGAAGACAGCAACAACATATTAATTTCAATCACAAACTAATTTCAGGGATGCCGCATATATATTTTATAATGAATAAAATTAAAGTTATTGATAAAAAATGTAATAATATCAAGAAAAACTATAAAAACACATAAATTTATTGCTATATTGAATTTTTGTAATGTTATTTTATGTTTGATATTAAAAAAAGTTTTTGTTCTTATTTTTCCAATTTATATATATAATGGCAACACTATATTTGCTTGTTGCTGCCCGTCAAAATAGAAAACAGCCTAAAGCTCTAAACACTTAGACGACAGCAGACTTCACGGCTTCAAAGGCTGCCAACTTCAAATGCTGCTCTGAAGTCAGCTTCATAATTATTTTGAAGACAGCAACAACATATTAATTTCAATCACAAACTAATTTCAGGGATGCCGCATATATATTTTATAATGAATAAAATTAAAGTTATTGATAAAAAATGTAATAATATCAAGAAAAACTATAAAAACACATAAATTTATTTCTATATTGAATTTTTGTAATGTTATTTTATGTTTGATATTAAAAAAAGTTTTTGTTCTTATTTTTCCAATTTATATATATAATGGCAACACTATATTTGCTTGTTGCTGCCCGTTAAAATAGAAAACAGCCTAAAGCTCTAAACACTTAGACGACAGCAGACTTCACGGCTTCAAAGGCTGCCAACTTCAAATGCTGCTCTGAAGTCAGCTTCATAATTATTTTGAAGACAGCAACAACATATTAATTTCAATCACAAACTAATTTCAGGGATGCCGCATATATATTTTATAATGAATAAAATTAAAGTTATTGATAAAAAATGTAATAATATCAAGAAAAACTATAAAAACACATAAATTTATTTCTATATTGAATTTTTGTAATGTTATTTTATGTTTGATATTAAAAAAAGTTTTTGTTCTTATTTTTCCAATTTATATATATAATGGCAACACTATATTTGCTTGTTGCTGCCCGTCAAAATAGAAAACAGCCTAAAGCTCTAAACACTTAGACGACAGCAGACTTCACGGCTTCAAAGGCTGCCAACTTCAAATGCTGCTCTGAAGTCAGCTTCATAATTATTTTGAAGACAGCAACAACATATTAATTTCAATCACAAACTGATTTCAGGGATGCCGCATATATATTTTATAATGAATAAAATTAAAGTTATTGATAAAAAATGTAATAATATCAAGAAAAACTATAAAAACACATAAATTTATTTCTATATTGAATTTTTGTAATGTTATTTTATGTTTGATATTAAAAAAAGTTTTTGTTCTTATTTTTCCAATTTATATATATAATGGCAACACTATATTTGCTTGTTGCTGCCCGTCAAAATAGAAAACAGCCTAAAGCTCTAAACACTTAGACGACAGCAGACTTCACGGCTTCAAAGGCTGCCAACTTCAAATGCTGCTCTGAAGTCAGCTTCATAATTATTTTGAAGACAGCAACAACATATTAATTTCAATCACAAACTAATTTCAGGGATGCCGCATATATATTTTATAATGAATAAAATTAAAGTTATTGATAAAAAATGTAATAATATCAAGAAAAACTATAAAAACACATAAATTTATTTCTATATTGAATTTTTGTAATGTTATTTTATGTTTGATATTAAAAAAAAGTTTTTGTTCTTATTTTTCCAATTTATATATATAATGGCAACACTATATTTGCTTGTTGCTGCCCGTCAAAATAGAAAACAGCCTAAAGCTCTAAACACTTAGACGACAGCAGACTTCACGGCTTCAAAGGCTGCCAACTTCAAATGCTGCTCTGAAGTCAGCTTCATAATTATTTTGAAGACAGCAACAACATATTAATTTCAATCACAAACTAATTTCAGGGATGCCGCATATATATTTTATAATGAATAAAATTAAAGTTATTGATAAAAAATGTAATAATATCAAGAAAAACTATAAAAACACATAAATTTATTTCTATATTGAATTTTTGTAATGTTATTTTATGTTTGATATTAAAAAAAGTTTTTGTTCTTATTTTTCCAATTTATATATATAATGGCAACACTATATTTGCTTGTTGCTGCCCGTCAAAATAGAAAACAGCCTAAAGCTCTAAACACTTAGACGACAGCAGACTTCACGGCTTCAAAGGCTGCCAACTTCAAATGCTGCTCTGAAGTCAGCTTCATAATTATTTTGAAGACAGCAACAACATATTAATTTCAATCACAAACTAATTTCAGGGATGCCGCATATATATTTTATAATGAATAAAATTAAAGTTATTGATAAAAAATGTAATAATATCAAGAAAAACTATAAAAACACATAAATTTATTTCTATATTGAATTTTTGTAATGTTATTTTATGTTTGATATTAAAAAAAGTTTTTGTTCTTATTTTTCCAATTTATATATATAATGGCAACACTATATTTGCTTGTTGCTGCCCGTCAAAATAGAAAACAGCCTAAAGCTCTAAACACTTAGACGACAGCAGACTTCACGGCTTCAAAGGCTGCCAACTTCAAATGCTGCTCTGAAGTCAGCTTCATAATTATATTGAAGACAGCAACAACATATTAATTTCAATCACAAACTAATTTCAGGGATGCCGCATATATATTTTATAATGAATAAAATTAAAGTTATTGATAAAAAATGTAATAATATCAAGAAAAACTATAAAAACACATAAATTTATTTCTATATTGAATTTTTGTAATGTTATTTTATGTTTGATATTAAAAAAAGTTTTTGTTCTTATTTTTCCAATTTATATATATAATGGCAACACTATATTTGCTTGTTGCTGCCCGTCAAAATAGAAAACAGCCTAAAGCTCTAAACACTTAGACGACAGCAGACTTCACGGCTTCAAAGGCTGCCAACTTCAAATGCTGCTCTGAAGTCAGCTTCATAATTATTTTGAAGACAGCAACAACATATTAATTTCAATCACAAACTAATTTCAGGGATGCCGCATATATATTTTATAATGAATAAAATTAAAGTTATTGATAAAAAATGTAATAATATCAAGAAAAACTATAAAAACACATAAATTTATTTCTATATTGAATTTTTGTAATGTTATTTTATGTTTGATATTAAAAAAAGTTTTTGTTCTTATTTTTCCAATTTATATATATAATGGCAACACTATATTTGCTTGTTGCTGCCCGTCAAAATAGAAAACAGCCTAAAGCTCTAAACACTTAGACGACAGCAGACTTCACGGCTTCAAAGGCTGCCAACTTCAAATGCTGCTCTGAAGTCAGCTTCATAATTATTTTGAAGACAGCAACAACATATTAATTTCAATCACAAACTAATTTCAGGGATGCCGCATATATATTTTATAATGAATAAAATTAAAGTTATTGATAAAAAATGTAATAATATCAAGAAAAACTATAAAAACACATAAATTTATTTCTATATTGAATTTTTGTAATGTTATTTTATGTTTGATATTAAAAAAAAGTTTTTGTTCTTATTTTTCCAATTTATATATATAATGGCGACACTATATTTGCTTGTTGCTGCCCGTCAAAATAGAAAATAGCCTAAAGCTCTAAACACTTAGACGACAGCAGACTTCACGGCTTCAAAGGCTGCCAACTTCAAATGCTGCTCTGAAGTCAGCTTCATAATTATTTTGAAGACAGCAACAACATATTAATTTCAATCACAAACTAATTTCAGGGATGCCGCATATATATTTTATAATGAATAAAATTAAAGTTATTGATAAAAAATGTAATAATATCACGAAAAACTATAAAAACACATTAATTTATTTCTATGTTGAATTTTTGTAATGTTATTTTATGTTTGATATTAAAAAAAGTTTTTGTTTTTATTTTTCCAATTTATATATATAATGGCAACACTATATTTGCTTGTTGCTGCCCGTCAAAATAGAAAACAGCCTAAAGCTCTAAACACTTAGACGACAGCAGACTTCACGGCTTCAAAGGCTGCCAACTTCAAATGCTGCTCTGAAGTCAGCTTCATAATTATTTTGAAGACAGCAACAACATATTAATTTCAATCACAAACTAATTTCAGGGATGCCGCATATATATTTTATAATGAATAAAATTAAAGTTATTGATAAAAAATGTAATAATATCAAGAAAAACTATAAAAACACATAAATTTATTTCTATATTGAATTTTTGTAATGTTATTTTATGTTTGATATTAAAAAAAAGTTTTTGTTCTTATTTTTCCAATTTATATATATAATGGCAACACTATATTTGCTTGTTGCTGCCCGTCAAAATAGAAAATAGCCTAAAGCTCTAAACACTTAGACGACAGCAGACTTCACGGCTTCAAAGGCTGCCAACTTCAAATGCTGCTCTGAAGTCAGCTTCATAATTATTTTGAAGACAGCCACAACATAATAATTTCAAACACAAACTAATTTCAGGGACGCCGCATATATATTTTATAATGAATAAAATTAAAGTTATTGATAAAAAATGTAATAATATCACGAAAAACTATAAAAACACATAAATTTATTTCTATATTGAATTTTTGTAATGTTATTTTATGTTTGATATTAAAAAAAAGTTTTTGTTCTTATTTTTCCAATTTATATATATAATGGCAACACTATATTTGCTTGTTGCTGCCCGTCAAAATAGAAAATAGCCTAAAGCTCTAAACACTTAGACGACAACAGACTTCACGGCTTCAAAGGCTGCCAACTTCAAATGCTGCTCTGAAGTCAGCTTCATAATTATTTTGAAGACAGCAACAACATAATAATTTCAAACACAAACTAATTTCAGGGATGCCGCATATATATTTTATAATGAATAAAATTAAAGTTATTGATAAAAAATGTAATAATATCACGAAAAACTATAAAAACACATAAATTTATTGCTATATTGAATTTTTGTAATGTTATTTTATGTTTGATATTAAAAAAAAGTTTTTGTTCTTATTTTTCCAATTTATATATATAATGGCAACACTATATTTGCTTGTTGCTGCCCGTCAAAATAGAAAATAGCCTAAAGCTCTAAACACTTAGACGACAACAGACTTCACGGCTTCAAAGGCTGCCAACTTCAAATGCTTCACGGCTTCAAAGGCTGCCAACTTCAAATGCTGCTCTGAAGTCAGCTTCATAATTATTTTGAAGACAGCAACAACATAATAATTTCAAACACAAACTAATTTCAGGGATGCCGCATATATATTTTATAATGAATAAAATTAAAGTTATTGATAAAAAATGTAATAATATCACGAAAAACTATAAAAACACATAAATTTATTTCTATATTGAATTTTTGTAATGTTATTTTATGTTTGATATTAAAAAAAAGTTTTTGTTCTTATTTTTCCAATTTATAGATATAATGGCAACACTATATTTGCTTGTTGCTGCCCGTCAAAATAGAAAATAGCCTAAAGCTCTAAACACTTAGACGACAGCAGACTTTACGGCTTCAAAGGCTGCCAACTTCAAATGCTGCTCTGAAGTCAGCTTCATAATTATTTTGAAGACAGCAACAACATAATAATTTCAAACACAAACTAATTTCAGGGACGCCGCATATATATTTTATAATGAATAAAATTAAAGTTATTGATAAAAAATGTAATAATATCACGAAAAACTATAAAAACACATAAATTTATTTCTATATTGAATTTTTGTAATGTTATTTTATGTTTGATATTAAAAAAAAGTTTTTGTTCTTATTTTTCCAATTTATATATATAATGGCAACACTATATTTGCTTGTTGCTGCCCGTCAAAATAGAAAATAGCCTAAAGCTCTAAACACTTAGACGACAACAGACTTCACGGCTTCGAAGGCTGCCAACTTCAAATGCTGCTCTGAAGTCAGCTTCATAATTATTTTGAAGACAGCAACAACATAATAATTTCAAACACAAACTAATTTCAGGGATGCCGCATATATATTTTATAATGAATAAAATTAAAGTTATTGATAAAAAATGTAATAATATCACGAAAAACTATAAAAACACATAAATTTATTGCTATATTGAATTTTTGTAATGTTATTTTATGTTTGATATTAAAAAAAAGTTTTTGTTTTTATTTTTCCAATTTATATATATAATGGCAACACTATATTTGCTTGTTGCTGCCCGTCAAAATAGAAAATAGCCTAAAGCTCTAAACACTTAGACGACAACAGACTTCACGGCTTCAAAGGCTGCCAACTTCAAATGCTGCTCTGAAGTCAGCTTCATAATTATTTTGAAGACAGCAACAACATAATAATTTCAAACACAAACTAATTTCAGGGATGCCGCATATATATTTTATAATGAATAAAATTAAAGTTATTGATAAAAAATGTAATAATATCACGAAAAACTATAAAAACACATAAATTTATTGCTATATTGAATTTTTGTAATGTTATTTTATGTTTGATATTAAAAAAAAGTTTTTGTTCTTATTTTTCCAATTTATATATATATAATGGCAACACTATATTTGCTTGTTGCTGCCCGTCAAAATAGAAAATAGCCTAAAGCTCTAAACACTTAGACGACAACAGACTTCACGGCTTCAAAGGCTGCCAACTTCAAATGCTGCTCTGAAGTCAGCTTCATAATTATTTTTAAGACAGCAACAACATAATAATTTCAAACACAAACTAATTTCAGGGATGCCGCATATATATTTTATAATGAATAAAATTAAAGTTATTGATAAAAAATGTAATAATATCACGAAAAACTATAAAAACACATAAATTTATTTCTATATTGAATTTTTGTAATGTTATTTTATGTTTAATATTAAAAAAAGCTTTTGTTCTTATTTTTCCAATTTATATATATAATGGCAACACTATATTTGCTTGTTGCTGCCCGTCAAAATATAAAATAGCTTAAAGCTCTAAACACTTAGACGACAGCAGACTTCACGGCTTCAAATGCTGCCAACTTCAAATGCTGCTCTGAAGTCAGCTTCATAATTATTTTGAAGACAGCAACAACATAATAATTTCAAACACAAACTAATTTCAGGGATGCCGCATATATATTTTATAATGAATAAAATTAAAGTTATTGATAAAAAATGTAATAATATCACGAAAAACTATAAAAACACATAAATTTATTTCTATATTGAATTTTTGTAATGTTATTTTATGTTTAATATTAAAAAAAAGTTTTTGTTCTTATTTTTCCAATTTATATATATAATAGCAACACAATTTTTGCTTGTTGCTGCCCGTGAAAATAGAAAATAGCCTAAGGCGCTAAACACTTAGACGACAGTAGACTTCACGGCTTCAAAGGCTGCCAACTTCAAATGCTGCTCTGAAGTCAGCTTCATAATTATTTTGAAGACAGCAACAACATAATAATTTCAAACACAAACTAATTTCAGGGATGCCGCATATATATTTTATAATGAATAAAATTAAAGTTATTGATAAAAAATGTAATAATATCACGAAAAACTATAAAAACACATAAATTTATTTCTATATTGAATTTTTGTAATGTTATTTTATGTTTAATATTAAAAAAAAGTTTTTGTTCTTATTTTTCCAATTTATATATATAATAGCAACACAATTTTTGCTTGTTGCTGCCCGTCAAAATAGAAAATAGCCTAAAGCGCTAAACACTTAGACGACAGCAGACTTCACGGCTTCAAAGGCTGCCAACTTCAAATGCTGCTCTGAAGTCAGCTTCATAATTATTTTGAAGACAGCAACAACATAATAATTTCAAACACAAACTAATTTCAGGGATGCCGCATATATATTTTATAATGAATAAAATTAAAGTTATTGATAAAAAATGTAATAATATCACGAAAAACTATAAAAACACATAAATTTATTTCTATATTGAATTTTTGTAATGTTATTTTATGTTTAATATTAAAAAAAAGTTTTTGTTCTTATTTTTCCAATTTATATATATAATAGCAACACAATTTTTGCTTGTTGCTGCCCGTCAAAATAGAAAACAGCCTAAAGCTCTAAACACTTAGACGACAGCAGACTTCACGGCTTCAAAGGCTGCCAACTTCAAATGCTGCTCTGAAGTCAGCTTCATAATTATTTTGAAGACAGCAACAACATATTAATTTCAATCACAAACTAATTTCAGGGATGCCGCATATATATTTTATAATGAATAAAATTAAAGTTATTGATAAAAAATGTAATAATATCAAGAAAAACTATAAAAACACATAAATTTATTTCTATATTGAATTTTTGTAATGTTATTTTATGTTTGATATTAAAAAAAGTTTTTGTTCTTATTTTTCCAATTTATATATATAATGGCAACACTATATTTGCTTGTTGCTGCCCGTTAAAATAGAAAACAGCCTAAAGCTCTAAACACTTAGACGACAGCAGACTTCACGGCTTCAAAGGCTGCCAACTTCAAATGCTGCTCTGAAGTCAGCTTCATAATTATTTTGAAGACAGCAACAACATATTAATTTCAATCACAAACTAATTTCAGGGATGCCGCATATATATTTTATAATGAATAAAATTAAAGTTATTGATAAAAAATGTAATAATATCAAGAAAAACTATAAAAACACATAAATTTATTTCTATATTGAATTTTTGTAATGTTATTTTATGTTTGATATTAAAAAAAGTTTTTGTTCTTATTTTTCCAATTTATATATATAATGGCAACACTATATTTGCTTGTTGCTGCCCGTCAAAATAGAAAACAGCCTAAAGCTCTAAACACTTAGACGACAGCAGACTTCACGGCTTCAAAGGCTGCCAACTTCAAATGCTGCTCTGAAGTCAGCTTCATAATTATTTTGAAGACAGCAACAACATATTAATTTCAATCACAAACTGATTTCAGGGATGCCGCATATATATTTTATAATGAATAAAATTAAAGTTATTGATAAAAAATGTAATAATATCAAGAAAAACTATAAAAACACATAAATTTATTTCTATATTGAATTTTTGTAATGTTATTTTATGTTTGATATTAAAAAAAGTTTTTGTTCTTATTTTTCCAATTTATATATATAATGGCAACACTATATTTGCTTGTTGCTGCCCGTCAAAATAGAAAACAGCCTAAAGCTCTAAACACTTAGACGACAGCAGACTTCACGGCTTCAAAGGCTGCCAACTTCAAATGCTGCTCTGAAGTCAGCTTCATAATTATTTTGAAGACAGCAACAACATATTAATTTCAATCACAAACTAATTTCAGGGATGCCGCATATATATTTTATAATGAATAAAATTAAAGTTATTGATAAAAAATGTAATAATATCAAGAAAAACTATAAAAACACATAAATTTATTTCTATATTGAATTTTTGTAATGTTATTTTATGTTTGATATTAAAAAAAAGTTTTTGTTCTTATTTTTCCAATTTATATATATAATGGCAACACTATATTTGCTTGTTGCTGCCCGTCAAAATAGAAAACAGCCTAAAGCTCTAAACACTTAGACGACAGCAGACTTCACGGCTTCAAAGGCTGCCAACTTCAAATGCTGCTCTGAAGTCAGCTTCATAATTATTTTGAAGACAGCAACAACATATTAATTTCAATCACAAACTAATTTCAGGGATGCCGCATATATATTTTATAATGAATAAAATTAAAGTTATTGATAAAAAATGTAATAATATCAAGAAAAACTATAAAAACACATAAATTTATTTCTATATTGAATTTTTGTAATGTTATTTTATGTTTGATATTAAAAAAAGTTTTTGTTCTTATTTTTCCAATTTATATATATAATGGCAACACTATATTTGCTTGTTGCTGCCCGTCAAAATAGAAAACAGCCTAAAGCTCTAAACACTTAGACGACAGCAGACTTCACGGCTTCAAAGGCTGCCAACTTCAAATGCTGCTCTGAAGTCAGCTTCATAATTATTTTGAAGACAGCAACAACATATTAATTTCAATCACAAACTAATTTCAGGGATGCCGCATATATATTTTATAATGAATAAAATTAAAGTTATTGATAAAAAATGTAATAATATCAAGAAAAACTATAAAAACACATAAATTTATTTCTATATTGAATTTTTGTAATGTTATTTTATGTTTGATATTAAAAAAAGTTTTTGTTCTTATTTTTCCAATTTATATATATAATGGCAACACTATATTTGCTTGTTGCTGCCCGTCAAAATAGAAAACAGCCTAAAGCTCTAAACACTTAGACGACAGCAGACTTCACGGCTTCAAAGGCTGCCAACTTCAAATGCTGCTCTGAAGTCAGCTTCATAATTATATTGAAGACAGCAACAACATATTAATTTCAATCACAAACTAATTTCAGGGATGCCGCATATATATTTTATAATGAATAAAATTAAAGTTATTGATAAAAAATGTAATAATATCAAGAAAAACTATAAAAACACATAAATTTATTTCTATATTGAATTTTTGTAATGTTATTTTATGTTTGATATTAAAAAAAGTTTTTGTTCTTATTTTTCCAATTTATATATATAATGGCAACACTATATTTGCTTGTTGCTGCCCGTCAAAATAGAAAACAGCCTAAAGCTCTAAACACTTAGACGACAGCAGACTTCACGGCTTCAAAGGCTGCCAACTTCAAATGCTGCTCTGAAGTCAGCTTCATAATTATTTTGAAGACAGCAACAACATATTAATTTCAATCACAAACTAATTTCAGGGATGCCGCATATATATTTTATAATGAATAAAATTAAAGTTATTGATAAAAAATGTAATAATATCAAGAAAAACTATAAAAACACATAAATTTATTTCTATATTGAATTTTTGTAATGTTATTTTATGTTTGATATTAAAAAAAGTTTTTGTTCTTATTTTTCCAATTTATATATATAATGGCAACACTATATTTGCTTGTTGCTGCCCGTCAAAATAGAAAACAGCCTAAAGCTCTAAACACTTAGACGACAGCAGACTTCACGGCTTCAAAGGCTGCCAACTTCAAATGCTGCTCTGAAGTCAGCTTCATAATTATTTTGAAGACAGCAACAACATATTAATTTCAATCACAAACTAATTTCAGGGATGCCGCATATATATTTTATAATGAATAAAATTAAAGTTATTGATAAAAAATGTAATAATATCAAGAAAAACTATAAAAACACATAAATTTATTTCTATATTGAATTTTTGTAATGTTATTTTATGTTTGATATTAAAAAAAAGTTTTTGTTCTTATTTTTCCAATTTATATATATAATGGCGACACTATATTTGCTTGTTGCTGCCCGTCAAAATAGAAAATAGCCTAAAGCTCTAAACACTTAGACGACAGCAGACTTCACGGCTTCAAAGGCTGCCAACTTCAAATGCTGCTCTGAAGTCAGCTTCATAATTATTTTGAAGACAGCAACAACATATTAATTTCAATCACAAACTAATTTCAGGGATGCCGCATATATATTTTATAATGAATAAAATTAAAGTTATTGATAAAAAATGTAATAATATCACGAAAAACTATAAAAACACATTAATTTATTTCTATGTTGAATTTTTGTAATGTTATTTTATGTTTGATATTAAAAAAAGTTTTTGTTTTTATTTTTCCAATTTATATATATAATGGCAACACTATATTTGCTTGTTGCTGCCCGTCAAAATAGAAAACAGCCTAAAGCTCTAAACACTTAGACGACAGCAGACTTCACGGCTTCAAAGGCTGCCAACTTCAAATGCTGCTCTGAAGTCAGCTTCATAATTATTTTGAAGACAGCAACAACATATTAATTTCAATCACAAACTAATTTCAGGGATGCCGCATATATATTTTATAATGAATAAAATTAAAGTTATTGATAAAAAATGTAATAATATCAAGAAAAACTATAAAAACACATAAATTTATTTCTATATTGAATTTTTGTAATGTTATTTTATGTTTGATATTAAAAAAAAGTTTTTGTTCTTATTTTTCCAATTTATATATATAATGGCAACACTATATTTGCTTGTTGCTGCCCGTCAAAATAGAAAATAGCCTAAAGCTCTAAACACTTAGACGACAGCAGACTTCACGGCTTCAAAGGCTGCCAACTTCAAATGCTGCTCTGAAGTCAGCTTCATAATTATTTTGAAGACAGCCACAACATAATAATTTCAAACACAAACTAATTTCAGGGACGCCGCATATATATTTTATAATGAATAAAATTAAAGTTATTGATAAAAAATGTAATAATATCACGAAAAACTATAAAAACACATAAATTTATTTCTATATTGAATTTTTGTAATGTTATTTTATGTTTGATATTAAAAAAAAGTTTTTGTTCTTATTTTTCCAATTTATATATATAATGGCAACACTATATTTGCTTGTTGCTGCCCGTCAAAATAGAAAATAGCCTAAAGCTCTAAACACTTAGACGACAACAGACTTCACGGCTTCAAAGGCTGCCAACTTCAAATGCTGCTCTGAAGTCAGCTTCATAATTATTTTGAAGACAGCAACAACATAATAATTTCAAACACAAACTAATTTCAGGGATGCCGCATATATATTTTATAATGAATAAAATTAAAGTTATTGATAAAAAATGTAATAATATCACGAAAAACTATAAAAACACATAAATTTATTGCTATATTGAATTTTTGTAATGTTATTTTATGTTTGATATTAAAAAAAAGTTTTTGTTCTTATTTTTCCAATTTATATATATAATGGCAACACTATATTTGCTTGTTGCTGCCCGTCAAAATAGAAAATAGCCTAAAGCTCTAAACACTTAGACGACAACAGACTTCACGGCTTCAAAGGCTGCCAACTTCAAATGCTTCACGGCTTCAAAGGCTGCCAACTTCAAATGCTGCTCTGAAGTCAGCTTCATAATTATTTTGAAGACAGCAACAACATAATAATTTCAAACACAAACTAATTTCAGGGATGCCGCATATATATTTTATAATGAATAAAATTAAAGTTATTGATAAAAAATGTAATAATATCACGAAAAACTATAAAAACACATAAATTTATTTCTATATTGAATTTTTGTAATGTTATTTTATGTTTGATATTAAAAAAAAGTTTTTGTTCTTATTTTTCCAATTTATAGATATAATGGCAACACTATATTTGCTTGTTGCTGCCCGTCAAAATAGAAAATAGCCTAAAGCTCTAAACACTTAGACGACAGCAGACTTTACGGCTTCAAAGGCTGCCAACTTCAAATGCTGCTCTGAAGTCAGCTTCATAATTATTTTGAAGACAGCAACAACATAATAATTTCAAACACAAACTAATTTCAGGGACGCCGCATATATATTTTATAATGAATAAAATTAAAGTTATTGATAAAAAATGTAATAATATCACGAAAAACTATAAAAACACATAAATTTATTTCTATATTGAATTTTTGTAATGTTATTTTATGTTTGATATTAAAAAAAAGTTTTTGTTCTTATTTTTCCAATTTATATATATAATGGCAACACTATATTTGCTTGTTGCTGCCCGTCAAAATAGAAAATAGCCTAAAGCTCTAAACACTTAGACGACAACAGACTTCACGGCTTCGAAGGCTGCCAACTTCAAATGCTGCTCTGAAGTCAGCTTCATAATTATTTTGAAGACAGCAACAACATAATAATTTCAAACACAAACTAATTTCAGGGATGCCGCATATATATTTTATAATGAATAAAATTAAAGTTATTGATAAAAAATGTAATAATATCACGAAAAACTATAAAAACACATAAATTTATTGCTATATTGAATTTTTGTAATGTTATTTTATGTTTGATATTAAAAAAAAGTTTTTGTTTTTATTTTTCCAATTTATATATATAATGGCAACACTATATTTGCTTGTTGCTGCCCGTCAAAATAGAAAATAGCCTAAAGCTCTAAACACTTAGACGACAACAGACTTCACGGCTTCAAAGGCTGCCAACTTCAAATGCTGCTCTGAAGTCAGCTTCATAATTATTTTGAAGACAGCAACAACATAATAATTTCAAACACAAACTAATTTCAGGGATGCCGCATATATATTTTATAATGAATAAAATTAAAGTTATTGATAAAAAATGTAATAATATCACGAAAAACTATAAAAACACATAAATTTATTGCTATATTGAATTTTTGTAATGTTATTTTATGTTTGATATTAAAAAAAAGTTTTTGTTCTTATTTTTCCAATTTATATATATATAATGGCAACACTATATTTGCTTGTTGCTGCCCGTCAAAATAGAAAATAGCCTAAAGCTCTAAACACTTAGACGACAACAGACTTCACGGCTTCAAAGGCTGCCAACTTCAAATGCTGCTCTGAAGTCAGCTTCATAATTATTTTTAAGACAGCAACAACATAATAATTTCAAACACAAACTAATTTCAGGGATGCCGCATATATATTTTATAATGAATAAAATTAAAGTTATTGATAAAAAATGTAATAATATCACGAAAAACTATAAAAACACATAAATTTATTTCTATATTGAATTTTTGTAATGTTATTTTATGTTTAATATTAAAAAAAGCTTTTGTTCTTATTTTTCCAATTTATATATATAATGGCAACACTATATTTGCTTGTTGCTGCCCGTCAAAATATAAAATAGCTTAAAGCTCTAAACACTTAGACGACAGCAGACTTCACGGCTTCAAATGCTGCCAACTTCAAATGCTGCTCTGAAGTCAGCTTCATAATTATTTTGAAGACAGCAACAACATAATAATTTCAAACACAAACTAATTTCAGGGATGCCGCATATATATTTTATAATGAATAAAATTAAAGTTATTGATAAAAAATGTAATAATATCACGAAAAACTATAAAAACACATAAATTTATTTCTATATTGAATTTTTGTAATGTTATTTTATGTTTAATATTAAAAAAAAGTTTTTGTTCTTATTTTTCCAATTTATATATATAATAGCAACACAATTTTTGCTTGTTGCTGCCCGTGAAAATAGAAAATAGCCTAAGGCGCTAAACACTTAGACGACAGTAGACTTCACGGCTTCAAAGGCTGCCAACTTCAAATGCTGCTCTGAAGTCAGCTTCATAATTATTTTGAAGACAGCAACAACATAATAATTTCAAACACAAACTAATTTCAGGGATGCCGCATATATATTTTATAATGAATAAAATTAAAGTTATTGATAAAAAATGTAATAATATCACGAAAAACTATAAAAACACATAAATTTATTTCTATATTGAATTTTTGTAATGTTATTTTATGTTTAATATTAAAAAAAAGTTTTTGTTCTTATTTTTCCAATTTATATATATAATAGCAACACAATTTTTGCTTGTTGCTGCCCGTCAAAATAGAAAATAGCCTAAAGCGCTAAACACTTAGACGACAGCAGACTTCACGGCTTCAAAGGCTGCCAACTTCAAATGCTGCTCTGAAGTCAGCTTCATAATTATTTTGAAGACAGCAACAACATAATAATTTCAAACACAAACTAATTTCAGGGATGCCGCATATATATTTTATAATGAATAAAATTAAAGTTATTGATAAAAAATGTAATAATATCACGAAAAACTATAAAAACACATAAATTTATTTCTATATTGAATTTTTGTAATGTTATTTTATGTTTAATATTAAAAAAAAGTTTTTGTTCTTATTTTTCCAATTTATATATATAATAGCAACACAATTTTTGCTTGTTGCTGCCCGTCAAAATAGAAAATAGCCTAAAGCGCTAAACACTTAGACGACAGCAGACTTCACGGCTTCAAAGGCTGCCAACTTCAAATGCTGCTCTGAAGTCAGCTTCATAATTATTTTGAAGACAGCAACAACATAATAATTTCAAACACAAACTAATTTCAGGGATGCCGCATATATATTTTATAATGAATAAAATTAAAGTTATTGATAAAAAATGTAATAATATCACGAAAAACTATAAAAACACATAAATTTATTTATATATTGAATTTTTGTAATGTTATTTTATGTTTAATATTAAAAAAAAGTTTTTGTTCTGATTTTTCCAATTTATATATATAATGGCAACACTATATTTGATTGTTGCTGCCCGTCAAAATAGAAAGTAGCCTAAGCTCTAAACACTTAGACAACAGCAGACTTCACGGCTTCAAATGCTGCTCTGAAGTCAGCTTCATAATTATTTTGAAGACAGCAACAACATAATAATTTCAAACACAAACTAATTTCAGGGATGCCGCATATATATTTTATAATGAATAAAATTAAAGTTATTGATAAAAAATGTAATAATATCACGAAAAACTATAAAAACACATAAATTTATTTCTATATTGAATTTTTGTAATGTTATTTTATGTTTAATATTAAAAAAAAGTTTTTGTTCTTATTTTTCCAATTTATATATATAATAGCAACACAATTTTTGCTTGTTGCTGCCCGTCAAAATAGAAAATAGCCTAAAGCGCTAAACACTTAGACGACAGCAGACTTCACGGCTTCAAAGGCTGCCAACTTCAAATGCTGCTCTGAAGTCAGCTTCATAATTATTTTGAAGACAGCAACAACATAATAATTTCAAACACAAACTAATTTCAGGGATGCCGCATATATATTTTATAATGAATAAAATTAAAGTTATTGATAAAAAATTTAATAATATCACGAAAAACTATAAAAACACATAAATTTATTTATATATTGAATTTTTGTAATGTTATTTTATGTTTAATATTAAAAAAAAGTTTTTGTTCTGATTTTTCCAATTTATATATATAATGGCAACACTATATTTGCTTGTTGCTGCCCGTCAAAATAGAAAGTAGCCTAAGCTCTAAACACTTAGACAACAGCAGACTTCACGGCTTCAAATGCTGCTCTGAAGTCAGCTTCATAATTATTTTGAAGACAGCAACAACATAATAATTTCAAACACAAACTAATTTCAGGGATGCCGCATATATATTTTATAATGAATAAAATTAAAGTTATTGATAAAAAATGTAATAATATCACGAAAAACAATAAAAACACATAAATTTATTTATATATTGAATTTTTGTAATGTTATTTTATGTTTAATATTAAAAAAAAGTTTTTGTTCTGATTTTTCCAATTTATATATATAATGGCAACACTATATTTGCTTGTTGCTGCCCGTCAAAATAGAAAGTAGCCTAAGCTCTAAACACCTAGACAACAGCAGACTTCACGGCTTCAAATGCTGCTCTGAAGTCAGCTTCATAATTATTTTGAAGACAGCAACAACATAATAATTTCAAACACAAACTAATTTCAGGGATGCCGCATATATATTTTATAATGAATAAAATTAAAGTTATTGATAAAAAATGTAATAATATCACGAAAAACTATAAAAACACATAAATTTATTTATATATTGAATTTTTGTAATGTTATTTTATGTTTAATATTAAAAAAAAGTTTTTGTTCTGATTTTTCCGATTTATATATATAATGGCAACACTATATTTGCTTGTTGCTGCCCGTCAAAATAGAAAGTAGCCTAAGCCCTAAACACTTAGATAACAGCAGACTTCACGGCTTCAAATGCTGCTCTGAAGTCAGCTTCATAATTATTTTGAAGACAGCAACAACATAATAATTTCAAACACAAACTAATTTCAGGGATGCCGCATATATATTTTATAATGAATAAAATTAAAGTTATTGATAAAAAATGTAATAATATCACGAAAGACTATAAAAACACATAAATTTATTTATATATTGAATTGTTGTAATGTTATTTTATGTTTAATAATAAAAAAAAGTTTTTGTTCTGATTTTTCCAATTTATATATATAATGGCAACACTATATTTGCTTGTTGCTGCCCGTCAAAATAGAAGATAGCCTGAAGCTCTAAACACTTAGACGACAGCACACTTCACGGCTTCAAATGCTGCAAACTTCAAATGCAGCTCTGAAGTCAGCTTCATAATTATTTTGAAGACAGCAACAACATAATAATTTCAAACACAAACTAATTTCAGGGATGCCCCATATATATTTTATAATGAATAAAATTAAAGTTATTTATAAAAAATGTAATAATATCACGAAAAACTATAAAAACACATAAATTTATTTCTATATTGAATTTTTGTAATGTTATTTTATGTTTAATAATAAAAAAAAGTTTTTGTTCTGATTTTTCCAATTTATATATATAATGGCAACACTATATTTGCTTGTTGCTGCCCGTCAAAATAGAAGATAGCCTGAAGCTCTAAACACTTAGACGACAGCACACTTCACGGCTTCAAATGCTGCAAACTTCAAATGCAGCTCTGAAGTCAGCTTCATAATTATTTTGAAGACAGCAACAACATAATAATTTCAAACACAAACTAATTTCAGGGATGCCCCATATATATTTTATAATGAATAAAATTAAAGTTATTTATAAAAAATGTAATAATATCACGAAAAACTATAAAAACACATAAATTTATTTATATATTGAATTTTTGTAATGTTATTTTATGTTTAATAATAAAAAAAAGTTTTTGTTCTTATTTTTCCAATTTATATATATAATGGCAACACAATATTTGTTTGTTGCTGCCCGTCAAAATAGAAAATATCCTAAAGCTCTAAACGCTTAGACGACAGCAGACTTCACGGCTTCAAATGCTGCCAACTTCAAATGATGCTCTGAAGTCAGCTTCATAATTATTTTGAAGACAGCAACAACATAATAATTTCAAACACAAACTAATTTCAGGGATGCCGCATATATATTTTATAATGAATAATATTAAAGCTATTGATAAAAAATGTAATAATATCACGAAAAACTAAAAAACACGTAAATTTATTTCTATATTGTATTTTTGTAATGTTATTTTATGTTTAATATTAAAAAAAAGTTTTTGTTCTTATTTTGCCAATTTATATATATAATGGCAACACTATATTCGTTTGTTGCTGCCCGTCAAAATAGAAAATAGCCTAAAGCTCTAAACACTTAGACAACAGCAGCCTTCACGGCTTCAAATGCTGCCAACTTCAAATGCTGCTCTGAAGTCATCTTCATAGTTATTTTGAAGACAGCAACAACATAATAATTTCAAACACAAATTAATTTCAGGGACGCCACATATATATTTTATAATAAATAAAATTAAAGTTATTGATAAAAAATGTAATAATATCACGAAAAACTATAAAAACACATAAATTTATTTCTATATTCAATTTTTGTAATGTTCTTTTATGTTTAATATTAACAAAAAGTTTTTGTTCTTATTTTTCCAATTTATATATATAATGGCAACACTATATTCGTTTGTTGCTGCCCGTCAAAATAGAAAATATCCTAAAGCTCTAAACACTTAGACGACAGCAGACTTCACGGCTTCAAATGCTGCCAACTTGAAATGCTGCTCTGAAGTCAGCTTCATAATTATTTTTTTTAAAGCCAGCAACAACATAATAATTTCAAACACAAACTAATTTCAGTGATGCCGCATATATATTTTATAATGAATAAAATTAAAGTTATTGATAAAAAATGTAATAATATCACGAAAAACTATAAAAACACATAAATTTATTTCTATATTGAATTTTTGTAATGGTCTTTTATGTTTAATATTAACAAAAAGTTTTTGTTCTTATTTTTCCAACTTATATAAATAATGGCAACACTATATTTGTTTGTTGCTGCCCGTCAAAATAGAAAGTAGCCTAAAGCTCTAAACACTTAGACGACAGCAGACTTCACGGCTTCAAATGCTGCCAACTACAAATGCTGCTCTGAAGTCAGCTTCATAATTATTTTGAAGACAGCAACAACATAATAATTTCAAACACAAACTAATTTCAGGGATGCCTCATATATATTTTATAATGAATAAAATTAAAGCTATTGATAAAAAATGTAATAATATCACGATAAACTATAAAAACACATAAATTTATTTCTATATTGTATTTTTGTAATGTTATTTTATGTTTAATATAAAAAAAAAGTTTTTGCTCTTATTTCTCCAATTTTTATATATAATGGCAACACTATACTTGTTTGTTGCTGCCCGTCAAAATAGAAAGTAGCCTAAAGCTCTAAACACTTAGATGACAGCCGACTTCACGGCTTCAAATGCTGCCAACTTCAAATGCTGCTCTGAAGTCAGCTTCATAATTATTTTGAAGACAGCAACAACATAATAATTTCAAACACAAACTAATTGCAGGGATGCCGCATATATATTTTATAATGAAAAAAATTAAAGCTATTGATAAAAAATGTAATAATATCACGAAAAACTATAAAAACACGTAAATTTATTCCTATATTGTATTTTTGCAATGTTATTTTATGTTTAATATTAAAAAAAATTTTTGTTCTTATTTTTCCAATTTATATATATATTGGCAACACTATATTTGTTTGTTGCTGCCCGTCAAAATAGAAAGTAGCCTAAAGCTCTAAACACTTAGACGACAGCAGACTTCACGGCTTCAAATGCTGCTCTGAAGTCAGCTTCATAATTATTTTGAAGACAGCAACAACATAATAATTTCAAACACAAACTAATTTCAGGGATGCCGCATATATATTTTATAATGAAAAAAATTAAAGCTATTGATAAAAAATGTAATAATATCACGAAAAACTATAAAAACACGTAAATTTATTTCTATATTGTATTTTTGTAATGTTATTTTATGTTTAATATAACCAAAAAGTTTCTGTTCTTATTTTTCGAATTTATATATATAATGGCAACACTATATTTGTTTGTTGCTGCCCGTCAAAATAGAAAGTAGCCTATAGCTCTAAACACTTAGACGACAGCAGACTTCACGGCTTCAAATGCTGCCAACTTCAAATGCTGCTCTGAAGTCAGCTTCATAATTATTTTGAAGACAGCAACAACATAATAATTTCAAACACAAACTAATTTCAGGGATGCCGCATATATATTTTATAATGAATAATATTAAAGCTATTGATAAAAAATGTAATAATATCACGAAAAACTAAAAAACACGTAAATTTATTTCTATATTGTATTTTTGTAATGTTATTTTATGTTTAATATTAAAAAAAGTTTTTGTTCTTATTTTGCCAATTTATATATATAATGGCAACACTATATTCGTTTGTTGCTGCCCGTCAAAATAGAAAGTAGCCTAAAGCTCTAAACACTTAGACGACAGCAGACTTCACGGCTTCAAATGCTGCCAACTTCAAATGCTGCTCTGAAGTCATCTTCATAGTTATTTTGAAGACAGCAACAACATAATAATTTCAAACACAAACTAATTTCAGGGATGCCGCATATATATTTTATAATGAATAAAATTAAAGTTATTGATAAAAAATGTCATAATATCACGAAAAACTATAAAAACACATAAATTTATTTCTATATTAATTTTTGTAATGTTCTTTAATGTTTAATATTAAAAAAAATTTTTGTTCTTATTTTTCCAATTTATATATATAATGGCAACACTATATTTGTTTGTTGCTGCCCGTCAAAATAGAAAATATCCTAAAGCTCTAAACACTTAGACGACAGCAGACTTCACGGCTTCAAATGCTGCCAACTTGAAATGCTGCTCTGAAGTCAGCTTCATAATTATTTTTTTTAAAGCCAGCAACAACATAATAATTTCAAACACAAACTAATTTCAGGGATGCCGCATATATATTTTATAATGAATAAAATTAAAGTTATTGATAAAAAATGTAATAATATCACGAAAAACTATAAAAACACGTAAATTTATTTCTATATTGTATTTTTGTAATGTTATTTTATGTTTAATAATAAAAAAGTTCTTGTTCTTATTTTTAGAATTTATATATATAATGGCAACACTATATTTGTTTGTTGTTGCCCGTCAAAATAGAAAATTGCCTAAAGCTCTAAACACTTAGACGACAGCAGACTTCACGGCTTCAAATGCTGCCAACTTCAAATGCTGTTCTGAAGTCATCTTCATAGTTATTTTGAAGACAGCAACAACATAATAATTTCAAACACAAACCAATTTCAGGAATGCCGCATATATATTTTATAATGAATAAAATTAAAGTTATTGATAAAAAATGTAATAATATCACGAAAAACTATAAAAGCACATAAATTTATTTCTATATTGAATTTTTGTAATGTTCTTTTATGTTTAATATTAACAAAAAGTTTTTGTTCTTATTTTTCCAATTTATATATATAATGGCAACACTATATTTGTTTGTTGCTGCCCGTCAAAATAGAAAATATCCTAAAGCTCTAAACACTTAGACGACAGCAGACTTCACGGCTTCAAATGCTGCCAACTTCAAATGCTGCTCTGAAGTCAGCTTCATAATTATTTTGAAGACAGCAACAACATAATAATTTCAAACACAAACTAATTTCAGGGATGCCGCATATATATTTTATAATGAAAAAAATTAAAGCTATTGATAAAAAATTTAATAATATCACGAAAAACTATAAAAACACGTAAATTTATTTCTATATTGTATTTTTGTAATGTTATTTTATGTTTAATATTAAAAAAAATTTTTGTTCTTATTTTTCCAATTTATATATATATTGGCAACACTATATTTGTTTGTTGCTGCCCGTCAAAATAGAAAGTAGCCTAAAGCTCTAAACACTTAGACGACAGCAAACTCCACGGCTTCAAATGCTGCTCTGAAGTCAGCTTCATAATTATTTTGAAGACAGCAACAACATAATAATTTCAAACACAAACTAATTTTAGGGATGCCGCATATATATTTTATAAAGAATAAAATTAAAGCTATTGATAAAAAATGTAATAATATCACGAAAAACTATAAAAACACGTAAATTTATTTCTATATTGAATTTTTGTAATGTTCTTTTATGTTTAATATTAACAAAAAGTTTTTGTTCTTATTTTTCCAATTTATATATATAATGGCAACACTATATTTGTTTGTTGCTGCCCGTCAAAATAGAAAATATCATAAAGCTCTAAACACTTAGACGACAGCAGACTTCACGGCTTCAAATGCTGCCAACTTCAAATGCTGTTCTGAAGTCAGCTTCATAATTATTTTGAAGCCAGCAACAACATAATAATTTCAAACACAAATTAATTTCAGGGATGCCGCATATATATTTTATAATGAATAAAATTAAAGTTATTGATAAAAAATGTAATAATATCACGAAAAACTGTAAAAACACATAAATTTATTTCTATATTGTATTTTTGTAATGTTATTTTATGTTTAATAATAAAAAAGTTCTTGTTCTTATTTTTCGAATTTATATATATGTGGGATTGAGACATAAAGGGACAACGGACAAACAGGGGACACATGACAACGCACGGGTTAACAGACAAGACAGCCATACGGGATAGGGGACGCACAAGTTGACGAAACAACAACGACAATACAACAGAAATACATGAGCTGATTTAACGGGACTGCGGAAGCATTGGAATAACGAATACATATGGAAGGCGAACAACAACGACAATACAACAGAAATACATAGGCTGATTTAATGAGACGACAAAAGAACATAGAGAAAACGAATATACATTGAGAATAGCAGGACAGATTGTGTGTGGATATGCTAGTGAACGGTCGACAAGCGGATTGTTAAAACGAACCGGTTAAAGAAGTGATTGATTAAAATTACTAAACCTATAATAAAAGTGATTGATCAATTAAAACTATCGAAAGCAAAAGTACCTAATTAAAATTGCTAAGAAACTAAGATTATCTCGTAAAACTAAGTTGATAAAACTACCCAAATCTAGAACAAAAGTGCTTAGTTAACTAACAAACTACTTAGAACTATCTAAAGTAAGAGTGTCTAATTAAAACTACATAGAACTAAGACTATCTTGTAAAACTAATTTGATAAAACTACCTAAATCTAGAACAAAAGCGATTAATTAACTAGAAAAACTACTTAGAACTACCTAATTAAAACTACGCAGAACTAAGCTTACTTAGTAAAACCTAAATCTAAGATAAAAGTGCTCAAGTAATTAAAACTGCTTAAGACTATATTAAAATTACCTAAACTTAAACCCTAAAATTAAACTTGTAAAAATTGTATTAAATCTATAAACTTATCCATAAATCAATAAATACTTGAAACTGAACTACAATTACCATGGTTCTTTTATTTTCCAATCCTACATATATAATGGCAACACTATATTTGTTTGTTGTTGCCCGTCAAAATAGAAAATAGCCTAAAGCTCTAAACACTTAGACGACAGCAGACTTCAAGGCTTCAAATGCTGCCAACTTCAAATGCTGCTCTGAAGTCATCTTCATAGTTATTTTGAAGACAGCAACAACATAATAATTTCAAACACAAACCAATTTCAGGGATGCCGCATATATATGTTATATTGAATAAAATTAAAGTTATTGATAAAAAATGTAATAATATCACGAAAAACTATAAAAGCACATAAATTTATTTCTATATTGAATTTTTGTAATGTTCTTTTATGTTTAATATTAACAAAAAGTTTTTGTTCTTATTTTTCCAATTTATATATATAATGGCAACACTATATTTGTTTGTTGCTGCCCGTCAAAATAGAAAATATCCTAAAGCTCTAAACACTTAGACGACAGCAGACTTCACGGCTTCAAATGCTGCCAACTTCAAATGCTGCTCTGAAGTCAGCTTCATAATTATTTTGAAGACAGCAACAACATAATAATTTCAAACACAAACTAATTTCAGGGATGCCGCATATATATTTTATAATGAAAAAAATTAAAGCTATTGATAAAAAATGTAATAATATCACGAAAAACTCTAAAAACACGTAAATTTATTTCTATATTGTATTTTTGTAATGTTATTTTATGTTTAATATTAAAAAAAATTTTTGTTCTTATTTTTCCAATTTATATATATATTGGCAACACTATATTTGTTTGTTGCTGCCCGTCAAAATAGAAAGTAGCCTAAAGCTCTAAACACTTAGACGACAGCAAACTCCACGGCTTCAAATGCTGCCAACTTCAAATGCTGCTCTGAAGTCAGCTTCTTAATTATTTTGAAGACAGCAACAACATAATAATTTCAAACACAAACTAATTTCAGGGATGCCGCATATAGATTTTATAATGAATAAAATTAAAGCTATTGATAAAAAATGTAATAATATCACGAAAAACTATAAAAACACGTAAATTTATTTCTATATTGTATTTTTGTAATGTTATTTTATGTTTAATATAACCAAAAAGTTTCTGTTCTTATTTTTCGAATTTATATATATAATGGCAACACTATATTTGTTTGTTGCTGCCCGTCAAAATAGAAAGTAGCCTATAGCTCTAAACACTTAGACGACAGCAGACTTCACGGCTTCAAATGCTGCCAACTTCAAATGCTGCTCTGAAGTCAGCTTCATAATTATTTTGAAGACAGCAACAACATAATAATTTCAAACACAAACTAATTTTAGGGATGCCGCATATATATTTTATAAAGAATAAAATTAAAGCTATTGATAAAAAATGTAATAATATCACGAAAAACTATAAAAACACGTAAATTTATTTCTATATTGTATTTTTGTAATGTTATTTTATGTTTAATATAACCAAAAAGTTTCTGTTCTTATTTTTCGAATTTATATATATAATGGCAACACTATATTTGTTTGTTGCTGCCCGTCAAAATAGAAAGTAGCCTATAGCTCTAAACACTTAGACGACAGCAGACTTCACGGCTTCAAATGCTGCCAACTTCAAATGCTGCTCTGAAGTCAGCTTCATAATTATTTTGAAGACAGCAACAACATAATAATTTCAAACACAAACTAATTTTAGGGATGCCGCATATATATTTTATAAAGAATAAAATTAAAGCTATTGATAAAAAATGTAATAATATCACGAAAAACTATAAAAACACGTAAATTTATTTCTATATTGTATTTTTGTAATGTTATTTTATGTTTAATATAACCAAAAAGTTTCTGTTCTTATTTTTCGAATTTATATATATAATGGCAACACTATATTTGTTTGTTGCTGCCCGTCAAAATAGAAAGTAGCCTATAGCTCTAAACACTTAGACGACAGCAGACTTCACGGCTTCAAATGCTGCCAACTTCAAATGCTGCTCTGAAGTCAGCTTCATAATTATTTTGAAGACAGCAACAACATAATAATTTCAAACACAAACTAATTTTAGGGATGCCGCATATATATTTTATAAAGAATAAAATTAAAGCTATTGATAAAAAATGTAATAATATCACGAAAAACTATAAAAACACGTAAATTTATTTCTATATTGTATTTTTGTAATGTTATTTTATGTTTAATATAACCAAAAAGTTTCTGTTCTTATTTTTCGAATTTATATATATAATGGCAACACTATATTTGTTTGTTGCTGCCCGTCAAAATAGAAAGTAGCCTATAGCTCTAAACACTTAGACGACAGCAGACTTCACGGCTTCAAATGCTGCCAACTTCAAATGCTGCTCTGAAGTCAGCTTCATAATTATTTTGAAGACAGCAACAACATAATAATTTCAAACACAAACTAATTTCAGGGATGCCGCATATAGATTTTATAATGAATAAAATTAAAGCTATTGATAAAAAATGTAATAATATCACGAAAAACTATAAAAACACGTAAATTTATTTCTATATTGTATTTTTGTAATGTTATTTTATGTTTAATATAACCAAAAAGTTTCTGTTCTTATTTTTCGAATTTATATATATAATGGCAACACTATATTTGTTTGTTGCTGCCCGTCAAAATAGAAAGTAGCCTATAGCTCTAAACACTTAGACGACAGCAGACTTCACGGCTTCAAATGCTACCAACTTCAAATGCTGCTCTGAAGTCAGATTCATAATTATTTTGAAGACAGCAACAACATAATAATTTCAAACACAAACTAATTTTAGGGATGCCGCATATATATTTTATAAAGAATAAAATTAAAGCTATTGATAAAAAATGTAATAATATCACGAAAAACTATAAAAACACGTAAATTTATTTCTATATTGTATTTTTGTAATGCTATTTTATGTTTAATATTAAAAAAAGTTTTTGTTCTTATTTTGCCAATTTATATATATAATGGCAACACTATATTCGTTTGTTGCTGCCCGTCAAAATAGAAAGTAGCCTAAAGCTAAACACTTAGACGACAGCAGACTTCACGGCTTCAAATGCTGCCAACTTCAAATGCTGCTCTGAAGTCATCTTCATAGTTATTTTGAAGACAGCAACAACATAATAATTTCAAACACAAACTAATTTTAGGGATGCCGCATATATATTTTATAAAGAATAAAATTAAAGCTATTGATAAAAAATGTAATAATATCACGAAAAACTATAAAAACACGTAAATTTATTTCTATATTGTATTTTTGTAATGTTATTTTATGTTTAATATTAAAAAAAGTTCTTGTTCTTATTTTTAGAATTTATATATATAATGGCAACACTATATTTGTTTGTTGTTGCCCGTCAAAATAGAAAATAGCCTAAAGCTCTAAACACTTAGACGACAGCAGACTTCACGGCTTCAAATGCTGCCAACTTCAAATGCTGCTCTGAAGTCATCTTCATAGTTATTTTGAAGACAGCAACAACATAATAATTTCAAACACAAACTAATTTTAGGGATGCCGCATATATATTTTATAAAGAATAAAATTAAAGCTATTGATAAAAAATGTAATAATATCACGAAAAACTATAAAAACACGTAAATTTATTTCTATATTGTATTTTTGTAATGTTATTTTATGTTTAATATTAAAAAAAGTTCTTGTTCTTATTTTTAGAATTTATATATATAATGGCAACACTATATTTGTTTGTTGTTGCCCGTCAAAATAGAAAATAGCCTAAAGCTCTAAACACTTAGACGACAGCAGACTTCACGGCTTCAAATGCTGCCAACTTGAAATGCTGCTCTGAAGTCATCTTCATAGTTATTTTGAAGACAGCAACAACATAATAATTTCAAACACAAACCAATTTCAGGAATGCCGCATATATATTTTATAATGAATAAAATTAAAGTTATTGATAAAAAATGGAATAATATCACGAAAAACTATAAAAGCACATAAATATATTTCTATATTGAATTTTTGTAATGTTCTTTTATGTTTAATATTAACAAAAAGTTTTTGTTCTTATTTTTCCAATTTATATATATAATGGCAACACTATATTTGTTTGTTGCTGCCCGTCAAAATAGAAAATATCCTAAAGCTCTAAACACTTAGACGACAGCAGACTTCACGGCTTCAAATGCTGCCAACTTCAAATGCTGCTCTGAAGTCAGCTTCATAATTATTTTGAAGACAGCAACAACATAATAATTTCAAACACAAACTAATTTTAGGGATGCCGCATATATATTTTATAAAGAATAAAATTAAAGCTATTGATAAAAAATGTAATAATATCACGAAAAACTATAAAAACACGTAAATTTATTTCTATATTGTATTTTTGTAATGTTATTTTATGTTTAATATAACCAAAAAGTTTCTGTTCTTATTTTTCGAATTTATATATATAATGGCAACACTATATTTGTTTGTTGCTGCCCGTCAAAATAGAAAGTAGCCTATAGCTCTAAACACTTGGACGACAGCAGACTTCACGGCTTCAAATGCTGCCAACTTCAAATGCTGCTCTGAAGTCAGCTTCATAATTATTTTGAAGACAGCAACAACATAATAATTTCAAACACAAACTAATTTTAGGGATGCCGCATATATATTTTATAAAGAATAAAATTAAAGCTATTGATAAAAAATGTAATAATATCACGAAAAACTATAAAAACACGTAAATTTATTTCTATATTGTATTTTTGTAATGTTATTTTATGTTTAATATAACCAAAAAGTTTCTGTTCTTATTTTTCGAATTTATATATATAATGGCAACACTATATTTGTTTGTTGCTGCCCGTCAAAATAGAAAGTAGCCTACAGCTCTAAACACTTAGACGACAGCAGACTTCACGGCTTCAAATGCAGCCAACTTCAAATGCTGCTCTGAAGTCAGCTTCATAATTATTTTGAAGACAGCAACAACATAATAATTTCAAACACAAACTAATTTCAGGGATGCCGCATATAGATTTTATAATGAATAAAATTAAAGCTATTGATAAAAAATGTAATAATATCACGAAAACTATAAAAACACGTAAATTTATTTCTATATTGTATTTTTGTAATGTTATTTTATGTTTAATATAACCAAAAAGTTTCTGTTCTTATTTTTCGAATTTATATATATAATGGCAACACTATATTTGTTTGTTGCTGCCCGTCAAAATAGAAAGTAGCCTATAGCTCTAAACACTTAGACGACAGCAGACTTCACGGCTTCAAATGCTGCCAACTTCAAATGCTGCTCTGAAGTCAGCTTCATAATTATTTTGAAGACAGCAACAACATAATAATTTCAAACACAAACTAATTTTAGGGATGCCGCATATATATTTTATAAAGAATAAAATTAAAGCTATTGATAAAAAATGTAATAATATCACGAAAAACTATAAAAACACGTAAATTTATTTCTATATTGTATTTTTGTAATGTTATTTTATGTTTAATATTAAAAAAAGTTCTTGTTCTTATTTTTAGAATTTATATATATAATGGCAACACTATATTTGTTTGTTGTTGCCCGTCATAATAGAAAATAGCCTAAATCTCTAAACAATTAGACAACAGCAGACTTCACGGCTTCAAATGCTGCCAACTTCAAATGCTGCTCTGTAGTCATCTTAATAGTTATTTTGAAGACAGCAACAACATAATAATTTCAAACACAAAATAATTTCAGGGATGCCGCATATATATTTTATAATGAATAAAGTTAAAGCTATTGATAAAAAATGTAATAATATCACGAAAAACTATAAAAGCACATAAATTTATTTCTATATTGAATTTTTGTAATGTTATTTTATGTTTAATATTAACAAAAAGTTTTTGCTCTTATTTCTCCAATTTTTATATATAATGGCAACACTATACTTGTTTGTTGCTGCCCGTCAAAATAGAAAGTAGCCTAAAGCTCTAAACACTTAGATGACAGCCGACTTCACGGCTTCAAATGCTGCCAACTTCAAATGCTGCTCTGAAGTCAGCTTCATAATTATTTTGAAGACAGCAACAACATAATAATTTCAAACACAAACTAATTTCAGGGATGCCGCATATATATTTTATAATGAAAAAAATTAAAGCTATTGATAAAAAATGTAATAATATCACGAAAAACTATAAAAACACGTAAATTTATTTCTATATTGTATTTTTGTAATGTTATTTTATGTTTAATATTAAAAAAATTTTTGTTCTTATTTTTCCAATTTATATATATATTGGCAACACTATATTTGTTTGTTGCTGCCCGTCAAAATAGAAAGTAGCCTAAAGCTCTAAACACTTAGACGACAGCAAACTCCACGGCTTCAAATGCTGCCAACTTCAAATGCTGCTCTGAAGTCAGCTTCATAATTATTTTGAAGACAGCAACAACATAATAATTTCAAACACAAACTAATTTCAGGGATGCCGCATATATATTTTATAATGAATAATGTTAAAGCTATTGATAAAAAATGTAATAATATCACGAAAAACTAAAAAACACGTAAATTTATTTCTATATTGTATTTTTGTAATGTTATTTTATGTTTAATATTAAAAAAAGTTTTTGTTCTTTTTTTGCCAATTTATATATATAATGGCAACACTATATTCGTTTGTTGCTGCCCGTCAAAATAGAAAGTAGCCTAAAGCTAAACACTTAGACGACAGCAGACTTCACGGCTTCAAATGCTGCCAACTTCAAATGCTGCTCTGAAGTCAGCTTCATAATTATTTTGAAGCCAGCAACAACATAATAATTTCAAATACAAATAAATTTCAGGGATGCCGCATATATATTTTATAATGAATAAAATTAAAGTTATTGATAAAAAATGTAATAATATCACGAAAAACTATAAAAGCACATAAATTTATTTCTATATTGAATTTTTGTAATGTTCTTTTATGTTTAATATAAAAAAAAGTTTTTGCTCTTATTTCTCCAATTTTTATATATAATGGCAACACTATACTTGTTTGTTGCTGCCCGTCAAAATAGAAAGTAGCCTAAAGCTCTAAACACTTAGATGACAGCCGACTTCACGGCTTCAAATGCTGCCAACTTCAAATGCTGCTCTGAAGTCAGCTTCATAATTATTTTGAAGACAGCAACAACATAATAATTTCAAACACAAACTAATTTCAGGGATGCCGCATATATATTTTATAATGAAAAAAATTAAAGCTATTGATAAAAAATGTAATAATATCACGAAAAACTATAAAAACACGTAAATTTATTTCTATATTGTATTTTTGTAATGTTATTTTATGTTTAATATTAAAAAAATTTTTGTTCTTATTTTTCCAATTTATATATATATTGCCAACACTATATTTGTTTGTTGCTGCCCGTCAAAATAGAAAGTAGCCTAAAGCTCTAAACACTTAGACGACAGCAAACTCCACGGCTTCAAATGCTGCCAACTTCAAATGCTGCTCTGAAGTCAGCTTCATAATTATTTTGAAGACAGCAACAACATAATAATTTCAAACAGAAACTAATTTCAGGGATGCCGCATATATATTTTATAATGAATAATGTTAAAGCTATTGATAAAAAATGTAATAATATCACGAAAAACTAAAAAACACGTAAATTTATTTCTATATTGTATTTTTGTAATGTTATTTTATGTTTAATATTAAAAAAAGTTTTTGTTCTTTTTTTGCCAATTTATATATATAATGGCAACACTATATTCGTTTGTTGCTGCCCGTCAAAATAGAAAGTAGCCTAAAGCTAAACACTTAGACGACAGCAGACTTCACGGCTTCAAATGCTGCCAACTTCAAATGCTGCTCTGAAGTCAGCTTCATAATTATTTTGAAGCCAGCAACAACATAATAATTTCAAATACAAATAAATTTCAGGGATGCCGCATATATATTTTATAATGAATAAAATTAAAGTTATTGATAAAAAATGTAATAATATCACGAAAAACTATAAAAGCACATAAATTTATTTCTATATTGAATTTTTGTAATGTTCTTTTATGTTTAATATAAAAAAAAGTTTTTGCTCTTATTTCTCCAATTTTTATATATAATGGCAACACTATACTTGTTTGTTGCTGCCCGTCAAAATAGAAAGTAGCCTAAAGCTCTAAACACTTAGATGACAGCCGACTTCACGGCTTCAAATGCTGCCAACTTCAAATGCTGCTCTGAAGTCAGCTTCATAATTATTTTGAAGACAGCAACAACATAATAATTTCAAACACAAACTAATTTCAGGGATGCCGCATATATATTTTATAATGAAAAAAATTAAAGCTATTGATAAAAAATGTAATAATATCACGAAAAACTATAAAAACACGTAAATTTATTTCTATATTGTATTTTTGTAATGTTATTTTATGTTTAATATTAAAAAAATTTTTGTTCTTATTTTTCCAATTTATATATATATTGCCAACACTATATTTGTTTGTTGCTGCCCGTCAAAATAGAAAGTAGCCTAAAGCTCTAAACACTTAGACGACAGCAAACTCCACGGCTTCAAATGCTGCCAACTTCAAATGCTGCTCTGAAGTCAGCTTCATAATTATTTTGAAGACAGCAACAACATAATAATTTCAAACACAAACTAATTTCAGGGATGCCGCATATATATTTTATAATGAATAATGTTAAAGCTATTGATAAAAAATGTAATAATATCACGAAAAACTAAAAAACACGTAAATTTATTTCTATATTGTATTTTTGTAATGTTATTTTATGTTTAATATTAAAAAAAGTTTTTGTTCTTTTTTTGCCAACTTATATATATAATGGCAACACTATATTCGTTTGTTGCTGCCCGTCAAAATAGAAAGTAGCCTAAAGCTAAACACTTAGACGACAGCAGACTTCACGGCTTCAAATGCTGCCAACTTCAAATGCTGCTCTGAAGTCAGCTTCATAATTATTTTGAAGCCAGCAACAACATAATAATTTCAAATACAAATTAATGTCAGGGATGCCGCATATATATTTTATAATGAATAAAATTAAAGTTATTGATAAAAAATGTAATAATATCACGAAAAACTGTAAAAACACATAAATTTATTTCTATATTGTATTTTTGTAATGTTATTTTATGTTTAACAATAAAAAAGTTCTTGTTCTTATTTTTCGAATTTATATATATAATGGCAACACTATATTTGTTTGTTGTTGCCCGTCAAAATAGAAAATAGCCTAAAGATCTAAACACTTAGACGACAGCAGACTTCACGGCTTCAAATGCTGCCAACTTCAAATGCTGCTCTGAAGTCATCTTCATAGTTATTTTGAAGACAGCAACAACATAATAATTTCAAACACAAATTAATTTCAGGGATGCCGCATATATATTTTATAATGAATAAAATTAAAGTTATTGATAAAAAATGTAATAATATCACGAAAAACTATAAAAGCACATAAATTTATTTCTATATTGAATTTTTGTAATGTTCTTTTATGTTTAACAATAAAAAAGTACTTGTTCTTATTTTTCGAATTTATATATATAATGGCAACACTATATTTGTTTGTTGTTGCCCGTCAAAATAGAAAATAGCCTAAAGATCTAAACACTTAGACGACAGCAGACTTCACGGCTTCAAATGCTGCCAACTTCAAATGCTGCTCTGAAGTCAGCTTCATAGTTATTTTGAAGCCAGCAACAACATAATAATTTCAAATACAAATTAATTTCAGGGATGCCGCATATATATTTTATAATGAATAAAATTAAAGTTATTGATAAAAAATGTAATAATATCACGAAAAACTGTAAAAACACATAAATTTATTTCTATATTGTATTTTTGTAATGTTATTTTATGTTTAACAATAAAAAAGTACTTGTTCTTATTTTTCGAATTTATATATATAATGGCAACACTATATTTGTTTGTTGTTGCCCGTCAAAATAGAAAATAGCCTAAAGATCTAAACACTTAGACGACAGCAGACTTCACGGCTTCAAATGCTGCCAACTTCAAATGCTGCTCTGAAGTCAGCTTCATAATTATTTTGAAGCCAGCAACAACATAATAATTTCAAATACAAATTAATTTCAGGGATGCCGCATATATATTTTATAATGAATAAAATTAAAGTTATTGATAAAAAATGTAATAATATCACGAAAAACTGTAAAAACACATAAATTTATTTCTATATTGTATTTTTGTAATGTTATTTTATGTTTAACAATAAAAAAGTTCTTGTTCTTATTTTTCGAATTTATATATATAATGGCAACACTATACTTGTTTGTTGCTGCCCGTCAAAATAGAAAGTAGCCTAAAGCTCTAAACACTTAGATGACAGCCGACTTCACGGCTTCAAATGCTGCCAACTTCAAATGCTGCTCTGAAGTCAGCTTCATAATTATTTTGAAGCCAGCAACAACATAATAATTTCAAATACAAATTAATTTCAGGGATGACGCATATATATTTTATAATGAAAAAAATTAAAGCTATTGATAAAAAATGTAATAATATCACGAAAAACTGTAAAAACACATAAATTTATTTCTATATTGTATTTTTGTAATGTTATTTTATGTTTAACAATAAAAAAGTTTTTGTTCTTATTTTTCCAATTTATATATATAATGGCAACACTATATTTGTTTGTTGCTGCCCGTCAAAATAGAAAATATCATAAAGCTCTAAACACTTAGACGACAGCAGACTTCACGGCTTCAAATGCTGCCAACTTCAAATGCTGCTCTGAAGTCAGCTTCATAATTATTTTGAAGCCAGCAACAACATAATAATTTCAAACACAAACTAATTTCAGGGATGCCGGATATATATTTTATAATGAATAAAATTAAAGTTATTGATAAAAAATGTAATAATATCACGATAAACTATAAAAACAAATAAATTTATTTCTATATTGTATTTTTGTAATGTTCTTTTATGTTTAATATTAACAAAAAGTTTTTGTTCTTATTTTTCCAATTTATATATATAATGGCAACACTATATTCGTTTGTTGCTGCCCGTCAAAATAGAAAGTAGCCTAAAGCTAAACACTTAGACGACAGCAGACTTCACGGCTTCAAATGCTGCCAACTTCAAATGCTGCTCTGAAGTCAGCTTCATAATTATTTTGAAGCCAGCAACAACATAATAATTTCAAACACAAACTAATTTCAGGGATGCCGGATATATATTTTATAATGAATAAAATTAAAATTATTGATAAAAAATGTAATAATATCACGATAAACTATAAAAACAAATAAATTTATTTCTATATTGTATTTTTGTAATGTTCTTTTATGTTTAATATTAACAAAAAGTTTTTGTTCTTATTTTTCCAATTTATATATATAATGGCAACACTATATTCGTTTGTTGCTGCCCGTCAAAATAGAAAGTAGCCTAAAGCTAAACACTTAGACGACAGCAGACTTCACGGCTTCAAATGCTGCCAACTTCAAATGCTGCTCTGAAGTCAGCTTCATAATTATTTTGAAGCCAGCAACAACATAATAATTTCAAATACAAATTAATTTCAGGGATGACGCATATATATTTTATAATGAATAAAATTAAAGTTATTGATAAAAAATGTAATAATATCACGAAAAACTGTAAAAACACATAAATTTATTTCTATATTGTATTTTTGTAATGTTATTTTATGTTTAACAATAAAAAAGTTCTTGTTCTTATTTTTCGAATTTATATATATAATGGCAACACTATACTTGTTTGTTGCTGCCCGTCAAAATAGAAAATAGCCTAAAGCTCTAAACACTTAGACGACAGCAGACTTCACGGCTTCAAATGCTGCCAACTTCAAATGCTGCTCTGAAGTCAGCTTCATAATTATTTTGAAGCCAGCAACAACATAATAATTTCAAACACAAACTAATTTCAGGGATGCCGCATATATATTTTATAATGAATAAAATTAAAGTTATTGATAAAAAATGTAATAATATCACGATAAACTATTAAAACAAATAAATTTATTTCTATATTGTATTTTTGTAATGTTATTTTATGTTTAATATTAACAAAAAGTTTTTGTTCTTATTTTTCCAACTTATATATATAATGGCAGCACTATATTTGTTTGTTGCTGCCCGTCAAAATAGAAAATATCCTAAAGCTCTAAACACTTAGACGACAGCAGACTTCACGGCTTCAAATGCTGCCAACTTCAAATGCTGCTCTGAAGTCAGCTTCATAATTATTTTGAAGCCAGCAACAACATAATAATTTCAAACACAAACTAATTTCAGGGATGCCGCATATATATTTTATAATGAATAAAGTTAAAGCTATTGATAAAAAATGTAATAATATCACGATAAACTATAAAAACAAATAAATTTATTTCTATATTGTATTTTTGTAATGTTATTTTATGTTTAATATTAACAAAAAGTTTTTGTTCTTATTTTTCCAACTTATATATATAATGGCAACACTATATTTGTTTGTTGCTGCCCGTCAAAATAGAAAATATCCTAAAGCTCTAAACACTTAGACGACAGCAGACTTCACGGCTTCAAATGCTGCCAACTTCAAATGCTGCTCTGAAGTCAGCTTCATAATTATTTTGAAGCCAGCAACAACATAATAATTTCAAACACAAACTAATTTCAGGGATGCCGCATATATATTTTATAAAGAATAAAGTTAAAGCTATTGATAAAAAATGTAATAATATCACGATAAACTATAAAAACAAATAAATTTATTTCTATATTGTATTTTTGTAATGTTATTTTATGTTTAATATTAACAAAAAGTTTTTGTTCTTATTTTTCCAACTTATATATATAATGGCAACACTATATTTGTTTGTTGCTGCCCGTCAAAATAGAAAATATCCTAAAGCTCTAAACACTTAGACGACAGCAGACTTCACGGCTTCAAATGCTGCCAACTTCAAATGCTGCTCTGAAGTCAGCTTCATAATTATTTTGAAGCCAGCAACAACATAATAATTTCAAACACAAACTAATTTCAGGGATGCCGCATATATATTTTATAATGAATAAAATTAAAGTTATTGATAAAAAATGTAATAATATCACGATAAACTATAAAAACAAATAAATTTATTTCTATATTGTATTTTTGTAATGTTATTTTATGTTTAATATTAACAAAAAGTTTTTGTTCTTATTTTTCCAACTTATATATATAATGGCAACACTATATTTGTTTGTTGCTGCCCGTCAAAATAGAAAGTAGCCTAAAGCTCTAAACACTTAGACGACAGCAGACTTCACGGCTTCAAATGCTGCCAACTACAAATGCTACTCTGAAGTCATCTTCATAATTATTTTGAAGGCAGCAACAACATAATAATTTCAAACACAAACTAATTTCAGGGATGCCGCATATATATTTTATAATGAATAAAGTTAAAGCTATTGATAAAAAATGTAATAATATCACGAAAAACTATAAAAGCACATAAATTTATTTCTATATTGTATTTTTGTAATGTTATTTTATGTTTAATAATAAAAAAGTTCTTGTTCTTATTTTTCGAATTTATATATATAATGGCAACACTATATTTGTTTGTTGTTGCCCGTCAAAATAGAAAATAGCCTAAAGCTCTAAACACTTAGACGACAGCAGACTTCAAGGCTTCAAATGCTGCCAACTTCAAATACTGCTCTGAAGTCATCTTCATAGTTATTTTGAAGACAGCAACAACATAATAATTTCAAACACAAACCAATTTCAGGAATGCCGCATATATATTTTATAATGAATAAAATTAAAGTTATTGATAAAAAATGGAATAATATCATGAAAAACTATAAAAGCACATAAATTTATTTCTATATTGAATTTTTATAATGTTCTTTTATGTTTAATATTAACAAAAAGTGTTTGTTCTTATTTTTCCAATTTATATATATAATGGCAACACTATATTTGTTTGTTGCTGCCCGTCAAAATAGAAAATATCCTAAAGCTCTAAACACTTAGACGACAGCAGACTTCAAGGCTTCAAATGCTGCCAACTTCAAATGCTGCTCTGAAGTCATCTTCATAGTTATTTTGAAGACAGCAACAACATAATAATTTCAAACACAAACTAATTTTAGGGATGCCGCATATATATTTTATAAAGAATAAAATTAAAGCTATTGATAAAAAATGTAATAATATCACGAAAAACTAAAAAACACGTAAATTTATTTCTATATTGTATTTTTGTAATGTTATTTTATGTTTAATATTAAAAAAAGTTTTTGTTCTTATTTTGCCAATTTATATATATAATGGCAACACTATATTCGTTTGTTGCTGCCCGTCAAAATAGAAAGTAGCCTAAAGCTAAACACTTAGACGACAGCAGACTTCACGGCTTCAAATGCTGCCAACTTCAAATGCTGCTCTGAAGTCATCTTCATAGTTATTTTGAAGACAGCAACAACATAATAATTTCAAACACAAACCAATTTCAGGAATGCCGCATATATATTTTATAATGAATAAAATTAAAGTTATTGATAAAAAATGGAATAATATAATGAAAAACTATAAAAGCACATAAATTTATTTCTATATTGAATTTTTGTAATGTTATTTTATGTTTAATATTAAAAAAAGTTTTTGTTCTTATTTTGCCAATTTATATATATAATGGCAACACTATATTCGTTTGTTGCTGCCCGTCAAAATAGAAAGTAGCCTAAAGCTAAACACTTAGACGACAGCAGACTTCACGGCTTCAAATGCTGCCAACTTCAAATGCTGCTCTGAAGTCATCTTCATAGTTATTTTGAAGACAGCAACAACATAATAATTTCAAACACAAACCAATTTCAGGAATGCCGCATATATATTTTATAATGAATAAAATTAAAGTTATTGATAAAAAATGTAATAATATCACGAAAAACTATAAAAGCACATAAATTTATTTCTATATTGAATTTTTGTAAAGTTATTTTATGTTTAATATTAAAAAAAAGTTTTTGTTCTTATTTTTCCAATTTATATATATAATGGCAACACTATATTTGTTTGTTGCTGCCCGTCAAAATAGAAAATATCATAAAGCTCTAAACACTTAGACGACAGCAGACTTCACGGCTTCAAATGCTGCCAACTTCAAATGCTGCTCTGAAGTCATCTTCATAGTTATTTTGAAGACAGCAACAACATAATAATTTCAAACACAAACTAATTTTAGGGATGCCGCATATATATTTTATAAAGAATAAAATTAAAGCTATTGATAAAAAATGTAATAATATCACGAAAAACTAAAAAACACGTAAATTTATTTCTATATTGTATTTTTGTAATGTTATTTTATGTTTAATATTAAAAAAAGTTTTTTTTTCTTATTTTGCCAATTTATATATATAATGGCAACACTATATTTGTTTGTTGTTGCCCGTCAAAATAGAAAATAGCCTAAAGCTCTAAACACTTAGACGACAGCAGACTTCAAGGCTTCAAATGCTGCCAACTTCAAATACTGCTCTGAAGTCATCTTCATAGTTATTTTGAAGACAGCAACAACATAATAATTTCAAACACAAACCAATTTCAGGAATGCCGCATATATATTTTATAATGAATAAAATTAAAGTTATTGATAAAAAATGGAATAATATCATGAAAAACTATAAAAGCACATAAATTTATTTCTATATTGAATTTTTATAATGTTCTTTTATGTTTAATATTAACAAAAAGTGTTTGTTCTTATTTTTCCAATTTATATATATAATGGCAACACTATATTTGTTTGTTGCTGCCCGTCAAAATAGAAAATATCCTAAAGCTCTAAACACTTAGACGACAGCAGACTTCAAGGCTTCAAATGCTGCCAACTTCAAATGCTGCTCTGAAGTCATCTTCATAGTTATTTTGAAGACAGCAACAACATAATAATTTCAAACACAAACTAATTTTAGGGATGCCGCATATATATTTTATAAAGAATAAAATTAAAGCTATTGATAAAAAATGTAATAATATCACGAAAAACTAAAAAACACGTAAATTTATTTCTATATTGTATTTTTGTAATGTTATTTTATGTTTAATATTAAAAAAAGTTTTTGTTCTTATTTTGCCAATTTATATATATAATGGCAACACTATATTCGTTTGTTGCTGCCCGTCAAAATAGAAAGTAGCCTAAAGCTAAACACTTAGACGACAGCAGACTTCACGGCTTCAAATGCTGCCAACTTCAAATGCTGCTCTGAAGTCATCTTCATAGTTATTTTGAAGACAGCAACAACATAATAATTTCAAACACAAACCAATTTCAGGAATGCCGCATATATATTTTATAATGAATAAAATTAAAGTTATTGATAAAAAATGGAATAATATAATGAAAAACTATAAAAGCACATAAATTTATTTCTATATTGAATTTTTATAATGTTCTTTTATGTTTAATATTAACAAAAAGTTTTTGTTCTTATTTTTCCAATTTATATATATAATGGCAACACTATATTTGTTTGTTGCTGCCCGTCAAAATAGAAAATATCCTAAAGCTCTAAACACTTAGACGACAGCAGACTTCAAGGCTTCAAATGCTGCCAACTTCAAATGCTGCTCTGAAGTCATCTTCATAGTTATTTTGAAGACAGCAACAACATAATAATTTCAAACACAAACTAATTTTAGGGATGCCGCATATATATTTTATAAAGAATAAAATTAAAGCTATTGATAAAAAATGTAATAATATCACGAAAAACTAAAAAACACGTAAATTTATTCCTATATTGTATTTTTGTAATGTTATTTTATGTTTAATATTAAAAAAAGTTTTTGTTCTTATTTTGCCAATTTATATATATAACGGCAACACTATATTCGTTTGTTGCTGCCCGTCAAAATAGAAAGTAGCCTAAAGCTAAACACTTAGACGACAGCAGACTTCACGGCTTCAAATGCTGCCAACTTCAAATGCTGCTCTGAAGTCATCTTCATAGTTATTTTGAAGACAGCAACAACATAATAATTTCAAACACAAACCAATTTCAGGAATGCCGCATATATATTTTATAATGAATAAAATTAAAGTTATTGATAAAAAATGTAATAATATCACGAAAAACTATAAAAGCACATAAATTTATTTCTATATTGAATTTTTGTAAAGTTATTTTATGTTTAATATTAAAAAAAAGTTTTTGTTCTTATTTTTCCAATTTATATATATAATGGCAACACTATATTTGTTTGTTGCTGCCCGTCAAAATAGAAAATATCATAAAGCTCTAAACACTTAGACGACAGCAGACTTCACGGCTTCAAATGCTGCCAACTTCAAATGCTGCTCTGAAGTCATCTTCATAGTTATTTTGAAGACAGCAACAACATAATAATTTCAAACACAAACTAATTTTAGGGATGCCGCATATATATTTTATAAAGAATAAAATTAAAGCTATTGATAAAAAATGTAATAATATCACGAAAAACTAAAAAACACGTAAATTTATTTCTATATTGTATTTTTGTAATGTTATTTTATGTTTAATATTAAAAAAAGTTTTTTTTTCTTACTTTGCCAATTTATATATATAATGGCAACACTATATTCGTTTGTTGCTGCCCGTCAAAATAGAAAGTAGCCTAAAGCTAAACACTTAGACGACAGCAGACTTCACGGCTTCAAATGCTGCCAACTTCAAATGCTGCTCTGAAGTCATCTTCATAGTTATTTTGAAGACAGCAACAACATAATAATTTCAAACACAAACCAATTTCAGGAATGCCGCATATATATTTTATAATGAATAAAATTAAAGTTATTGATAAAAAATGGAATAATATCATGAAAAACTATAAAAGCACATAAATTTATTTCTATATTGAATTTTTATAATGTTCTTTTATGTTTAATATTAACAAAAAGTTTTTGTTCTTATTTTTCCAATTTATATATATAATGGCAACACTATATTTGTTTGTTGCTGCCCGTCAAAATAGAAAATATCCTAAAGCTCTAAACACTTAGACGACAGCAGACTTCAAGGCTTCAAATGCTGCCAACTTCAAATGCTGCTCTGAAGTCATCTTCATAGTTATTTTGAAGACAGCAACAACATAATAATTTCAAACACAAACTAATTTTAGGGATGCCGCATATATATTTTATAAAGAATAAAATTAGAGCTATTGATAAAAAATGTAATAATATCACGAAAAACTAAAAAACACGTAAATTTATTTCTATATTGTATTTTTGTAATGTTATTTTATGTTTAATATTAAAAAAAGTTTTTGTTCTTATTTTGCCAATTTATATATATAATGGCAACACTATATTCGTTTGTTGCTGCCCGTCAAAATAGAAAGTAGCCTAAAGCTAAGCACTTAGACGACAGCAGACTTCACGGCTTCAAATGCTGCCAACTTCAAATGCTGCTCTGAAGTCATCTTCATAGTTATTTTGAAGACAGCAACAACATAATAATTTCAAACACAAACCAATTTCAGGAATGCCGCATATATATTTTATAATGAATAAAATTAAAGTTATTGATAAAAAATGGAATAATATCATGAAAAACTATAAAAGCACATAAATTTATTTCTATATTGAATTTTTATAATGTTCTTTTATGTTTAATATTAACAAAAAGTTTTTGTTCTTATTTTTCCAATTTATATATATAATGGCAACACTATATTTGTTTGTTGCTGCCCGTCAAAATAGAAAATATCCTAAAGCTCTAAACACTTAGACGACAGCAGACTTCAAGGCTTCAAATGCTGCCAACTTCAAATGCTGCTCTGAAGTCATCTTCATAGTTATTTTGAAGACAGCAACAACATAATAATTTCAAACACAAACTAATTTTAGGGATGCCGCATATATATTTTATAAAGAATAAAATTAAAGCTATTGATAAAAAATGTAATAATATCACGAAAAACTAAAAAACACGTAAATTTATTTCTATATTGTATTTTTGTAATGTTATTTTATGTTTAATATTAAAAAAAGTTTTTGTTCTTATTTTGCCAATTTATATATATATTAAGGCAACACTATATTCGTTTGTTGCTGCCCGTCAAAATAGAAAGTAGCCTAAAGCTAAACACTTAGACGACAGCAGACTTCACGGCTTCAAATGCTGCCAACTTCAAATGCTGCTCTGAAGTCATCTTCATAGTTATTTTGAAGACAGCAACAACATAATAATTTCAAACACAAACCAATTTCAGGAATGCCGCATATATATTTTATAATGAATAAAATTAAAGTTATTGATAAAAAATGGAATAATATCATGAAAAACTATAAAAGCACATAAATTTATTTCTATATTGAATTTTTATAATGTTCTTTTATGTTTAATATTAACAAAAAGTTTTTGTTCTTATTTTTCCAATTTATATATATAATGGCAACACTATATTTGTTTGTTGCTGCCCGTCAAAATAGAAAATATCCTAAAGCTCTAAACACTTAGACGACAGCAGACTTCAAGGCTTCAAATGATGCCAACTTCAAATGCTGCTCTGAAGTCATCTTCATAGTTATTTTGAAGACAGCAACAACATAATAATTTCAAACACAAACTAATTTTAGGGATGCCGCATATATATTTTATAAAGAATAAAATTAAAGCTATTGATAAAAAATGTAATAATATCACGAAAAACTAAAAAACACGTAAATTTATTTCTATATTGTATTTTTGTAATGTTATTTTATGTTTAATATTAAAAAAAGTTTTTGTTCTTATTTTGCCAATTTATATATATAATGGCAACACTATATTCGTTTGTTGCTGCCCGTCAAAATAGAAAGTAGCCTAAAGCTAAACACTTAGACGACAGCAGACTTCACGGCTTCAAATGCTGCCAACTTCAAATGCTGCTCTGAAGTCATCTTCATAGTTATTTTGAAGACAGCAACAACATAATAATTTCAAACACAAACCAATTTCAGGAATGCCGCATATATATTTTATAATGAATAAAATTAAAGTTATTGATAAAAAATGGAATAATATCATGAAAAACTATAAAAGCACATAAATTTATTTCTATATTGAATTTTTATAATGTTCTTTTATGTTTAATATTAACAAAAAGTTTTTGTTCTTATTTTTCCAATTTATATATATAATGGCAACACTATATTTGTTTGTTGCTGCCCGTCAAAATAGAAAATATCCTAAAGCTCTAAACACTTAGACGACAGCAGACTTCAAGGCTTCAAATGCTGCCAACTTCAAATGCTGCTCTGAAGTCATCTTCATAGTTATTTTGAAGACAGCAACAACATAATAATTTCAAACACAAACTAATTTTAGGGATGCCGCATATATATTTTATAAAGAATAAAATTAAAGCTATTGATAAAAAATGTAATAATATCACGAAAAACTAAAAAACACGTAAATTTATTTCTATATTGTATTTTTGTAATGTTATTTTATGTTTAATATTAAAAAAAGTTTTTGTTCTTATTTTGCCAATTTATATATATATTAAGGCAACACTATATTCGTTTGTTGCTGCCCGTCAAAATAGAAAGTAGCCTAAAGCTAAACACTTAGACGACAGCAGACTTCACGGCTTCAAATGCTGCCAACTTCAAATGCTGCTCTGAAGTCATCTTCATAGTTATTTTGAAGACAGCAACAACATAATAATTTCAAACACAAACCAATTTCAGGAATGCCGCATATATATTTTATAATGAATAAAATTAAAGTTATTGATAAAAAATGGAATAATATCATGAAAAACTATAAAAGCACATAAATTTATTTCTATATTGAATTTTTATAATGTTCTTTTATGTTTAATATTAACAAAAAGTTTTTGTTCTTATTTTTCCAATTTATATATATAATGGCAACACTATATTTGTTTTTTGCTGCCCGTCAAAATAGAAAATATCCTAAAGCTCTAAACACTTAGACGACAGCAGACTTCAAGGCTTCAAATGATGCCAACTTCAAATGCTGCTCTGAAGTCATCTTCATAGTTATTTTGAAGACAGCAACAACATAATAATTTCAAACACAAACTAATTTTAGGGATGCCGCATATATATTTTATAAAGAATAAAATTAAAGCTATTGATAAAAAATGTAATAATATCACGAAAAACTAAAAAACACGTAAATTTATTTCTATATTGTATTTTTGTAATGTTATTTTATGTTTAATATTAAAAAAAGTTTTTGTTCTTATTTTGCCAATTTATATATATAATGGCAACACTATATTCGTTTGTTGCTGCCCGTCAAAATAGAAAGTAGCCTAAAGCTAAACACTTAGACGACAGCAGACTTCACGGCTTCAAATGCTGCCAACTTCAAATGCTGCTCTGAAGTCATCTTCATAGTTATTTTGAAGACAGCAACAACATAATAATTTCAAACACAAACCAATTTCAGGAATGCCGCATATATATTTTATAATGAATAAAATTAAAGTTATTGATAAAAAATGGAATAATATCATGAAAAACTATAAAAGCACATAAATTTATTTCTATATTGAATTTTTATAATGTTCTTTTATGTTTAATATTAACAAAAAGTTTTTGTTCTTATTTTTCCAATTTATATATATAATGGCAACACTATATTCGTTTGTTGCTGCCCGTCAAAATAGAAAATATCCTAAAGCTCTAAACACTTAGACGACAGCAGACTTCAACGCTTCAAATGCTGCCAACTTCAAATGCTGCTCTGAAGTCATCTTCATAGTTATTTTGAAGACAGCAACAACATAATAATTTCAAACACAAACCAATTTCAGGAATGCCGCATATATATTTTATAATGAATAAAATTAAAGTTATTGATAAAAAATGGAATAATATCATGAAAAACTATAAAAGCACATAAATTTATTTCTATATTGAATTTTTATAATGTTCTTTTATGTTTAATATTAACAAAAAGTTTTTGTTCTTATTTTTCCAATTTATATATATAATGGCAACACTATATTTGTTTGTTGCTGCCCGTCAAAATAGAAAATATCCTAAAGCTCTAAACACTTAGACGACAGCAGACTTCAACGCTTCAAATGCTGCCAACTTCAAATGCTGCTCTGAAGTCATCTTCATAGTTATTTTGAAGACAGCAACAACATAATAATTTCAAACACAAACCAATTTCAGGAATGCCGCATATATATTTTATAATGAATAAAATTAAAGTTATTGATAAAAAATGGAATAATATCATGAAAAACTATAAAAGCACATAAATTTATTTCTATATTGAATTTTTATAATGTTCTTTTATGTTTAATATTAACAAAAAGTTTTTGTTCTTATTTTTCCAATTTATATATATAATGGCAACACTATATTTGTTTGTTGCTGCCCGTCAAAATAGAAAATATCCTAAAGCTCTAAACACTTAGACGACAGCAGACTTCAACGCTTCAAATGCTGCCAACTTCAAATGCTGCTCTGAAGTCATCTTCATAGTTATTTTGAAGACAGCAACAACATAATAATTTCAAACACAAACCAATTTCAGGAATGCCGCATATATATTTTATAATGAATAAAATTAAAGTTATTGATAAAAAATGGAATAATATCATGAAAAACTATAAAAGCACATAAATTTATTTCTATATTGAATTTTTATAATGTTCTTTTATGTTTAATATTAACAAAAAGTTTTTGTTCTTATTTTTCCAATTTATATATATAATGGCAACACTATATTCGTTTGTTGCTGCCCGTCAAAATAGAAAGTAGCCTAAAGCTAAACACTTAGACGACAGCAGACTTCAAGGCTTCAAATGATGCCAACTTCAAATGCTGCTCTGAAGTCATCTTCATAGTTATTTTGAAGACAGCAACAACATAATAATTTCAAACACAAACCAATTTCAGGAATGCCGCATTAATATTTTATAATGAATAAAATTAAAGTTATTGATAAAAAATGGAATAATATCATGAAAAACTATAAAAGCACATAAATTTATTTCTATATTGAATTTTTATAATGTTCTTTTATGTTTAATATTAACAAAAAGTTTTTGTTCTTATTTTTCCAATTTATATATATAATGGCAACACTATATTTTTTTGTTGCTGCCCGTCAAAATAGAAAATATCCTAAAGCTCTAAACACTTAGACGACAGCAGACTTCAAGGCTTCAAATGCTGCCAACTTCAAATGCTGCTCCGAAGTCATCTTCATAGTTATTTTGAAGACAGCAACAACATAATAATTTCAAACACAAACTAATTTTAGGGATGCCGCATATATATTTTATAAAGAATAAAATTAAAGCTATTGATAAAAAATGTAATAATATCACGAAAAACTAAAAAACACAATAAATTTATTTCTATATTGTATTTTTGTAATGTTATTTTATGTTTAATATTAAAAAAAGTTTTTGTTCTTATTTTGCCAATTTATATATATATTAAGGCAACACTATATTCGTTTGTTGCTGCCCGTCAAAATAGAAAGTAGCCTAAAGCTAAACACTTAGACGACAGCAGACTTCACGGCTTCAAATGCTGCCAACTTCAAATGCTGCTCTGAAGTCATCTTCATAGTTATTTTGAAGACAGCAACAACATAATAATTTCAAACACAAACCAATTTCAGGAATGCCGCATATATATTTTATAATGAATAAAATTAAAGTTATTGATAAAAAATGGAATAATATCATGAAAAACTATAAAAGCACATAAATTTATTTCTATATTGAATTTTTATAATGTTCTTTTATGTTTAATATTAACAAAAAGTTTTTGTTCTTATTTTTCCAATTTATATATATAATGGCAACACTATATTTGTTTGTTGCTGCCCGTCAAAATAGAAAATATCCTAAAGCTCTAAACACTTAGACGACAGCAGACTTCAAGGCTTCAAATGATGCCAACTTCAAATGCTGCTCTGAAGTCATCTTCATAGTTATTTTGAAGACAGCAACAACATAATAATTTCAAACACAAACTAATTTTAGGGATGCCGCATATATATTTTATAAAGAATAAAATTAAAGCTATTGATAAAAAATGTAATAATATCACGAAAAACTAAAAAACACGTAAATTTATTTCTATATTGTATTTTTGTAATGTTATTTTATGTTTAATATTAAAAAAAGTTTTTGTTCTTATTTTGCCAATTTATATATATAATGGCAACACTATATTCGTTTGTTGCTGCCCGTCAAAATAGAAAGTAGCCTAAAGCTAAACACTTAGACGACAGCAGACTTCACGGCTTCAAATGCTGCCAACTTCAAATGCTGCTCTGAAGTCATCTTCATAGTTATTTTGAAGACAGCAACAACATAATAATTTCAAACACAAACCAATTTCAGGAATGCCGCATATATATTTTATAATGAATAAAATTAAAGTTATTGATAAAAAATGGAATAATATCATGAAAAACTATAAAAGCACATAAATTTATTTCTATATTGAATTTTTATAATGTTCTTTTATGTTTAATATTAACAAAAAGTTTTTGTTCTTATTTTTCCAATTTATATATATAATGGCAACACTATATTTGTTTGTTGCTGCCCGTCAAAATAGAAAATATCCTAAAGCTCTAAACACTTAGACGACAGCAGACTTCAAGGCTTCAAATGCTGCCAACTTCAAATGCTGCTCTGAAGTCATCTTCATAGTTATTTTGAAGACAGCAACAACATAATAATTTCAAACACAAACTAATTTTAGGGATGCCGCATATATATTTTATAAAGAATAAAATTAAAGCTATTGATAAAAAATGTAATAATATCACGAAAAACTAAAAAACACGTAAATTTATTTCTATATTGTATTTTTGTAATGTTATTTTATGTTTAATATTAAAAAAAGTTTTTGTTCTTATTTTGCCAATTTATATATATAATGGCAACACTATATTTGTTTGTTGCTGCCCGTCAAAATAGAAAATATCCTAAAGCTCTAAACACTTAGACGACAGCAGACTTCAAGGCTTCAAATGCTGCCAACTTCAAATGCTGCTCTGAAGTCATCTTCATAGTTATTTTGAAGACAGCAACAACATAATAATTTCAAACACAAACCAATTTCAGGAATGCCGCATATATATTTTATAATGAATAAAATTAAAGTTATTGATAAAAAATGGAATAATATCATGAAAAACTATAAAAGCACATAAATTTATTTCTATATTGAATTTTTATAATGTTCTTTTATGTTTAATATTAACAAAAAGTTTTTGTTCTTATTTTTCCAATTTATATATATAATGGCAACACTATATTTGTTTGTTTTTGCCCGTCAAAATAGAAAATAGCCTAAATCTCTAAACACTTAGACAACAGCAGACTTCACGGCTTCAAATGCTGCCAACTTGAAATGCTGCTCTGAAGTCAGCTTCATAATTATTTTTTTTTAAAGCCAGCAACAACATAATAATTTCAAACACAAACTAATTTCAGGGATGCCGCATATATATTTTATAATGAATAAAATTAAAGTTATTGATAAAAAATGGAATAATATCACGAAAAACTATAAAAACACATAAATTTATTTCTATATTGAATTTTTGTAATGTTATTTTATGTTTAATATTAAAAAAAGTTCTTGTTCTTATTTTTAGAATTTATATATATAATGGCAAAACTATATTTGTTTGTTGTTGCCCGTCAAAATAGAAAATAGCCTAAATCTCTAAACACTTAGACAACAGCAGACTTCACGGCTTCAAATGCTGCCAACTTGAAATGCTGCTCTGAAGTCAGATTCATAATTATTTTTTTTAAAGCCAGCAACAACATAATAATTTCAAACACAAACTAATTTCAGGGATGCCGCATATATATTTTATAATGAATAAAATTAAAGTTATTGATAAAAAATGTAATAATATCACGAAAAACTATAAAAACACATAAATTTATTTCTATATTGAATTTTTGTAATGTTATTTTATGTTTAATATTAAAAAAAGTTCTTGTTCTTATTTTTAGAATTTATATATATAATGGCAACACTATATTTGTTTGTTGTTGCCCGTCAAAATAGAAAATAGCCTAAATCTCTAAACACTTAGACAACAGCAGACTTCACGGCTTCAAATGCTGCCAACTTGAAATGCTGCTCTGAAGTCAGATTCATAATTATTTTTTTTAAAGCCAGCAACAACATAATAATTTCAAACACAAACTAATTTCAGGGATGCCGCATATATATTTTATAATGAATAAAATTAAAGTTATTGATAAAAAATGTAATAATATCACGAAAAACTATAAAAACACATAAATTTATTTCTATATTGAATTTTTGTAATGTTATTTTATGTTTAATATTAAAAAAAGTTCTTGTTCTTATTTTTAGAATTTATATATATAATGGCAACACTATATTTGTTTGTTGTTGCCCGTCAAAATAGAAAATAGCCTAAATCTCTAAACACTTAGACAACAGCAGACTTCACGGCTTCAAATGCTGCCAACTTGAAATGCTGCTCTGAAGTCAGCTTCATAATTATTTTTTTTAAAGCCAGCAACAACATAATAATTTCAAACACAAACTAATTTCAGGGATGCCGCATATATATTTTATAATGAATAAAATTAAAGTTATTGATAAAAAATGGAATAATATCACGAAAAACTATAAAAACACATAAATTTATTTCTATATTGAATTTTTGTAATGTTATTTTATGTTTAATATTAAAAAAAGTTCTTGTTCTTATTTTTAGAATTTATATATATAATGGCAACACTATATTTGTTTGTTGTTGCCCGTCAAAATAGAAAATAGCCTAAATCTCTAAACACTTAGACAACAGCAGACTTCACGGCTTCAAATGCTGCCAACTTGAAATGCTGCTCTGAAGTCAGCTTCATAATTATTTTTTTTAAAGCCAGCAACAACATAATAATTTCAAACACAAACTAATTTCAGGGATGCCGCATATATATTTTATAATGAATAAAATTAAAGTTATTGATAAAAAATGGAATAATATCACGAAAAACTATAAAAACACATAAATTTATTTCTATATTGAATTTTTGTAATGTTATTTTATGTTTAATATTAAAAAAAGTTCTTGTTCTTATTTTTAGAATTTATATATATAATGGCAACACTATATTTGTTTGTTGTTGCCCGTCAAAATAGAAAATAGCCTAAATCTCTAAACACTTAGACAACAGCAGACTTCACGGCTTCAAATGCTGCCAACTTGAAATGCTGCTCTGAAGTCAGCTTCATAATTATTTTTTTTAAAGCCAGCAACAACATAATAATTTCAAACACAAACTAATTTCAGGGATGCCGCATATATATTTTATAATGAATAAAATTAAAGTTATTGATAAAAAATGTAATAATATCACGAAAAACTATAAAAGCACATAAATTTATTTCTATATTGAATTTTTGTAATGTTATTTTATGTTTAATATTAAAAAAAGTTCTTGTTCTTATTTTTAGAATTTATATATATAATGGCAAAACTATATTTGTTTGTTGTTGCCCGTCAAAATAGAAAATAGCCTAAATCTCTAAACACTTAGACAACAGCAGACTTCACGGCTTCAAATGCTGCCAACTTGAAATGCTGCTCTGAAGTCAGCTTCATAATTATTTTTTTTTAAAGCCAGCAACAACATAATAATTTCAAACACAAACTAATTTCAGGGATGCCGCATATATATTTTATAATGAATAAAATTAAAGTTATTGATAAAAAATGGAATAATATCACGAAAAACTATAAAAACACATAAATTTATTTCTATATTGAATTTTTGTAATGTTATTTTATGTTTAATATTAAAAAAAGTTCTTGTTCTTATTTTTAGAATTTATATATATAATGGCAAAACTATATTTGTTTGTTGTTGCCCGTCAAAATAGAAAATAGCCTAAATCTCTAAACACTTAGACAACAGCAGACTTCACGGCTTCAAATGCTGCCAACTTGAAATGCTGCTCTGAAGTCAGCTTCATAATTATTTTTTTTTAAAGCCAGCAACAACATAATAATTTCAAACACAAACTAATTTCAGGGATGCCGCATATATATTTTATAATGAATAAAATTAAAGCTATTGATAAAAAATGTAATAATATCACGAAAAACTAAAAAACACGTAAATTTATTTCTATATTGTATTTTTGTAATGTTATTTTATGTTTAATATTAAAAAAAGTTTTTGTTCTTATTTTGCCAATTTATATATATAATGGCAACACTATATTCGTTTGTTGCTGCCCGTCAAAATAGAAAGTAGCCTAAAGCTAAACACTTAGACGACAGCAGACTTCACGGCTTCAAATGCTGCCAACTTCAAATGCTGCTCTGAAGTCATCTTCATAGTTATTTTGAAGACAGCAACAACATAATAATTTCAAACACAAACCAATTTCAGGAATGCCGCATATATATTTTATAATGAATAAAATTAAAGTTATTGATAAAAAATGTAATAATATCACGAAAAACTATAAAAGCACATAAATTTATTTCTATATTGAATTTTTGTAAAGTTATTTTATGTTTAATATTAAAAAAAAGTTTTTGTTCTTATTTTTCCAATTTATATATATAATGGCAACACTATATTTGTTTGTTGCTGCCCGTCAAAATAGAAAATATCATAAAGCTCTAAACACTTAGACGACAGCAGACTTCACGGCTTCAAATGCTGCCAACTTCAAATGCTGCTCTGAATTTAGCTTCATAATTATTTTGAAGACAGCAACAACATAATAATTTCAAACACAAACTAATTTCAGGGATGCCGCATATAGATTTTATAATGAATAAATTTAAAGCTATTGATAAAAAATGTAATAATATCACGAAAAACTATAAAAACACGTAAATTTATTTCTATATTGTATTTTTGTAATGTTATTTTATGTTTAATATAACCAAAAAGTTTTTGTTCTTATTTTTCGAATTTATATATATAATGGCAACACTATATTTGTTTGTTGCTGCCCGTCAAAATAGAAAGTAGCCTATAGCTCTAAACACTTAGACGACAGCAGACTTCACGGCTTCAAATACTGCCAACTTCAAATGCTGCTCTGAAGTCAGCTTCATAATTATTTTGAAGACAGCAACAACATAATAATTTCAAACACAAACTAATTTCAGGGATGCCGCATATATATTTTATAATGAATAATATTAAAGCTATTGATAAAAAATGTAATAATATCACGAAAAACTAAAAAACACGTAAATTTATTTCTATATTGTATTTTTGTAATGTTATTTTATGTTTCATATTAAAAAAAGTTTTTGTTCTTATTTTTCCAATTTATATATATAATGGCAACACTATATTCGTTTGTTGCTGCCCGTCAAAATAGAAAGTAGCCTAAAGCTAAACACTTAGACGACAGCAGACTTCACGGCTTCAAATGCTGCCAACTTCAAATGCTGCTCTGAAGTCATCTTCATAGTTATTTTGAAGACAGCAACAACATAATAATTTCAAACACAAACCAATTTCAGGAATGCCGCATATATATTTTATAATGAATAAAATTAAAGTTATTGATAAAAAATGTAATAATATCACGAAAAACTATAAAAGCACATAAATTTATTTCTATATTGAATTTTTGTAAAGTTATTTTATGTTTAATATTAAAAAAAGTTTTTGTTCTTATTTTTCCAATTTATATATATAATGGCAACACTATATTTGTTTGTTGCTGCCCGTCAAAATAGAAAATATCATAAAGCTCTAAACACTTAGACGACAGCAGACTTCACGGCTTCAAATGCTGCCAACTTCAAATGCTGCTCTGAAGTCAGCTTCATAATTATTTTGAAGACAGCAACAACATAATAATTTCAAACACAAACTAATTTCAGGGATGCCGCATATAGATTTTATAATGAATAAAATTAAAGTTATTGATAAAAAATGTAATAATATCACGAAAAACTATAAAAACACGTAAATTTATTTCTATATTGTATTTTTGTAATGTTATTTTATGTTTAATATAACCAAAAAGTTTCTGTTCTTATTTTTCGAATTTATATATATAATGGCCACACTATATTTGTTTGTTGCTGCCCGTCAAAATAGAAAGTAGCCTAAAGCTAAACACTTAGACGACAGCAGACTTCACGGCTTCAAATGCTGCCAACTTCAAATGCTGCTCTGAAGTCATCTTCATAGTTATTTTGAAGACAGCAACAACATAATAATTTCAAACACAAACCAATTTCAGGAATGCCGCATATATATTTTATAATGAATAAAATTAAAGTTATTGATAAAAAATGTAATAATATCACGAAAAACTATAAAAGCACATAAATTTATTTCTATATTGAATTTTTGTAAAGTTATTTTATGTTTAATATTAAAAAAAGTTTTTGTTCTTATTTTTCCAATTTATATATATAATGGCAACACTATATTTGTTTGTTGCTGCCCGTCAAAATAGAAAGTAGCCTAAAGCTCTAAACACTTAGACGACAGCAAACTCCACGGCTTCAAATGCTGCCAACTTCAAATGCTGCTCTGAAATCAGCTTCATAATTATTTTGAAGACAGCAACAACATAATAATTTCAAACACAAACTAATTTCAGGGATGCCGCATATAGATTTTATAATGAATAAAATTAAAGTTATTGATAAAAAATGTAATAATATCACGAAAAACTATAAAACACGTAAATTTATTTCTATATTGTATTTTTGTAATGTTATTTTATGTTTAATATAACCAAAAAGTTTCTGTTCTTATTTTTCGAATTTATATATATAATAGCCACACTATATTTGTTTGTTGCTGCCCGTCAAAATAGAAAGTAGCCTAAAGCTAAACACTTAGACGACAGCAGACTTCACGGCTTCAAATGCTGCCAACTTCAAATGCTGCTCTGAAGTCATCTTCATAGTTATTTTGAAGACAGCAACAACATAATAATTTCAAACACAAACTAATTTCAGGGATGCCGCATATAGATTTTATAATGAATAATATTAAAGCTATTGATAAAAAATGTAATAATTTTACGAAAAACTAAAAAACACGTAAATTTATTTCTATATTGCATTTTTGTAATGTTATTTTATGTGTAATATTAAAAAAAGTTTTTGTTCTTATTTTGCCAATTTATATATATAATGGCAACACTATATTCGTTTGTTGCTGCCCGTCAAAATAGAAAGTAGCCTAAAGCTAAACACTTAGACGACAGCAGACTTCACGGCTTCAAATGCTGCCAACTTCAAATGCTGCTCTGAAGTCATCTTCATAGTTATTTTGAAGACAGCAACAACATAATAATTTCAAACACAAACCAATTTCAGGAATGCCGCATATATATTTTATAATGAATAAAATTAAAGTTATTGATAAAAAAATGTAATAATATCACGAAAAACTATAAAAGCACATAAATTTATTTCTATATTGAATTTTTGTAAAGTTATTTTATGTTTAATATTAAAAAAAAGTTTTTGTTCTTATTTTTCCAATTTATATATATATATTGGCAACACTATATTTGTTTGTTGCTGCCCGTCAAAATAGAAAGTAGCCTAAAGCTCTAAACACTTAGACGACAGCAGACTTCACGGCTTCAAATGCTGCCAACTTCAAATGCTGCTCTGAAGTCAGCTTCATAATTATTTTGAAGACAGCAACAACATAATAATTTCAAACACAAACTAATTTCAGGGATGCCGCATATAGATTTTATAATGAATAAAATTAAAGCTATTGATAAAAAATGTAATAATATCACGAAAAACTATAAAAACACGTAAATTTATTTCTATATTGAATTTTTGTAAAGTTATTTTATGTTTAATATTAAAAAAAAGTTTTTGTTCTTATTTTTCCAATTTATATATATATTGGCAACACTATATTTGTTTGTTGCTGCCCGTCAAAATAGAAAGTAGCCTAAAGCTAAACACTTAGACGACAGCAGACTTCACGGCTTCAAATGCTGCCAACTTCAAATGCTGCTCTGAAGTCATCTTCATAGTTATTTTGAAGACAGCAACAACATAATAATTTCAAACACAAACCAATTTCAGGAATGCCGCATATAGATTTTATAATGAATAAAATTAAAGTTATTGATAAAAAATGTAATAATATCACGAAAAACTATAAAAACACGTAAATTTATTTCTATATTGTATTTTTGTAATGTTATTTTATGTTTAATATAACCAAAAAGTTTCTGTTCTTATTTTTCGAATTTATATATATAATGGCCACACTATATTTGTTTGTTGCTGCCCGTCAAAATAGAAAGTAGCCTAAAGCTAAACACTTAGACGACAGCAGACTTCACGGCTTCAAATGCTGCCAACTTCAAATGCTGCTCTGAAGTCATCTTCATAGTTATTTTGAAGACAGCAACAACATAATAATTTCAAACACAAACCAATTTCAGGAATGCCGCATATATATTTTATAATGAATAAAATTAAAGTTATTGATAAAAAATGTAATAATATCACGAAAAACTATAAAAGCACATAAATTTATTTCTATATTGAATTTTTGTAAAGTTATTTTATGTTTAATATTAAAAAAAGTTTTTGTTCTTATTTTTCCAATTTATATATATAATGGCAACACTATATTTGTTTGTTGCTGCCCGTCAAAATAGAAAGTAGCCTAAAGCTCTAAACACTTAGACGACAGCAAACTCCACGGCTTCAAATGCTGCCAACTTCAAATGCTGCTCTGAAATCAGCTTCATAATTATTTTGAAGACAGCAACAACATAATAATTTCAAACACAAACTAATTTCAGGGATGCCGCATATAGATTTTATAATGAATAAAATTAAAGTTATTGATAAAAAATGTAATAATATCACGAAAAACTATAAAACACGTAAATTTATTTCTATATTGTATTTTTGTAATGTTATTTTATGTTTAATATAACCAAAAAGTTTCTGTTCTTATTTTTCGAATTTATATATATAATAGCCACACTATATTTGTTTATTGCTGCCCGTCAAAATAGAAAGTAGCCTAAAGCTAAACACTTAGACGACAGCAGACTTCACGGCTTCAAATGCTGCCAACTTCAAATGCTGCTCTGAAGTCATCTTCATAGTTATTTTGAAGACAGCAACAACATAATAATTTCAAACACAAACTAATTTCAGGGATGCCGCATATAGATTTTATAATGAATAATATTAAAGCTATTGATAAAAAATGTAATAATTTTACGAAAAACTAAAAAACACGTAAATTTATTTCTATATTGCATTTTTGTAATGTTATTTTATGTTTAATATTAAAAAAAGTTTTTGTTCTTATTTTGCCAATTTATATATATAATGGCAACACTATATTCGTTTGTTGCTGCCCGTCAAAATAGAAAGTAGCCTAAAGCTAAACACTTAGACGACAGCAGACTTCACGGCTTCAAATGCTGCCAACTTCAAATGCTGCTCTGAAGTCATCTTCATAGTTATTTTGAAGACAGCAACAACATAATAATTTCAAACACAAACCAATTTCAGGAATGCCGCATATATATTTTATAATGAATAAAATTAAAGTTATTGATAAAAAAATGTAATAATATCACGAAAAACTATAAAAGCACATAAATTTATTTCTATATTGAATTTTTGTAAAGTTATTTTATGTTTAATATTAAAAAAAAGTTTTTGTTCTTATTTTTCCAATTTATATATATATTGGCAACACTATATTTGTTTGTTGCTGCCCGTCAAAATAGAAAGTAGCCTAAAGCTCTAAACACTTAGACGACAGCAGACTTCACGGCTTCAAATGCTGCCAACTTCAAATGCTGCTCTGAAGTCAGCTTCATAATTATTTTGAAGACAGCAACAACATAATAATTTCAAACACAAACTAATTTCAGGGATGCCGCATATAGATTTTATAATGAATAAAATTAAAGCTATTGATAAAAAATGTAATAATATCACGAAAAACTATAAAAACACGTAAATTTATTTCTATATTGTATTTTTGTAATGTTATTTTAAGTTTAATATTAAAAAAAATTTTTGTTCTTATTTTTCCAATTTATATATATATTGGCAACACTATATTTGTTTGTTGCTGCCCGTCAAAATAGAAAGTAGCCTAAAGCTCTAAACACTTAGACGACAGCAAACTCCACGGCTTCAAATGCTGCCAACTTCAAATGCTGCTCTGAAATCAGCTTCATAATTATTTTGAAGACAGCAACAACATAATAATTTCAAACACAAACTAATTTCAGGGATGCCGCATATAGATTTTATAATGAATAAAATTAAAGCTATTGATAAAAAATGTAATAATATCACGAAAAACTATAAAAACACGTTAATTTATTTCTATATTGTATTTTTGTAATGTTATTTTATGTTTAATATAACCAAAAAGTTTCTGTTCTTATTTTTCGAATTTATATATATAATGGCCACACTATATTTGTTTGTTGCTGCCCGTCAAAATAGAAAGTAGCCTAAAGCTAAACACTTAGCCGACAGCAGACTTCACGGCTTCAAATGCTGCCAACTTCAAATGCTGCTCTGAAGTCATCTTCATAGTTATTTTGAAGACAGCAACAACATAATAATTTCAAACACAAACTAATTTCAGGGATGCCGCATATAGATTTTATAATGAATAATATTAAAGCTATTGATAAAAAATTTAATAATATCACGAAAAACTAAAAAACACGTAAATTTATTTCTATATTGTATTTTTGTAATGTTATTTTATGTTTAATATTAAAAAAAGTTTTTGTTCTTATTTTGCCAATTTATATATATAATGGCAACACTATATTCGTTTGTTGCTGCCCGTCAAAACAGAAAGTAGCCTAAAGCTAAACACTTAGCCGACAGCAGACTTCACGGCTTCAAATGCTGCCAACTTCAAATGCTGCTCTGAAGTCATCTTCATAGTTATTTTGAAGACAGCAACAACATAATAATTTCAAACACACACCAATTTCAGGAATGCCGCATATATATTTTATAATGAATAAAATTAAAGTTATTGATAAAAAATGTAATAATATCACGAAAAACTATAAAAGCACATAAATTTATTTCTATATTGCATTTTTGTAAAGTTATTTTATGTTTAATATTAAAAAAAAGTTTTTGTTCTTATTTTTCCAATTTATATATATAATGGCAACACTATATTTGTTTGTTGCTGCCCGTCAAAATAGAAAATATCATAAAGCTCTAAAAACTTAGACGACAGCAGACTTCACGGCTTCAAATGCTGCCAACTTCAAATGCTGCTCTGAAGTCATCTTCATAGTTATTTTGAAGACAGCAACAACATAATAATTTCAAACACAAACTAATTTCAGGGATGCCGCATATATATTTTATAATGAATAATATTAAAGCTATTGATAAAAAATGTAATAATATCACGAAAAACTAAAAAACACGTAAATTTATTTCTATATTGTATTTTTGTAATGTTATTTTATGTTTAATATTAAAAAAAGTTTTTGTTCTTATTTTGCCAATTTATATATATAACGGCAACACTATATTCGTTTGTTGCTGCCCGTCAAAATAGAAAGTAGCCTAAAGCTAAACACTTAGACGACAGCAGACTTCACGGCTTCAAATGCTGCCAACTTCAAATGCTGCTCTGAAGTCATCTTCATAGTTATTTTGAAGACAGCAACAACATAATAATTTCAAACACAAACCAATTTCAGGAATGCCGCATATATATTTTATAATGAATAAAATTAAAGTTATTGATAAAAAATGTAATAATATCACGAAAAACTATAAAAGCACATAAATTTATTTCTATATTGAATTTTTGTAAAGTTATTTTATGTTTAATATTAAAAAAAAGTTTTTGTTCTTATTTTTCCAATTTATATATATAATGGCAACACTATATTTGTTTGTTGCTGCCCGTCAAAATAGAAAGTAGCCTAAAGCTAAACACTTAGACGACAGCAGACTTCACGGCTTCAAATGCTGCCAACTTCAAATGCTGCTCTGAAGTCATCTTCATAGTTATTTTGAAGACAGCAACAACATAATAATTTCAAACACAAACCAATTTCAGGAATGCCGCATATATATTTTATAATGAATAAAATTAAAGTTATTGATAAAAAAATGTAATAATATCACGAAAAACTATAAAAGCACATAAATTTATTTCTATATTGAATTTTTGTAAAGTTATTTTATGTTTAATATTAAAAAAAAGTTTTTGTTCTTATTTTTCCAATTTATATATATAATGGCAACACTATATTTGCTTGTTGCTGCCCGTCAAAATAGAAAATATCATAAAGCTCTAAACACTTAGACGACAGCAGACTTCACGGCTTCAAATGCTGCCAACTTCAAATGCTGCTCTGAAGTCATCTTCATAGTTATTTTGAAGACAGCAACAACATAATAATTTCAAACACAAACTAATTTCAGGGATGCCGCATATATATTTTATAATGAATAATATTAAAGCTATTGATAAAAAATGTAATAATATCACGAAAAACTAAAAAACACGTAAATTTATTTCTATATTGTATTTTTGTAATGTTATTTTATGTTTAATATTAAAAAAAGTTTTTGTTCTTATTTTGCCAATTTATATATATAACGGCAACGCTATATTCGTTTGTTGCTGCCCGTCAAAATAGAAAGTAGCCTAAAGCTAAACACTTAGACGACAGCAGACTTCACGGCTTCAAATGCTGCCAACTTCAAATGCTGCTCTGAAGTCATCTTCATAGTTATTTTGAAGACAGCAACAACATAATAATTTCAAACACAAACCAATTTCAGGAATGCCGCATATATATTTTATAATGAATAAAATTAAAGTTATTGATAAAAAATGTAATAATATCACGAAAAACTATAAAAGCACATAAATTTATTTCTATATTGAATTTTTGTAAAGTTATTTTATGTTTAATATTAAAAAAAGTTTTTGTTCTTATTTTTCCAATTTATATATATAATGGCAACACTATATTTGTTTGTTGCTGCCCGTCAAAATAGAAAATATCATAAAGCTCTAAACACTTAGACGACAGCAGACTTCACGGCTTCAAATGCTGCCAACTTCAAATGCTGCTCTGAAGTCATCTTCATAGTTATTTTGAAGACAGCAACAACATAATAATTTCAAACACAAACTAATTTTAGGGATGCCGCATATATATTTTATAAAGAATAAAATTAAAGCTATTGATAAAAAATGTAATAATATCACGAAAAACTATAAAAACACGTAAATTTATTTCTATATTGTATTTTTGTAATGTTATTTTATGTTTAATATAACCAAAAAGTTTCTGTTCTTATTTTTCGAATTTATATATATAATGGCAACACTATATTTGTTTGTTGCTGCCCGTCAAAATAGAAAGTAGCCTATACCTCTAAACACTTAGACGACAGCAGACTTCACGGCTTCAAATGCTGCCAACTTCAAATGCTGCTCTGAAGTCAGCTTCATAATTATTTTGAAGACAGCAACAACATAATAATTTCAAACACAAACTAATTTCAGGGATGCCGCATATATATTTTATAATGAATAATATTAAAGCTATTGATAAAAAATGTAATAACATCACGAAAAACTAAAAAACACGTAAATTTATTTCTATATTGTATTTTTGTAATGTTATTTTATGTTTAATATTAAAAAAAGTTTTTGTTCTAATTTTGCCAATTTATATATATAATGGCAACACTATATTCGTTTGTTGCTGCCCGTCAAAATAGAAAGTAGCCTAAAGCTAAACACTTAGACGACAGCAGACTTCACGGCTTCAAATGCTGCCAACTTCAAATGCTGCTCTGAAGTCATCTTCATAGTTATTTTGAAGACAGCAACAACATAATAATTTCAAACACAAACTAATTTTAGGGATGCCGCATATATATTTTATAATGAATAAAATTAAAGTTATTGATAAAAAAATGTAATAATACCACGAAAAACTATAAAACACGTAAATTTATTTCTATATTGTATTTTTGTAATGTTATTTTATGTTTAATATTAAAAAAAGTTTTTGTTCTTATTTTGCCAATTTATATATATAATGGCAACACTATATTCGTTTGTTGCTGCCCGTCAAAATAGAAAGTAGCCTAAAGCTAAACACTTAGACGACAGCAGACTTCACGGCTTCAAATGCTGCCAACTTCAAATGCTGCTCTGAAGTCATCTTCATAGTTATTTTGAAGACAGCAACAACATAATAATTTCAAAGACAAACCAATTTCAGGAATGCCGCATATATATTTTATAATGAATAAAATTAAAGTTATTGATAAAAAATGTAATAATATCACGAAAAACAATAAAAGCACATAAATTTATTTCTATATTGAATTTTTGTAAAGTTATTTTATGTTTAATATTAAAAAAAGTTTTTGTTCTTATTTTTCCAATTTATATATATAATGGCAACACTATATTTGTTTGTTGCTGCCCGTCAAAATAGAAAATATCATAAAGCTCTAAACACTTAGACGACAGCAGACTTCACGGCTTCAAATGCTGCCAACTTCAAATGCTGCTCTGAAGTCATCTTCATAGTTATTTTGAAGACAGCAACAACATAATAATTTCAAACACAAACTAATTTTAGGGATGCCGCATATATATTTTATAAAGAATAAAATTAAAGCTATTGATAAAAAATGTAATAATATAACGAAAAACTATAAAAACACGTAAATTTATTTCTATATTGTATTTTTGTAATGTTATTTTATGTTTAATATAACCAAAAAGTTTCTGTTCTTATTTTTCGAATTTATATATATAATGGCAACACTATATTTGTTTGTTGCTGCCCGTCAAAATAGAAAGTAGCCTATAGCTCTAAACACTTAGACGACAGCAGACTTCACGGCTTCAAATGCTGCCAACTTCAAATGCTGCTCTGAAGTCAGCTTCATAATTATTTTGAAGACAGCAACAACATAATAATTTCAAACACAAACTAATTTCAGGGATGCCGCATATATATTTTATAATGAATAATATTAAAGCTATTGATAAAAAATGTAATAATATCACGAAAAACTAAAAAACACGTAAATTTATTTCTATATTGTATTTTTGTAATGTTATTTTATGTTTAATATTAAAAAAAGTTTTTGTTCTTATTTTGCCAATTTATATATATAATGGCAACACTATATTCGTTTGTTGCTGCCCGTCAAAATAGAAAGTAGCCTAAAGCTAAACACTTAGACGACAGCAGACTTCACGGCTTCAAATGCTGCCAACTTCAAATGCTGCTCTGAAGTCATCTTCATAGTTATTTTGAAGACAGCAACAACATAATAATTTCAAACACAAACTAATTTTAGGGATGCCGCATATATATTTTATAAAGAATAAATTAAAGCTATTGATAAAAAATGTAATAATATCACGAAAAACTATAAAAACACGTAAATTTATTTCTATATTGTATTTTTGTAATGTTATTTTATGTTTAATAATAAAAAATTTCTTGTTCTTATTTTTGGAATTTATATATATAATGGCAACACTATATTCGTTTGTTGCTGCCCGTCAAAATAGAAAATAGCCTAAAGCTCTAAACACTTAGACGACAGCAGACTTCACGGCTTCAAATGCTGCCAACTTCAAATGCTGCTCTGAAGTCATCTTCATAGTTATTTTGAAGACAGCAACAACATAATAATTTCAAACACAAACCAATTTCAGGAATGCCGCATATATATTTTATAATGAATAAAATTAAAGTTATTGATAAAAAATGTAATAATATCACGAAAAACTATAAAAGCACATAAATTTATTTCTATATTGAATTTTTGTAATGTTCTTTTATGTTTAATATTAACAAAAAGTTTTTGTTCTTATTTTTCCAATTTATATATATAATGGCAACACTATATTTGTTTGTTGCTGCCCGTCAAAATAGAAAATATCATAAAGCTCTAAACACTTAGACGACAGCAGACTTCACGGCTTCAAATGCTGCCAACTTCAAATGCTGCTCTGAAGTCAGCTTCATAATTATTTTGAAGCCAGCAACAACATAATAATTTCAAACACAAATTAATTTCAGGGATGCCGCATATATATTTTATAATGAATAAAATTAAAGTTATTGATAAAAAATGTAATAATATCACGAAAAACTGTAAAAACACATAAATTTATTTCTATATTGTATTTTTGTAATGTTATTTTATGTTTAATAATAAAAAAGTTCTTGTTCTTATTTTTCGAATTTATATATATAATGGCAACACTATATTTGTTTGTTGTTGCCCGTCAAAATAGAAAATAGCCTAAAGCTCTAAACACTTAGACGACAGCAGACTTCACGGCTTCAAATGCTGCCAACTTCAAATGCTGCTCTGAAGTCATCTTCATAGTTATTTTGAAGACAGCAACAACATAATAATTTCAAACACAAACCAATTTCACGGATGCCGCATATATATTTTATAATGAATAAAATTAAAGTTATTGATAAAAAATGTAATAATATCACGAAAAATTATAAAAGCACATAAATTTATTTCTATATTGAATTTTTGTAATGTTCTTTTATGTTTAATATAAACAAAAAGTTTTTGTTCTTATTTTTCCAATTTATATATATAATGGCTACACTATATTTGTTTGTTGCTGCCCGTCAAAATAGAAAATATCCTAAAGCTCTAAACACTTAGACGACAGCAGACTTCACGGCTTCAAATGCTGCCAACTTCAAATGCTGCTCTGAAGTCAGCTTCATAATTATTTTGAAGCCAGCAACAACATAATAATTTCAAACACAAACTAATTTCAGGGATGCCGGATATATATTTTATAATGAATAAAATTAAAGTTATGGATAAAAAATGTAATAATATCACGATAAACTATAAAAACACATAAATTTATTTCTATATTGTATTTTTGTAATGTTATTTTATGTTTAATATAAAAAAAAAGTTTTTGCTCTTATTTCTCCAATTTTTATATATAATGGCAACACTATATTTGTTTGTTGCTGCCCGTCAAAATAGAAAGTAGCCTAAAGCTCTAAACACTTAGACGACAGCAAACTCCACGGCTTCAAATGCTGCCAACTTCAAATGCTGCTCTGAAGTCAGCTTCATAATTATTTTGAAGACAGCAACAACATAATAATTTCAAACACAAACTAATTTCAGGGATGCCGCATATAGATTTTATAATGAATAAAATTAAAGCTATTGATAAAAAATGTAATAATATCACGAAAAACTATAAAAACACGTAAATTTATTTCTATATTGTATTTTTGTAATGTTATTTTATGTTTAATATTAAAAAAAGTTTTTGCTCTTATTTCTCCAATTTTTATATATAATGGCAACACTATATTTGTTTGTTGCTGCCCGTCAAAATAGAAAATATCCTAAAGCTCTAAACACTTAGACGACAGCAGACTTCACGGCTTCAAATGCTGCCAACTTCAAATGCTGCTCTGAAGTCAGCTTCATAATTATTTTGAAGCCAGCAACAACATAATAATTTCAAACACAAACTAATTTCAGGGATGCCGGATATATACTTTATAATGAATAAAATTAAAGTTATTGATAAAAAATATAATAATATCACGATAAACTATAAAAACACATAAATTTATTTCTATATTGTATTTTTGTAATGTTATTTTATGTTTAATATAAAAAAAAAGTTTTTGCTCTTATTTCTCCAATTTTTATATATAATGGCAACACTATACTTGTTTGTTGCTGCCCGTCAAAATAGAAAGTAGCCTAAAGCTCTAAACACTTAGATGACAGCCGACTTCACGGCTTCAAATGCTGCCAACTTCAAATGCTGCTCTGAAGTCAGCTTCATAATTATTTTGAAGACAGCAACAACATAATAATTTCAAACACAAACTAATTTCAGGGATGCCGCATATAGATTTTATAATGAATAAAATTAAAGCTATTGATAGAAAATGTAATAATATCACGAAAAACTATAAAAACACGTAAATTTATTTCTATATTGTATTTTTGTAATGTTATTTTATGTTTAATATTAAAAAAAATTTTTGTTCTTATTTTTCCAATTTATATATATATATTGGCAACACTATATTTGTTTGTTGCTGCCCGTCAAAATAGAAAGTAGCATAAAGCTCTAAACACTTAGACGACAGCAAACTCCACGGCTTCAAATGCTGCCAACTTCAAATGCTGCTCTGAAGTCAGCTTCATAATTATTTTGAAGACAGCAACAACATAATAATTTCAAACACAAACTAATTTCAGGGATGCCGCATATATATTTTATAATGAATAATATTAAAGCTATTGATAAAAAATGTAATAATATCACGAAAAACTAAAAAACACGTAAATTTATTTCTATATTGTATTTTTGTAATGTTATTTTATGTTTAATATTAAAAAAAGTTTTTGTTCTTATTTTGCCAATTTATATATATAATGGCAACACTATATTTGTTTGTTGCTGCCCGTCAAAATAGAAAATATCATAAAGCTCTAAACACTTAGACGACAGCAGACTTCACGGCTTCAAATGCTGCCAACTTGAAATGCTGCTCTGAAGTCATCTTCATAGTTATTTTGAAGACAGCAACAACATAATAATTTCAAACACAAACCAATTTCAGGGATGCCGCATATATATTTTATAATGAATAAAATTAAAGTTATTGATAAAAAATGTAATAATATCACGAAAAACTATAAAAGCACATAAATTTATTTCTATATTGAATTTTTGTAATGTTCTTTTATGTTTAATATTAACAAAAAGTTTTTGTTCTTATTTTTCCAATTTATATATATAATGGCAACACTATATTTGTTTGTTGCTGCCCGTCAAAATAGAAAATATCCTAAAGCTCTAAACACTTAGACGACAGCAAACTTCACGGCTTCAAATGCTGCCAACTTCAAATGCTGCTCTGAAGTCATCTTCATAGTTATTTTGAAGACAGCAACAACATAATAATTTCAAACACAAACCAATTTCAGGGATGCCGCATATATATTTTATAATGAATAAAATTAAAGTTATTGATAAAAAATGTAATAATATCACGAAAAACTATAAAAGCACATAAATTTATTTCTATATTGAATTTTTGTAATGTTCTTTTATGTTTAATATTAACAAAAAGTTTTTGTTCTTATTTTTCCAATTTATATATATAATGGCAACACTATATTTGTTTGTTGCTGCCCGTCAAAATAGAAAATATCCTAAAGCTCTAAACACTTAGACGACAGCAAACTTCACGGCTTCAAATGCTGCCAACTTCAAATGCTGCTCTGAAGTCATCTTCATAGTTATTTTGAAGACAGCAACAACATAATAATTTCAAACACAAACCAATTTCAGGGATGCCGCATATATATTTTATAATGAATAAAATTAAAGTTATTGATAAAAAATGTAATAATATCACGAAAAACTATAAAAGCACATAAATTTATTTCTATATTGAATTTTTGTAATGTTCTTTTATGTTTAATATTAACAAAAAGTTTTTGTTCTTATTTTTCCAATTTATATATATAATGGCAACACTATATTTGTTTGTTGCTGCCCGTCAAAATAGAAAATATCCTAAAGCTCTAAACACTTAGACGACAGCAAACTTCACGGCTTCAAATGCTGCCAACTTCAAATGCTGCTCTGAAGTCATCTTCATAGTTATTTTGAAGACAGCAACAACATAATAATTTCAAACACAAACCAATTTCAGGGATGCCGCATATATATTTTATAATGAATAAAATTAAAGTTATTGATAAAAAATGTAATAATATCACGAAAAACTATAAAAGCACATAAATTTATTTCTATATTGAATTTTTGTAATGTTCTTTTATGTTTAATATTAACAAAAAGTTTTTGTTCTTATTTTTCCAATTTATATATATAATGGCAACACTATATTTGTTTGTTTCTGCCCGTCAAAATAGAAAATATCCTAAAGCTCTAAACACTTAGACGACAGCAAACTTCACGGCTTCAAATGCTGCCAACTTCAAATGCTGCCAACTTCAAATGCTGCTCTGAAGTCAGCTTCATAATTATTTTGAAGCCAGCAACAACATAATAATTTCAAACACAAACTAATTTCAGGGATGCCGCATATATATTTTATAATGAATAAAATTAAAGTTATTGATAAAAAATGTAATAATATCACGAAAAACTATAAAAGCACATAAATTTATTTCTATATTGAATTTTTGTAATGTTCTTTTATGTTTAATATTAACAAAAAGTTTTTGCTCTTATTTCTCCAATTTTTATATATAATGGCAACACTATACTTGTTTGTTGCTGCCCGTCAAAATAGAAAGTAGCCTAAAGCTCTAAACACTTAGATGACAGCCGACTTCACGGCTTCAAATGCTGCCAACTTCAAATGCTGCTCTGAAGTCAGCTTCATAATTATTTTGAAGACAGCAACAACATAATAATTTCAAACACAAACTAATTTCAGGGATGCCGCATATATATTTTATAATGAAAAAAATTAAAGCTATTGATAAAAAATGTAATAATATCACGAAAAACTATAAAAACACGTAAATTTATTTCTATATTGTATTTTTGTAATGTTATTTTATGTTTAATATAACCAAAAAGTTTCTGTTCTTATTTTTCGAATTTATATATATAATGGCAACACTATATTTGTTTGTTGCTGCCCGTCAAAATAGAAAGTAGCCTATAGCTCTAAACACTTAGACGACAGCAGAGTTCACGGCTTCAAATGCTGCCAACTTCAAATGCTGCTCTGAAGTCAGCTTCATAATTATTTTGAAGACAGCAACAACGTAATAATTTCAAACACAAACTAATTTCAGGGATGCCGCATATATATTTTATAATGAATAAAATTAAAATTATTGATAAAAAATGTAATAATATCACGAAAAACTATAAAAACACATAAATTTATTTCTATATTGAATTTTTGTAATGTTATTTTATGTTTAATATTAAAAAAAAGTTTTTGTTCTTATTTTTCCAATTTATATATATAATGGCAACACTATATTTGCTTGTTGCTGCCCGTCAAAATAAAAAATAGCCTCAAGCTCTAAACACTTAGACGACAGCAGACTTCACGGCTTCAAATGGTGCCAACTTCAAATGCTGCTCTGAAGTCAGCTTCATAATTATTTTGAAGACAGCAACAACGTAATAATTTCAAACACAAACTAATTTCAGGGATGCCGCATATATATTTTATAATGAATAAAATTAAAATTATTGATAAAAAATGTAATAATATCACGAAAAACTATAAAAACACATAAATTTATTTCTATATTGAATTTTTGTAATGTTATTTTATGTTTAATATTAAAAAAAAGTTTTTGTTCTTATTTTTCCAATTTATATATATAATGGCAACACTATATTTGCTTGTTGCTGCCCGTCAAAATAGAAAATTGCCTCAAGCTCTAAACACTTAGACGACAGCAGACTTCACGGCTTCAAATGGTGCCAACTTCAAATGCTGCTCTGAAGTCAGCTTCATAATTATTTTAAAGACAGCAACAACGTAATAATTTCAAACACAAACTAATTTCAGGGATGCGGCATATATATTTTATAATGAATAAAATTAAAATTATTGATAAAAAATGTAATAACATCACGAAAAACTATAAAGACACGTAAATTTATTTCTATATTGTATTTTTGTAATGTTATTTTATGTTTAATATTAAAAAAAGTTTTTGTTCTTATTTTGCCAATTTATATATATAATGGCAACACTATATTTGCTTCTTGCTGCCCATCAAAATAGAAAATAGCCTCAAGCTCTAAACACTTAGACGACAGCAGACTTCACGGCTTCAAATGGTGCCAACTTCAAATGCTGCTCTGAAGTCAGCTTCATAATTATTTTGAAGACAGCAACAACGTAATAATTTCAAACACAAACTAATTTCAGGGATGCCGCATATATATTTTATAATGAATAAAATTAAAATTATTGATAAAAAATGTAATAATATCACGAAAAACTATAAAAACACATAAATTTATTTCTATATTGAATTTTTGTAATGTTATTTTATGTTTAATATTAAAAAAAAGTTTTTGTTCTTATTTTTCCAATTTATATATATAATGGCAACACTATATTTGCTTGTTGCTGCCCGTCAAAATAGAAAATAGCCTCAAGCTCTAAACACTTAGACGACAGCAGACTTCACGGCTTCAAATGGTGCCAACTTCAAATGCTGCTCTGAAGTCAGCTTCATAATTATTTTGAAGACAGCAACAACGTAATAATTTCAAACACAAACTAATTTCAGGGATGCCGCATATATATTTTATAATGAATAAAATTAAAATTATTGATAAAAAATGTAATAATATCACGAAAAACTATAAAAACACATAAATTTATTTCTATATTGAATTTTTGTAATGTTAATTTATGTTTAATATTAAAGAAAAGTTTTTGTTCTTATTTTTCCAATTTATATATATAATGGCAACACTATACTTGCTTGTTGCTGCCCGTCAAAATAGAAAATAGCCTCAAGCCCTAAACACTTAGACGACAGCAGACTTCACGGCTTCAAATGGTGCCAACTTCAAATGCTGCTCTGAAGTCAGCTTCATAATTATTTTGAAGACAGCAACAACATAATAATTTCAAACACAAACTAATTTCAGGGATGCCGCATATATATTTTATAATGAATAAAATTAAAATTATTGATAAAAAATGTAATAATATCACGAAAAACTATAAAAACACATAAATTTATTTCTATATTGAATTTTTGTAATGTTATTTTATGTTTAATATTAAAAAAAAGTTTTTGTTATTATTTTTCCAATTTATATATATAATGGCAACACTATATTTGCTTGTTGCTGCCCGTCAAAATAGAAAATAGCCTCAAGCTCTAAACACTTAGACGACAGCAGACTTCACGGCTTCAAATGGTGCCAACTTCAAATGCTGCTCTGAAGTCAGCTTCATAATTATTTTGAAGACAGCAACAACATAATAATTTCAAACACAAACTAATTTCAGGGATGCCGCATATATATTTTATAATGAATAAAATTAAAATTATTGATAAAAAATGTAATAATATCACGAAAAACTATAAAAACACATAAATTTATTTCTATATTGAATTTTTGTAATGTTATTTTATGTTTAATATTAAAAAAAAGTTTTTGTTCTTATTTTTCCAATTTATATATATAATGGCAACACTATATTTGCTTCTTGCTGCCCATCAAAATAGAAAATAGCCTCAAGCTCTAAACACTTAGACGACAGCAGACTTCACGGCTTCAAATGCTGCCAACTTCAAATGCTGCTCTGAAGTCAGCTTCATAATTATTTTGAAGACAGCAACAACGTAATAATTTCAAACACAAACTAATTTCAGGGATGCCGCATATATATTTTATAATGAATAAAATTAAAATTATTGATAAAAAATGTAATAATATCACGAAAAACTATAAAAACACATAAATTTATTTCTATATTGAATTTTTTTAATGTTATTTTATGTTTAATATTAAAAAAAAGTTTTTGTTCTTATTTTTCCAATTTATATATATAATGGCAACACTATATTTGCTTGTTGCTGCCCGTCAAAATAGAAAATAGCCTCAACCTCTAAACACTTAGACGACAGCAGACTTCACGGCTTCAAATGGTGCCAACTTCAAATGCTGCTCTGAAGTCAGCTTCATAATTATTTTGAAGACAGCAACAACGTAATAATTTCAAACACAAACTAATTTCAAGGATGCCGCATATATATTTTATAATGAATAAAATTTAAAAAATTGATAAAAAATGTAATAATATCACGAAAACCTATAAAAACACATAAATTTATTTCTATATTGAATTTTTGTAATGTTATTTTATGTTTAATATTAAAAAAAAGTTTTTGTTCTTATTTTTCCAATTTATATATATAATGGCAACACTATATTTGCTTGTTGCTGCCCATCAAAATAGAAAATAGCCTCAAGCTCTAAACACTTAGACGACAGCAGACTTCACGGTTTCAAATGGTGCCAACTTCAAATGCTGCTCTGAAGTCAGCTTCATAATTATTTTGAAGACAGCAACAACGTAATAATTTCAAACACAAATTAATTTCAGGGATGCCGCATATATATTTTATAATGAATAAAATTAAAATTATTGATAAAAATGTAATAATATCACGAAAAACTATAAAAACACATAAATTTATTTCTATATTGAATTTTTGTAATGTTATTTTATGTTTAATATTAAAAAAAGTTTTTGTTCTTATTTTTCCAATTTATATATAATGGCAACACTATATTTGCTTGTTGCTGCCCATCAAAATAGAAAATAGCCTCAAGCTCTAAACACTTAGACGACAGCAGACTTCACGGCTTCAAATGGTGCCAACTTCAAATGCTGCTCTGAAGTCAGCTTCATAATTATTTTGAAGACAGCAACAACGTAATAATTTCAAACACAAACTAATTTCAGGGATGCCGCATATATATTTTATAATGAATAAAATTAAAATTATTGATAAAAAATGTAATAATATCACGAAAAACTATAAAAACACATAAATTTATTTCTATATTGAATTTTTGTAATGTTATTTTATGTTTAATATTAAAAAAAGTTTTTGTTCTTATTTTTCCAATTTATATATATAATGGCAACACTATATTTGCTTGTTGCTGCCCGTCAAAATAGAAAATAGCCTCAAGCTCTAAACACTTAGACGACAGCAGACTTCACGGCTTCAAATGGTGCCAACTTCAAATGCTGCTCTGAAGTCAGCTTCATAATTATTTTGAAGACAGCAACAACGTAATAATTTCAAACACAAACTAATTTCAGGGATGCCGCATATATATTTTATAATGAATAAAATTAAAATTATTGATAAAAAATGTAATAATATCACGAAAAACTATAAAAACACATAAATTTATTTCTATATTGAATTTTTGTAATGTTATTTTATGTTTAATATTAAAAAAAAGTTTTTGTTCTTATTTTTCCAATTTATATATATAATGGCAACACTATATTTGCTTGTTGCTGCCCATCAAAATAGAAAATAGCCTCAAGCTCTAAACACTTAGACGACAGCAGACTTCACGGCTTCAAATGGTGCCAACTTCAAATGCTGCTCTGAAGTCAGCTTCATAATTATTTTGAAGACAGCAACAACGTAATAATTTCAAACACAAACTAATTTCAGGGATGCCGCATATATATTTTATAATGAATAAAATTAAAATTATTGATAAAAAATGTAATAATATCACGAAAAACTATAAAAACACATCAATTTATTTCTATATTGAATTTTTGTAATGTTATTTTATGTTTAATATTAACAAAAAGTTTTTGTTCTTATTTTTCCAATTTATATATATAATGGCAACACTATATTTGTTTGTTGCTGCCCGTCAAAATAGAAAATATCATAAAGCTCTAAACACTTAGACGACAGCAGACTTCACGGCTTCAAATGCTGCCAACTTCAAATGCTGCTCTGAAGTCAGCTTCATAATTATTTTGAAGCCAGCAACAACATAATAATTTCAAACACAAATTAATTTCAGGGATGCCGCATATATATTTTATAATGAATAAAATTAAAGTTATTGATAAAAAATGTAATAATATCACGAAAAACTGTAAAAACACATAAATTTATTTCTATATTGAATTTTTGTAATGTTATTTTATGTTTAATAATAAAAAAGTTCTTGTTCTTATTTTTCGAATTTATATATATAATGGCAACACTATATTTGTTTGTTGTTGCCCGTCAAAATAGAAAATAGCCTAAAGCTCTAAACACTTAGACGACAGCAGACTTCACGGCTTCAAATGCTGCCAACTTCAAATGCTGCTCTGAAGTCATCTTCATAGTTATTTTGAAGACAGCAACAACATAATAATTTCAAACACAAACCAATTTCACGGATGCCGCATATATATTTTATAATGAATAAAATTAAAGTTATTGATAAAAAATGTAATAATATCACGAAAAATTATAAAAGCACATAAATTTATTTCTATATTGAATTTTTGTAATGTTCTTTTATGTTTAATATTAACAAAAAGTTTTTGTTCTTATTTTTCCAATTTATATATATAATGGCTACACTATATTTGTTTGTTGCTGCCCGTCAAAATAGAAAATATCCTAAAGCTCTAAACACTTAGACGACAGCAGACTTCACGGCTTCAAATGCTGCCAACTTCAAATGCTGCTTTGAAGTCAGCTTCATAATTATTTTGAAGCCAGCAACAACATAATAATTTCAAACACAAACTAATTTCAGGGATGCCGGATATATATTTTATAATGAATAAAATTAAAGTTATGGATAAAAAATGTAATAATATCACGATAAACTATAAAAACACATAAATTTATTTCTATATTGTATTTTTGTAATGTTATTTTATGTTTAATATAAAAAAAAAGTTTTTGCTCTTATTTCTCCAATTTTTATATATAATGGCAACACTATATTTGTTTGTTGCTGCCCGTCAAAATAGAAAGTAGCCTAAAGCTCTAAACACTTAGACGACAGCAAACTCCACGGCTTCAAATGCTGCCAACTTCAAATGCTGCTCTGAAGTCAGCTTCATAATTATTTTGAAGACAGCAACAACATAATAATTTCAAACACAAACTAATTTCAGGGATGCCGCATATAGATTTTATAATGAATAAAATTAAAGCTATTGATAAAAAATGTAATAATATCACGAAAAACTATAAAAACACGTAAATTTATTTCTATATTGTATTTTTGTAATGTTATTTTATGTTTAATATTAAAAAAAGTTTTTGCTCTTATTTCTCCAATTTTTATATATAATGGCAACACTATATTTGTTTGTTGCTGCCCGTCAAAATAGAAAATATCCTAAAGCTCTAAACACTTAGACGACAGCAGACTTCACGGCTTCAAATGCTGCCAACTTCAAATGCTGCTCTGAAGTCAGCTTCATAATTATTTTGAAGCCAGCAACAACATAATAATTTCAAACACAAACTAATTTCAGGGATGCCGGATATATACTTTATAATGAATAAAATTAAAGTTATTGATAAAAAATATAATAATATCACGATAAACTATAAAAACACATAAATTTATTTCTATATTGTATTTTTGTAATGTTATTTTATGTTTAATATAAAAAAAAAGTTTTTGCTCTTATTTCTCCAATTTTTATATATAATGGCAACACTATACTTGTTTGTTGCTGCCCGTCAAAATAGAAAGTAGCCTAAAGCTCTAAACACTTAGATGACAGCCGACTTCACGGCTTCAAATGCTGCCAACTTCAAATGCTGCTCTGAAGTCAGCTTCATAATTATTTTGAAGACAGCAACAACATAATAATTTCAAACACAAACTAATTTCAGGGATGCCGCATATATATTTTATAATGAATAAAATTAAAATTATTGATAAAAAATGTAATAATATCACGAAAAACTATAAAAACACATCAATTTATTTCTATATTGAATTTTTGTAATGTTATTTTATGTTTAATATTAAAAAAAAGTTTTTGTTCTTATTTTTCCAATTTATATATATAATGGCAACACTATATTTGCTTGTTGCTGCCCATCAAAATAGAAAATAGCCTCAAGCTCTAAACACTTAGACGACAGCAGACTTCACGGCTTCAAATGGTGCCAACTTCAAATGCTGCTCTGAAGTCAGCTTCATAATTATTTTGAAGACAGCAACAACGTAATAATTTCAAACACAAACTAATTTCAGGGATGCCGCATATATATTTTATAATGAATAAAATTAAAATTATTGATAAAAAATGTAATAATATCACGAAAAACTATAAAAACACATCAATTTATTTCTATATTGAATTTTTGTAATGTTATTTTATGTTTAATATTAACAAAAAGTTTTTGTTCTTATTTTTCCAATTTATATATATAATGGCAACACTATATTTGTTTGTTGCTGCCCGTCAAAATAGAAAATATCATAAAGCTCTAAACACTTAGACGACAGCAGACTTCACGGCTTCAAATGCTGCCAACTTCAAATGCTGCTCTGAAGTCAGCTTCATAATTATTTTGAAGCCAGCAACAACATAATAATTTCAAACACAAACTAATTTCAGGGATGCCGGATATATATTTTATAATGAATAAAATTAAAGTTATGGATAAAAAATGTAATAATATCACGATAAACTATAAAAACACATAAATTTATTTCTATATTGTATTTTTGTAATGTTATTTTATGTTTAATATAAAAAAAAAGTTTTTGCTCTTATTTCTCCAATTTTTATATATAATGGCAACACTATATTTGTTTGTTGCTGCCCGTCAAAATAGAAAGTAGCCTAAAGCTCTAAACACTTAGACGACAGCAAACTCCACGGCTTCAAATGCTGCCAACTTCAAATGCTGCTCTGAAGTCAGCTTCATAATTATTTTGAAGACAGCAACAACATAATAATTTCAAACACAAACTAATTTCAGGGATGCCGCATATAGATTTTATAATGAATAAAATTAAAGCTATTGATAAAAAATGTAATAATATCACGAAAAACTATAAAAACACGTAAATTTATTTCTATATTGTATTTTTGTAATGTTATTTTATGTTTAATATTAAAAAAAGTTTTTGCTCTTATTTCTCCAATTTTTATATATAATGGCAACACTATATTTGTTTGTTGCTGCCCGTCAAAATAGAAAATATCCTAAAGCTCTAAACACTTAGACGACAGCAGACTTCACGGCTTCAAATGCTGCCAACTTCAAATGCTGCTCTGAAGTCAGCTTCATAATTATTTTGAAGCCAGCAACAACATAATAATTTCAAACACAAACTAATTTCAGGGATGCCGGATATATACTTTATAATGAATAAAATTAAAGTTATTGATAAAAAATATAATAATATCACGATAAACTATAAAAACACATAAATTTATTTCTATATTGTATTTTTGTAATGTTATTTTATGTTTAATATAAAAAAAAGTTTTTGCTCTTATTTCTCCAATTTTTATATATAATGGCAACACTATACTTGTTTGTTGCTGCCCGTCAAAATAGAAAGTAGCCTAAAGCTCTAAACACTTAGATGACAGCCGACTTCACGGCTTCAAATGCTGCCAACTTCAAATGCTGCTCTGAAGTCAGCTTCATAATTATTTTGAAGACAGCAACAACATAATAATTTCAAACACAAACTAATTTCAGGGATGCCGCATATAGATTTTATAATGAATAAAATTAAAGCTATTGATAGAAAATGTAATAATATCACGAAAAACTATAAAAACACGTAAATTTATTTCTATATTGTATTTTTGTAATGTTATTTTATGTTTAATATTAAAAAAAATTTTTGTTCTTATTTTTCCAATTTATATATATATATTGGCAACACTATATTTGTTTGTTGCTGCCCGTCAAAATAGAAAGTAGCCTAAAGCTCTAAACACTTAGACGACAGCAAACTCCACGGCTTCAAATGCTGCCAACTTCAAATGCTGCTCTGAAGTCAGCTTCATAATTATTTTGAAGACAGCAACAACATAATAATTTCAAACACAAACTAATTTCAGGGATGCCGCATATATATTTTATAATGAATAATATTAAAGCTATTGATAAAAAATGTAATAATATCACGAAAAACTAAAAAACACGTAAATTTATTTCTATATTGTATTTTTGTAATGTTATTTTATGTTTAATATTAAAAAAAGTTTTTGTTCTTATTTTGCCAATTTATATATATAATGGCAACACTATATTTGTTTTTTGCTGCCCGTCAAAATAGAAAATATCATAAAGCTCTAAACACTTAGACGACAGCAGACTTCACGGCTTCAAATGCTGCCAACTTGAAATGCTGCTCTGAAGTCATCTTCATAGTTATTTTGAAGACAGCAACAACATAATAATTTCAAACACAAACCAATTTCAGGGATGCCGCATATATATTTTATAATGAATAAAATTAAAGTTATTGATAAAAAATGTAATAATATCACGAAAAACTATAAAAGCACATAAATTTATTTCTATATTGAATTTTTGTAATGTTCTTTTATGTTTAATATTAACAAAAAGTTTTTGTTCTTATTTTTCCAATTTATATATATAATGGCAACACTATATTTGTTTGTTTCTGCCCGTCAAAATAGAAAATATCCTAAAGCTCTAAACACTTAGACGACAGCAAACTTCACGGCTTCAAATGCTGCCAACTTCAAATGCTGCTCTGAAGTCAGCTTCATAATTATTTTGAAGCCAGCAACAACATAATAATTTCAAACACAAACTAATTTCAGGGATGCCGCATATATATTTTATAATGAATAAAATTAAAGTTATTGATAAAAAATGTAATAATATCACGAAAAACTATAAAAGCACATAAATTTATTTCTATATTGAATTTTTGTAATGTTCTTTTATGTTTAATATTAACAAAAAGTTTTTGCTCTTATTTCTCCAATTTTTATATATAATGGCAACACTATACTTGTTTGTTGCTGCCCGTCAAAATAGAAAGTAGCCTAAAGCTCTAAACACTTAGATGACAGCCGACTTCACGGCTTCAAATGCTGCCAACTTCAAATGCTGCTCTGAAGTCAGCTTCATAATTATTTTGAAGACAGCAACAACATAATAATTTCAAACACAAACTAATTTCAGGGATGCCGCATATATATTTTATAATGAAAAAAATTAAAGCTATTGATAAAAAATGTAATAATATCACGAAAAACTATAAAAACACGTAAATTTATTTCTATATTGTATTTTTGTAATGTTATTTTATGTTTAATATAACCAAAAAGTTTCTGTTCTTATTTTTCGAATTTATATATATAATGGCAACACTATATTTGTTTGTTGCTGCCCGTCAAAATAGAAAGTAGCCTATAGCTCTAAACACTTAGACGACAGCAGAGTTCACGGCTTCAAATGCTGCCAACTTCAAATGCTGCTCTGAAGTCAGCTTCATAATTATTTTGAAGACAGCAACAACATAATAATTTCAAACACAAACTAATTTCAGGGATGCCGCATATATATTTTATAATGAATAAAATTAAAATTATTGATAAAAAATGTAATAATATCACGAAAAACTATAAAAACACATAAATTTATTTCTATATTGAATTTTTGTAATGTTATTTTATGTTTAATATTAAAAAAAATTTTTGTTCTTATTTTTCCAATTTATATATATAATGGCAACACTATATTTGCTTGTTGCTGCCCGTCAAAATAGAAAATAGCCTCAAGCTCTAAACACTTAGACGACAGCAGACTTCACGGCTTCAAATGGTGCCAACTTCAAATGCTGCTCTGAAGTCAGCTTCATAATTATTTTGAAGACAGCAACAACGTAATAATTTCAAACACAAACTAATTTCAGGGATGCCGCATATATATTTTATAATGAATAAAATTAAAATTATTGATAAAAAATGTAATAATATCACGAAAAACTATAAAAACACATAAATTTATTTCTATATTGAATTTTTGTAATGTTATTTTATGTTTAATATTAAAAAAAAGTTTTTGTTCTTATTTTTCCAATTTATATATATAATGGCAACACTATATTTGCTTGTTGCTGCCCGTCAAAATAGAAAATAGCCTCAAGCTCTAAACACTTAGACGACAGCAGACTTCACGGCTTCAAATGGTGCCAACTTCAAATGCTGCTCTGAAGTCAGCTTCATAATTATTTTGAAGACAGCAACAACGTAATAATTTCAAACACAAACTAATTTCAGGGATGCCGCATATATATTTTATAATGAATAAAATTAAAATTATTGATAAAAAATGTAATAATATCACGAAAAACTATAAAAACACATAAATTTATTTCTATATTGAATTTTTGTAATGTTATTTTATGTTTAATATTAAAAAAAAGTTTTTGTTCTTATTTTTCCAATTTATATATATAATGGCAACACTATATTTGCTTGTTGCTGCCCGTCAAAATAGAAAATTGCCTCAAGCTCTAAACACTTAGACGACAGCAGACTTCACGGCTTCAAATGGTGCCAACTTCAAATGCTGCTCTGAAGTCAGCTTCATAATTATTTTGAAGACAGCAACAACGTAATAATTTCAAACACAAACTAATTTCAGGGATGCCGCATATATATTTTATAATGAATAAAATTAAAATTATTGATAAAAAATGTAATAATATCACGAAAAACTATAAAGACACGTAAATTTATTTCTATATTGTATTTTTGTAATGTTATTTTATGTTTAATATTAAAAAAAGTTTTTGTTCTTATTTTGCCAATTTATATATATAATGGCAACACTATATTTGCTTCTTGCTGCCCATCAAAATAGAAAATAGCCTCAAGCTCTAAACACTTAGACGACAGCAGACTTCGCGGCTTCAAATGGTGCCAACTTCAAATGCTGCTCTGAAGTCAGCTTCATAATTATTTTGAAGACAGCAACAACGTAATAATTTCAAACACAAACTAATTTCAGGGATGCCGCATATATATTTTATAATGAATAAAATTAAAATTATTGATAAAAAATGTAATAATATCACGAAAAACTATAAAAACACATAAATTTATTTCTATATTGAATTTTTGTAATGTTATTTTATGTTTAATATTAAAAAAAAGTTTTTGTTCTTATTTTTCCAATTTATATATATAATGGCAACACTATATTTGCTTGTTGCTGCCCGTCAAAATAGAAAATAGCCTCAAGCTCTAAACACTTAGACGACAGCAGACTTCACGGCTTCAAATGGTGCGAACTTCAAATGCTGCTCTGAAGTCAGCTTCATAATTATTTTGAAGACAGCAACAACGTAATAATTTCAAACACAAACTAATTTCAGGGATGCCGCATATATATTTTATAATGAATAAAATTAAAATTATTGATAAAAAATGTAATAATATCACGAAAAACTATAAAAACACATAAATTTATTTCTATATTGAATTTTTGTAATGTTATTTTATGTTTAATATTAAAAAAAAGTTTTTGTTCTTATTTTTCCAATTTATATATATAATGGCAACACTATATTTGCTTGTTGCTGCCCGTCAAAATAGAAAATTGCCTCAAGCTCTAAACACTTAGACGACAGCAGACTTCACGGCTTCAAATGGTGCCAACTTCAAATGCTGCTCTGAAGTCAGCTTCATAATTATTTTGAAGACAGCAACAACGTAATAATTTCAAACACAAACTAATTTCAGGGATGCCGCATATATATTTTATAATGAATAAAATTAAAATTATTGATAAAAAATGTAATAATATCACGAAAAACTATAAAGACACGTAAATTTATTTCTATATTGTATTTTTGTAATGTTATTTTATGTTTAATATTAAAAAAAGTTTTTGTTCTTATTTTGCCAATTTATATATATAATGGCAACACTATATTTGCTTCTTGCTGCCCATCAAAATAGAAAATAGCCTCAAGCTCTAAACACTTAGACGACAGCAGACTTCACGGCTTCAAATGGTGCCAACTTCAAATGCTGCTCTGAAGTCAGCTTCATAATTATTTTGAAGACAGCAACAACGTAATAATTTCAAACACAAACTAATTTCAGGGATGCCGCATATATATTTTATAATGAATAAAATTAAAATTATTGATAAAAAATGTAATAATATCACGAAAAACTATAAAAACACATAAATTTATTTCTATATTGAATTTTTGTAATGTTATTTTATGTTTAATATTAAAAAAAAGTTTTTGTTCTTATTTTTCCAATTTATATATATAATGGCAACACTATATTTGCTTGTTGCTGCCCGTCAAAATAGAAAATAGCCTCAAGCTCTAAACACTTAGACGACAGCAGACTTCACGGCTTCAAATGGTGCCAACTTCAAATGCTGCTCTGAAGTCAGCTTCATAATTATTTTGAAGACAGCAACAACGTAATAATTTCAAACACAAACTAATTTCAGGGATGCCGCATATATATTTTATAATGAATAAAATTAAAATTATTGATAAAAAATGTAATAATATCACGAAAAACTATAAAAACACATAAATTTATTTCTATATTGAATTTTTGTAATGTTATTTTATGTTTAATATTAAAGAAAAGTTTTTGTTCTTATTTTTCCAATTTATATATATAATGGCAACACTATACTTGCTTGTTGCTGCCCGTCAAAATAGAAAATAGCCTCAAGCCCTAAACACTTAGACGACAGCAGACTTCACGGCTTCAAATGGTGCCAACTTCAAATGCTGCTCTGAAGTCAGCTTCATAATTATTTTGAAGACAGCAACAACATAATAATTTCAAACACAAACTAATTTCAGGGATGCCGCATATATATTTTATAATGAATAAAATTAAAATTATTGATAAAAAATGTAATAATATCACGAAAAACTATAAAAACACATAAATTTATTTCTATATTGAATTTTTGTAATGTTATTTTATGTTTAATATTAAAAAAAAGTTTTTGTTCTTATTTTTCCAATTTATATATATAATGGCAACACTATATTTGCTTGTTGCTGCCCGTCAAAATAGAAAATAGCCTCAAGCTCTAAACACTTAGACGACAGCAGACTTCACGGCTTCAAATGGTGCCAACTTCAAATGCTGCTCTGAAGTCAGCTTCATAATTATTTTGAAGACAGCAACAACATAATAATTTCAAACACAAACTAATTTCAGGGATGCCGCATATATATTTTATAATGAATAAAATTAAAATTATTGATAAAAAATGTAATAATATCACGAAAAACTATAAAAACACATAAATTTATTTCTATATTGAATTTTTGTAATGTTATTTTATGTTTAATATTAAAAAAAAGTTTTTGTTCTTATTTTTCCAATTTATATATATAATGGCAACACTATATTTGCTTCTTGCTGCCCATCAAAATAGAAAATAGCCTCAAGCTCTAAACACTTAGACGACAGCAGACTTCACGGCTTCAAATGCTGCCAACTTCAAATGCTGCTCTGAAGTCAGCTTCATAATTATTTTGAAGACAGCAACAACGTAATAATTTCAAACACAAACTAATTTCAGGGATGCCGCATATATATTTTATAATGAATAAAATTAAAATTATTGATAAAAAATGTAATAATATCACGAAAAACTATAAAAACACATAAATTTATTTCTATATTGAATTTTTTTAATGTTATTTTATGTTTAATATTAAAAAAAAGTTTTTGTTCTTATTTTTCCAATTTATATATATAATGGCAACACTATATTTGCTTGTTGCTGCCCGTCAAAATAGAAAATAGCCTCAAGCTCTAAACACTTAGACGACAGCAGACTTCACGGCTTCAAATGGTGCCAACTTCAAATGCTGCTCTGAAGTCAGCTTCATAATTATTTTGAAGACAGCAACAACGTAATAATTTCAAACACAAACTAATTTCAAGGATGCCGCATATATATTTTATAATGAATAAAATTTAAAAAATTGATAAAAAATGTAATAATATCACGAAAACCTATAAAAACACATAAATTTATTTCTATATTGAATTTTTGTAATGTTATTTTATGTTTAATATTAAAAAAAAGTTTTTGTTCTTATTTTTCCAATTTATATATATAATGGCAACACTATATTTGCTTGTTGCTGCCCATCAAAATAGAAAATAGCCTCAAGCTCTAAACACTTAGACGACAGCAGACTTCACGGTTTCAAATGGTGCCAACTTCAAATGCTGCTCTGAAGTCAGCTTCATAATTATTTTGAAGACAGCAACAACGTAATAATTTCAAACACAAACTAATTTCAGGGATGCCGCATATATATTTTATAATGAATAAAATTAAAATTATTGATAAAAATGTAATAATATCACGAAAAACTATAAAAACACATAAATTTATTTCTATATTGAATTTTTGTAATGTTATTTTATGTTTAATATTAAAAAAAGTTTTTGTTCTTATTTTTCCAATTTATATATATAATGGCAACACTATATTTGCTTGTTGCTGCCCATCAAAATAGAAAATAGCCTCAAGCTCTAAACACTTAGACGACAGCAGACTTCACGGCTTCAAATGGTGCCAACTTCAAATGCTGCTCTGAAGTCAGCTTCATAATTATTTTGAAGACAGCAACAACGTAATAATTTCAAACACAAACTAATTTCAGGGATGCCGCATATATATTTTATAATGAATAAAATTAAAATTATTGATAAAAAATGTAATAATATCACGAAAAACTATAAAAACACATAAATTTATTTCTATATTGAATTTTTGTAATGTTATTTTATGTTTAATATTAAAAAAAAGTTTTTGTTCTTATTTTTCCAATTTATATATATAATGGCAACACTATATTTGCTTGTTGCTGCCCATCAAAATAGAAAATAGCCTCAAGCTCTAAACACTTAGACGACAGCAGACTTCACGGCTTCAAATGGTGCCAACTTCAAATGCTGCTCTGAAGTCAGCTTCATAATTATTTTGAAGACAGCAACAACATAATAATTTCAAACACAAACTAATTTCAGGGATGCCGCATATATATTTTATAATGAATAAAATTAAAATTATTGATAAAAAATTTAATAATATCACGAAAAACTATAAAAACACATAAATTTATTTCTATATTGAATTTTTGTAATGTTATTTTATGTTTAATATTAAAAAAAGTTTTTGTTCTTATTTTTCCAATTTATATATATAATGGCAACACTATATTTGCTTGTTGCTGCCCGTCAAAATAGAAAATAGCCTCAAGCTCTAAACACTTAGACGACAGCAGACTTCACGGCTTCAAATGGTGCCAACTTCAAATGCTGCTCTGAAGTCAGCTTCATAATTATTTTGAAGACAGCAACAACGTAATAATTTCAAACACAAACTAATTTCAGGGATGCCGCATATATATTTTATAATGAATAAAATTAAAATTATTGATAAAAAATGTAATAATATCACGAAAAACTATAAAAACACATAAATTTATTTCTATATTGAATTTTTGTAATGTTATTTTATGTTTAATATTAAAAAAAAGTTTTTGTTCTTATTTTTCCAATTTATATATATAATGGCAACACTATATTTGCTTGTTGCTGCCCATCAAAATAGAAAATAGCCTCAAGCTCTAAACACTTAGACGACAGCAGACTTCACGGCTTCAAATGGTGCCAACTTCAAATGCTGCTCTGAAGTCAGCTTCATAATTATTTTGAAGACAGCAACAACGTAATAATTTCAAACACAAACTAATTTCAGGGATGCCGCATATATATTTTATAATAAATAAAATTAAAATTATTGATAAAAAATGTAATAATATCACGAAAAACTATAAAAACACATCAATTTATTTCTATATTGAATTTTTGTAATGTTATTTTATGTTTAATATTAAAAAAAAAGTTTTTGTTCTTATTTTTCCAATTTATATATATAATGGCAACACTATATTTGCTTGTTGCTGCCCGTCAAAATAGAAAATAGCCTCAAGCTCTAAACACTTAGACGACAGCAGACTTCACGGCTTCAAATGGTGCCAACTTCAAATGCTGCTCTGAAGTCAGCTTCATAATTATTTTGAAGACAGCAACAACGTAATAATTTCAAACACAAACTAATTTCAGGGATGCCGCATATATATTTTATAATGAATAAAATTAAAATTATTGATAAAAAATGTAATAATATCACGAAAAACTATAAAAACACATAAATTTATTTCTATATTGAATTTTTGTAATGTTATTTTATGTTTAATATTAAAGAAAAGTTTTTGTTCTTATTTTTCCAATTTATATATATAATGGCAACACTATACTTGCTTGTTGCTGCCCGTCAAAATAGAAAATAGCCTCAAGCCCTAAACACTTAGACGACAGCAGACTTCACGGCTTCAAATGGTGCCAACTTCAAATGCTGCTCTGAAATCAGCTTCATAATTATTTTGAAGACAGCAACAACATAATAATTTCAAACACAAACTAATTTCAGGGATGCCGCATATATATTTTATAATGAATAAAATTAAAATTATTGATAAAAAATGTAATAATATCACGAAAAACTATAAAAACACATAAATTTATTTCTATATTGAATTTTTGTAATGTTACTTTATGTTTAATATTAAAAAAAAGTTTTTGTTCTTATTTTTCCAATTTATATATATAATGGCAACACTATATTTGCTTGTTGCTGCCCGTCAAAATAGAAGATAGATTAAAGCTCTAAACACTTAGACGACAGCAGACTTCACGGCTTCAAATGCTGCCAACTTCAAATGCTGCTCTGAAGTCAGCTTCATAATTATTTTGAAGACAGCAACAACATAATAATTTCAAACACAAACTAATTTCAGGGATGCCGCATATATATTTTATAATGAATAAAATTAAAGTTATTGATAAAAAATGTAATAATATCACGAAAAACTATAAACACACATAAATTTATTTCTATATTGAATTTTTGTAATGTTATTTTATGTTTAATATAAAAAAAAGTTGTTGTTCTTATTTTCCCAATGTATATATATAATGGCAACACTATATTTGCTTGTTGCTGCCCGTCAAAATAGAAAATAGCATAAAGCTCTAAACACTTAGACGACAGCAGACTTCACGGCTTCAAATGGTGCCAACTTCAAATGCTGCCCTGAAGTCAGCTTCATAATTATTTTGAAGACAGCAACAACATAATAATTTCAAACACAACCTAATTTCAGGGATGCCGCATATATATTTTATAATGAATAAAATTAAAATTATTGATAAAAAATGTAATAATATCACGAAAAACTATAAAAACACATAAATTTATTTCTATATTGAATTTTTGTAATGTTATTTTATGTTTAATATTAAAAAAAAGTTTTTGTTCTTATTTTTCCAATTTATATATATAATGGCAACACTATATTTGCTTGTTGCTGCCCGTCAAAATAGAAAATAGCCTCAAGCTCTAAACACTTAGACGACAGCAGACTTCACGGCTTCAAATGGTGCCAACTTCAAATGCTGCTCTGAAGTCAGCTTCATAATTATTTTGAAGACAGCAACAACGTAATAATTTCAAACACAAACTAATTTCAGGGATGCCGCATATATATTTTATAATGAATAAAATTAAAATTATTGATAAAAAATGTAATAATATCACGAAAAACTATAAAAACACATAAATTTATTTCTATATTGAATTTTTGTAATGGTTTTTTATGTTTAATATTAAAAAAAGTTTTTGTTCTTATTTTTCCAATTTATATATATAATGGCAACACTATATTTGCTTGTTGCTGCCCGTCAAAATAGAAAATAGCCTCAAGCTCTAAACACTTAGACGACAGCAGACTTCACGGCTTCAAATGGTGCCAACTTCAAATGCTGCTCTGAAGTCAGCTTCATAATTATTTTGAAGACAGCAACAACGTAATAATTTCAAACACAAACTAATTTCAGGGATGCCCCATATATATTTTATAATGAATAAAATTAAAATTATTGATAAAAAATGTAATAATATCACGAAAAACTATAAAAACACATAAATTTATTTCTATATTGAATTTTTGTAATGTTATTTTATGTTTAATATTAAAAAAAAGTTTTTGTTCTTATTTTTCCAATTTATATATATAATGGCAACACTATATTTGCTTGTTGCTGCCCATCAAAATAGAATATAGCCTCAAGCTCTGAACACTTAGACGACAGCAGACTTCACGGCTTCAAATGGTGCCAACTTCAAATGCTGCTCTGAAGTCAGCTTCATAATTATTTTGAAGACAGCAACAACGTAATAATTTCAAACACAAACTAATTTCAGGGATGCCGCATATATATTTTATAATGAATAAAATTAAAATTATTGATAAAAAATGTAATAATATCACGAAAAACTATAAAAACACATAAATTTATTTCTATATTGAATTTTTGTAATGTTATTTTATGTTTAATATTAAAAAAAATTTTTGTTCTTATTTTTCCAATTTATATATATAATGGCAACACTATATTTGCTTGTTGCTGCCCGTCAAAATAGAAAATAGCCTCAAGCTCTAAACACTTAGTCGACAGCAGACTTCACGGCTTCAAATGCTGCCAACTTCAAATGCTGCTCTGAAGTCAGCTTCATAATTATTTTGAAGACAGCAACAACGTCATAATTTCAAACACAAACTAATTTCAGGGATGCCGCATATATATTTTATAATGAATAAAATTAAAATTATTGATAAAAAATGTAATAATATCACGAAAAACTATAAAAACACATAAATTTATTTCTATATTGAATTTTTGTAATGTTATTTTATGTTTAATATTAAAAAAAAGTTTTTGTTCTTATTTTTCCAATTTATATATATAATGGCAACACTATATTTGCTAGTTGCTGCCCATCAAAATAGAAAATAGCCTCAAGCTCTAAACACTTAGACGACAGCAGACTTCACGGCTTCAAATGGTGCCAACTTCAAATGCTGCTCTGAAGTCAGCTTCATAATTATTTTGAAGACAGCAACAACGTAATAATTTCAAACACAAACTAATTTCAGGGATGCCGCATATATATTTTATAATGAATAAAATTAAAATTATTGATAAAAAATGTAATAATATCACGAAAAACTATAAAAACACATAAATTTATTTCTATATTGAATTTTTGTAATGTTATTTTATGTTTAATATTAAAAAAAAGTTTTTGTTCTTATTTTTCCAATTTATATATATAATGGCAACACTATACTTGCTTGTTGCTGCCCGTCAAAATAGAAAATAGCCTCAAGCCCTAAACACTTAGACGACAGCAGACTTCACGGCTTCAAATGCTGCCAACTTCAAATGCTGCTCTGAAGTCAGCTTCATAATTATTTTGAAGACAGCAACAACGTAATAATTTCAAACACAAACTAATTTCAGGGATGCCGCATATATATTTTATAATGAATAAAATTAAAATTATTGATAAAAAATGTAATAATATCACGAAAAACTATAAAAACACATAAATTTATTTCTATATTGAATTTTTGTAATGTTATTTTATGTTTAATATTAAAAAAAATTTTTGTTCTTATTTTTCCAATTTATATATATAATGGCAACACTATATTTGCTTGTTGCTGCCCGTCAAAATAGAAAATAGCCTCAAGCTCTAAACACTTAGTCGACAGCAGACTTCACGGCTTCAAATGCTGCCAACTTCAAATGCTGCTCTGAAGTCAGCTTCATAATTATTTTGAAGACAGCAACAACGTAATAATTTCAAACACAAACTAATTTCAGGGATGCCGCATATATATTTTATAATGAATAAAATTAAAATTATTGATAAAAAATGTAATAATATCACGAAAAACTATAAAAACACATAAATTTATTTCTATATTGAATTTTTGTAATGTTATTTTATGTTTAATATTAAAAAAAGTTTTTGTTCTTATTTTTCCAATTTATATATATAATGGCAACACTATATTTGCTTGTTGCTGCCCGTCAAAATAGAAAATAGCCTCAAGCTCTAAACACTTAGACGACAGCAGACTTCACGGCTTCAAATGGTGCCAACTTCAAATGCTGCTCTGAAGTCAGCTTCATAATTATTTTGAAGACAGCAACAACATAATAATTTCAAACACAAACTAATTTCAGGGATGCCGCATATATATTTTATAATGAATAAAATTAAAAGTATTGATAAAAAATGTAATAATATCACGAAAAACTATAAAAACACATAAATTTATTTCTATATTGAATTTTTGTAATGTTATTTTATGTTTAATATTAAAAAAAAGTTTTTGTTCTTCTTTTTCCAATTTATATATATAATGGCAACACTATATTTGCTTGTTGCTGCCCGTCAAAATAGAAAATAGCCTCAAGCTCTAAACACTTAGACGACAGCAGACTTCACGGCTTCAAATGGTGCCAACTTCAAATGCTGCTCTGAAGTCAGCTTCATAATTATTTTGAAGACAGCAACAACATAATAATTTCAAACACAAACTAATTTCAGGGATGCCGCATATATATTTTATAATGAATAAAATTAAAATTATTGATAAAAAATGTAATAATATCACGAAAAACTATAAAAACACATAAATTTATTTCTATATTGAATTTTTGTAATGTTATTTTATGTTTAATATTAAAAAAAAAGTTTTTGTTCTTATTTTTCCAATTTATATATATAATGGCAACACTATATTTGCTTGTTGCTGCCCGTCAAAATAGAAAATAGCCTCAAGCTCTAAACACTTAGACGACAGCAGACTTCACGGCTTCAAATGGTGCCAACTTCAAATGCTGCTCTGAAGTCAGCTTCATAATTATTTTGAAGACAGCAACAACATAATAATTTCAAACACAAACTAATTTCAGGGATGCCGCATATATATTTTATAATGAATAAAATTAAAATTATTGATAAAAAATGTAATAATATCACGAAAAACTATAAAAACACATAAATTTATTTCTATATTGAATTTTTGTAATGTTATTTTATGTTTAATATTAAAAAAAAAGTTTTTGTTCTTATTTTTCCAATTTATATATATAATGGCAACACTATATTTGCTTGTTGCTGCCCGTCAAAATAGAAAATAGCCTCAAGCTCTAAACACTTAGACTACAGCAGACTTCACGGCTTCAAATGGTGCCAACTTCAAATGCTGCTCTGAAGTCAGCTTCATAATTTTTTTGAAGACAGCAACAACGTAATAATTTCAAACACAAACTAATTTCAGGGATGCCGCATATATATTTTATAATGAATAAAATTAAAATTATTGATAAAAAATTTAATAATATCACGAAAAACTATAAAAACACATAAATTTATTTCTATATTGAATTTTTGTAATGTTATTTTATGTTTAATATTAAAGAAGAGTTTTTGTTCTTATTTTTCCAATTTATATATATAATGGCAACACTATACTTGCTTGTTGCTGCCCGTCAAAATAGAAAATAGCCTCAAGCCCTAAACACTTAGACGACAGCAGACTTCACGGCTTCAAATGGTGCCAACTTCAAATGCTGCACTGAAGTCAGCTTCATAATTATTTTGAAGACAGCAACAACATAATAATTTCAAACACAAACTAATTTCAGGGATGCCGCATATATATTTTATAATGAATAAAATTAAAATTATTGATAAAAAATGTAATAATATCACGAAAAACTATAAAAACACATAAATTTATTTCTATATTGAATTTTTGTAATGTTATTTTGTGTTTAATATTAAAAAAAAAGTTTTTGTTCTTATTTTTCCAATTTATATATATAATGGCAACACTATATTTGCTTGTTGCTGCCCGTCAAAATAGAAAATAGCCTCAAGCTCTAAACACTTAGACGACAGCAGACTTCACGGCTTCAAATGGTGCCAACTTCAAATGCTGCTCTGAAGTCAGCTTCATAATTATTTTGAAGACAGCAACAACATAATAATTTCAAACACAAACTAATTTCAGGGATGCCGCATATATATTTTATAATGAATAAAATTAAAATTATTGATAAAAAATGTAATAATATCACGAAAAACTATAAAAACACATAAATTTATTTCTATATTGAATTTTTGTAATGTTATTTTATGTTTAATATTAAAAAAAAAAGTTTTTGTTCTTATTTTTCCAATTTATATATATAATGGCAACACTATATTTGCTTGTTGCTGCCCGTCAAAATAGAAAATAGCCTCAAGCTCTAAACACTTAGACGACAGCAGACTTCACGGCTTCAAATGGTGCCAACTTCAAATGCTGCTCTGAAGTCAGCTTCATAATTATTTTGAAGACAGCAATAACATAATAATTTCAAACACAAACTAATTTCAGGGATGCCGCATATATATTTTATAATGAATAAAATTAAAATTATTGATAAAAAATGTAATAATATCACGAAAAACTATAAAAACACATAAATTTATTTCTATATTGAATTTTTGTAATGTTATTTTATGTTTAATATTAAAAAAAAAGTTTTTGTTCTTATTTTTCCAATTTATATATATAATGGCAACACTATATTTGCTTGTTGCTGCCCGTCAAAATAGAAAATAGCCTCAAGCTCTAAACACTTAGACGACAGCAGACTTCACGGCTTCAAATGGTGCCAACTTCAAATGCTGCTCTGAAGTCAGCTTCATAATTATTTTGAAGACAGCAATAACATAATAATTTCAAACACAAACTAATTTCAGGGATGCCGCATATATATTTTATAATGAATAAAATTAAAATTATTGATAAAAAATGTAATAATATCACGAAAAACTATAAAAACACATAAATTTATTTCTATATTGAATTTTTGTAATGTTATTTTATGTTTAATATTAAAAAAAAAGTTTTTGTTCTTATTTTTCCAATTTATATATATAATGGCAACACTATATTTGCTTGTTGCTGCCCGTCAAAATAGAAAATAGCCTCAAGCTCTAAACACTTAGACGACAGCAGACTTCACGGCTTCAAATGGTGCCAACTTCAAATGCTGCTCTGAAGTCAGCTTCATAATTATTTTGAAGACAGCAACAACATAATAATTTCAAACACAAACTAATTTCAGGGATGCCGCATATATATTTTATAATGAATAAAATTAAAATTATTGATAAAAAATGTAATAATATCACGAAAAACTATAAAAACACATAAATTTATTTCTATATTGAATTTTTGTAATGTTATTTATTTTATGTTTAATATTAAAAAAAAAGTTTTTGTTCTTATTTTTCCAATTTATATATATAATGGCAACACTATATTTGCTTGTTGCTGCCCGTCAAAATAGAAAATAGCCTCAAGCTCTAAACACTTAGACGACAGCAGACTTCACGGCTTCAAATGGTGCCAACTTCAAATGCTGCTCTGAAGTCAGCTTCATAATTATTTTGAAGACAGCAACAACATAATAATTTCAAACACAAACTAATTTCAGGGATGCCGCATATATATTTTATAATGAATAAAATTAAAATTATTGATAAAAAATGTAATAATATCACGAAAAACTATAAAAACACATAAATTTATTTCTATATTGAATTTTTGTAATGTTATTTTATGTTTAATATTAAAAAAAAGTTTTTGTTCTTATTTTTCCAATTTATATATATAATGGCAACACTATATTTGCTTGTTGCTGCCCGTCAAAATAGAAAATAGCCTCAAGCTCTAAACACTTAGACGACAGCAGACTTCACGGCTTCAAATGGTGCCAACTTCAAATGCTGCTCTGAAGTCAGCTTCATAATTATTTTGAAGACAGCAACAACATAATAATTTCAAACACAAACTAATTTCAGGGATGCCGCATATATATTTTATAATGAATAAAATTAAAATTATTGATAAAAAATGTAATAATATCACGAAAAACTATAAAAACACATAAATTTATTTCTATATTGAATTTTTGTAATGTTATTTTATGTTTAATATTAAAAAAAAAGTTTTTGTTCTTATTTTTCCAATTTATATATATAATGGCAACACTATATTTGCTTGTTGCTGCCCGTCAAAATAGAAAATAGCCTCAAGCTCTAAACACTTAGACGACAGCAGACTTCACGGCTTCAAATGGTGCCAACTTCAAATGCTGCTCTGAAGTCAGCTTCATAATTATTTTGAAGACAGCAACAACGTAATAATTTCAAACACAAACTAATTTCAGGGATGCCGCATATATATTTTATAATGAATAAAATTAAAATTATTGATAAAAAATGTAATAATATCACGAAAAACTATAAAAACACATAAATTTATTTCTATATTGAATTTTTGTAATGTTATTTTATGTTTAATATTAAAGAAAAGTTTTTGTTCTTATTTTCCAATTTATATATATAATGGCAACACTATACTTGCTTGTTGCTGCCCGTCAAAATAGAAAATAGCCTCAAGCCCTAAACACTTAGACGACAGCAGACTTCACGGCTTCAAATGGTGCCAACTTCAAATGCTGCTCTGAAGTCAGCTTCATAATTATTTTGAAGACAGCAACAACATAATAATTTCAAACACAAACTAATTTCAGGGATGCCGCATATATATTTTATAATGAATAAAATTAAAATTATTGATAAAAAATGTAATAATATCACGAAAAACTATAAAAACACATAAATTTATTTCTATATTGAATTTTTGTAATGTTATTTTATGTTTAATATTAAAAAAAAGTTTTTGTTCTTATTTTTCCAATTTATATATATAATGGCAACACTATATTTGCTTGTTGCTGCACGTCAAAATAGAAAATAGCCTCAAGCTCTAAACACTTAGACGACAGCAGACTTCACGGCTTCAAATGGTGCCAACTTCAAATGCTGCTCTGAAGTCAGCTTCATAATTATTTTGAAGACAGCAACAACATAATAATTTCAAACACAAACTAATTTCAGGGATGCCGCATATATATTTTATAATGAATAAAATTAAAATTATTGATAAAAAATGTAATAATATCACGAAAAACTATAAAAACACATAAATTTATTTCTATATTGAATTTTTGTACTGTTATTTTATGTTTAATATTAAAAAAAAAGTTTTTGGTCTTATTTTTCCAATTTATATATATAATGGCAACACTATATTTGCTTGTTGCTGCCCATCAAAATAGAAAATAGCCTCAAGCTCTAAACACTTAGACGACAGCAGACTTCACGGCTTCAAATGGTGCCAACTTCAAATGCTGCTCTGAAGTCAACTTCATAATTATTTTGAAGACAGCAACAACATAATAATTTCAAACACAAACTAATTTCAGGGATGCCGCATATATATTTTATAATGAATAAAATTAAAATTATTGATAAAAAATGTAATAATATCACGAAAAACTATAAAAACACATAAATTTATTTCTATATTGAATTTTTGTAATGTTATTTTATGTTTAATATTAAAAAAAAAGTTTTTGTTCTTATTTTTCCAATTTATATATATAATGGCAACACTATATTTGCTTGTTGCTGCCCGTCAAAATAGAAAATAGCCTCAAGCTCTAAACACTTAGACGACAGCAGACTTCACGGCTTCAAATGGTGCCAACTTCAAATGCTGCTCTGAAGTCAGCTTCATAATTATTTTGAAGACAGCAACAACATAATAATTTCAAACACAAACTAATTTCAGGGATGCCGCATATATATTTTATAATGAATAAAATTAAAAGTATTGATAAAAAATGTAATAATATCACGAAAAACTATAAAAACACATAAATTTATTTCTATATTGAATTTTTGTAATGTTATTTTATGTTTAATATTAAAAAAAAGTTTTTGTTCTTATTTTTCCAATTTATATATATAATGGCAACACTATATTTGCTTGTTGCTGCACGTCAAAATAGAAAATAGCCTCAAGCTCTAAACACTTAGACGACAGCAGACTTCACGGCTTCAAATGGTGCCAACTTCAAATGCTGCTCTGAAGTCAGCTTCATAATTATTTTGAAGACAGCAACAACATAATAATTTCAAACACAAACTAATTTCAGGGATGCCGCATATATATTTTATAATGAATAAAATTAAAATTATTGATAAAAAATGTAATAATATCACGAAAAACTATAAAAACACATAAATTTATTTCTATATTGAATTTTTGTACTGTTATTTTATGTTTAATATTAAAAAAAAAGTTTTTGGTCTTATTTTTCCAATTTATATATATAATGGCAACACTATATTTGCTTGTTGCTGCCCGTCAAAATAGAAAATAGCCTCAAGCTCTAAACACTTAGACGACAGCAGACTTCACGGCTTCAAATGGTGCCAACTTCAAATGCTGCTCTGAAGTCAACTTCATAATTATTTTGAAGACAGCAACAACATAATAATTTCAAACACAAACTAATTTCAGGGATGCCGCATATATATTTTATAATGAATAAAATTAAAATTATTGATAAAAAATGTAATAATATCACGAAAAACTATAAAAACACATAAATTTATTTCTATATTGAATTTTTGTAATGTTATTTTATGTTTAATATTAAAAAAAAAGTTTTTGTTCTTATTTTTCCAATTTATATATATAATGGCAACACTATATTTGCTTGTTGCTGCCCGTCAAAATAGAAAATAGCCTCAAGCTCTAAACACTTAGACGACAGCAGACTTCACGGCTTCAAATGGTGCCAACTTCAAATGCTGCTCTGAAGTCAGCTTCATAATTATTTTGAAGACAGCAACAACATAATAATTTCAAACACAAACTAATTTCAGGGATGCCGCATATATATTTTATAATGAATAAAATTAAAATTATTGATAAAAAATGTAATAATATCACGAAAAACTATAAAAACACATAAATTTATTTCTATATTGAATTTTTGTAATGTTATTTTATGTTTAATATTAAAAAAAAGTTTTTGTTCTTATTTTTCCAATTTATATATATAATGGCAACACTATATTTGCTTGTTGCTGCCCGTCAAAATAGAAAATAGCCTCAAGCTCTAAACACTTAGACGACAGCAGACTTCACGGCTTCAAATGGTGCCAACTTCAAATGCTGCTCTGAAGTCAGCTTCATAATTATTTTGAAGACAGCAACAACGTAATAATTTCAAACACAAACTAATTTCAGGGATGCCGCATATATATTTTATAATGAATAAAATTAAAATTATTGATAAAAAATGTAATAATATCACGAAAAACTATAAAAACACATAAATTTATTTCTATATTGAATTTTTGTAATGTTATTTTATGTTTAATATTAAAGAAAAGTTTTTGTTCTTATTTTTCCAATTTATATATATAATGGCAACACTATACTTGCTTGTTGCTGCCCGTCAAAATAGAAAATAGCCTCAAGCCCTAAACACTTAGACGACAGCAGACTTCACGGCTTCAAATGGTGCCAACTTCAAATGCTGCTCTGAAGTCAGCTTCATAATTATTTTGAAGACAGCAACAACATAATAATTTCAAACACAAACTAATTTCAGGGATGCCGCATATATATTTTATAATGAATAAAATTAAAATTATTGATAAAAAATGTAATAATATCACGAAAAACTATAAAAACACATAAATTTATTTCTATATTGAATTTTTGTAATGTTATTTTATGTTTAATATTAAAAAAAAAGTTTTGTTCTTATTTTTCCAATTTATATATATAATGGCAACACTATATTTGCTTGTTGCTGCCCGTCAAAATAGAAAATAGCCTCAAGCTCTAAACACTTAGACGACAGCAGACTTCACGGCTTCAAATGGTGCCAACTTCAAATGCTGCTCTGAAGTCAGCTTCATAATTATTTTGAAGACAGCAACAACATAATAATTTCAAACACAAACTAATTTCAGGGATGCCGCATATATATTTTATAATGAATAAAATTAAAATTATTGATAAAAAATGTAATAATATCACGAAAAACTATAAAAACACATAAATTTATTTCTATATTGAATTTTTGTAATGTTATTTTATGTTTAATATTAAAAAAAAAGTTTTTGTTCTTATTTTTCCAATTTATATATATAATGGCAACACTATATTTGCTTGTTGCTGCCCGTCAAAATAGAAAATAGCCTCAAGCTCTAAACACTTAGACGACAGCAGACTTCACGGCTTCAAATGGTGCCAACTTCAAATGCTGCTCTGAAGTCAGCTTCATAATTATTTTGAAGACAGCAACAACATAATAATTTCAAACACAAACTAATTTCAGGGATGCCGCATATATATTTTATAATGAATAAAATTAAAATTATTGATAAAAAATGTAATAATATCACGAAAAACTATAAAAACACATAAATTTATTTCCATATTGAATTTTTGTAATGTTATTTTATGTTTAATATTAAAAAAAAGTTTTTGTTCTTATTTTTCCAATTTATATATATAATGGCAACACTATATTTGCTTGTTGCTGCCCGTCAAAATAGAAAATAGCCTCAAGCTCTAAACACTTAGACGACAGCAGACTTCACGGCTTCAAATGGTGCCAACTTCAAATGCTGCTCTGAAGTCAGCTTCATAATTATTTTGAAGACAGCAACAACATAATAATTTCAAACACAAACTAATTTTAGGGATGCCGCATATATATTTTATAATGAATAAAATTAAAATTATTGATAAAAAATGTAATAATATCACGAAAAACTATAAAAACACATAAATTTATTTCTATATTGAATTTTTGTAATGTTATTTTATGTTTAATATTAAAAAAAACTTTTTGGTCTTATTTTTCCAATTTATATATATAATGGCAACACTATATTTGCTTGTTGCTGCCCGTCAAAATAGAAAATAGCCTCAAGCTCTAAACACTTAGACGACAGCAGACTTCACGGCTTCAAATGGTGCCAACTTCAAATGCTGCTCTGAAGTCAACTTCATAATTATTTTGAAGACAGCAACAACATAATAATTTCAAACACAAACTAATTTCAGGGATGCCGCATATATATTTTATAATGAATAAAATTAAAATTATTGATAAAAAATGTAATAATATCACGAAAAACTATAAAAACACATAAATTTATTTCTATATTGAATTTTTGTAATGTTATTTTATGTTTAATATTAAAAAAAGTTTTTGTTCTTATTTTTCCAATTTATATATATAATGGCAACACTATATTTGCTTGTTGCTGCCCGTCAAAATAGAAAATAGCCTCAAGCTCTAAACACTTAGACGACAGCAGACTTCACGGCTTCAAATGGTGCCAACTTCAAATGCTGCTCTGAAGTCAGCTTCATAATTATTTTGAAGACAGCAACAACATAATAATTTCAAACACAAACTAATTTCAGGGATGCCGCATATATATTTTATAATGAATAAAATTAAAATTATTGATAAAAAATGTAATAATATCACGAAAAACTATAAAAACACATAAATTTATTTCTATATTGAATTTTTGTAATGTTATTTTATGTTTAATATTAAAAAAAAGTTTTTGTTCTTATTTTTCCAATTTATATATATAATATCAACACTATATTTGCTTGTTGCTGCCCGTCAAAATAGAAAATAGCCTCAAGCTCTAAACACTTAGACGACAGCAGACTTCACGGCTTCAAATGGTGCCAACTTCAAATGCTGCTCTGAAGTCAGCTTCATAATTATTTTGAAGACAGCAACAACATAATAATTTCAAACACAAACTAATTTCAGGGATGCCGCATATATATTTTATAATGAATAAAATTAAAATTATTGATAAAAAATGTAATAATATCACGAAAAACTATAAAAACACATAAATTTATTTCTATATTGAATTTTTGTAATGTTATTTTATGTTTAATATTAAAAAAAAAGTTTTTGTTCTTATTTTTCCAATTTATATATATAATGGCAACACTATATTTGCTTGTTGCTGCCCGTCAAAATAGAAAATAGCCTCAAGCTCTAAACACTTAGACGACAGCAGACTTCACGGCTTCAAATGGTGCCAACTTCAAATGCTGCTCTGAAGTCAGCTTCATAATTATTTTGAAGACAGCAACAACATAATAATTTCAAACACAAACTAATTTCAGGGATGCCGCATATATATTTTATAATGAATAAAATTAAAATTATTGATAAAAAATGTAATAATATCACGAAAAACTATAAAAACACATAAATTTATTTCTATATTGAATTTTGGTAATGTTATTTTATGTTTAATATTAAAAAAAAGTTTTTGTTCTTATTTTTCCAATTTATATATATAATGGCAACACTATATTTGCTTGTTGCTGCCCGTCAAAATAGAAAATAGCCTCAAGCTCTAAACACTTACACGACAGCAGACTTCACGGCTTCAAATGGTGCCAACTTCAAATGCTGCTCTGAAGTCAGCTTCATAATTATTTTGAAGACAGCAACAACATAATAATTTCAAACACAAACTAATTTCAGGGATGCCGCATATATATTTTATAATGAATAAAATTAAAATTATTGATAAAAAATGTAATAATATCACGAAAAACTATAAAAACACATAAATTTATTTCTATATTGAATTTTTGTAATGTTATTTTATGTTTAATATTAAAAAAAAGTTTTTGTTCTTATTTTTCCAATTTATATATATAATGGCAACACTATATTTGCTTGTTGCTGCCCGTCAAAATAGAAAATAGCCTCAAGCTCTAAACACTTAGACGACAGCAGACTTCACGGCTTCAAATGGTGCCAACTTCAAATGCTGCTCTGAAGTCAGCTTCATAATTATTTTGAAGACAGCAACAACGTAATAATTTCAAACACAAACTAATTTCAGGGATGCCGCATATATATTTTATAATGAATAAAATTAAAATTATTGATAAAAAATGTAATAATATCACGAAAAACTATAAAAACACATAAATTTATTTCTATATTGAATTTTTGTAATGTTATTTTATGTTTAATATTAAAAAAAAAGTTTTTGTTCTTATTTTTCCAATTTATATATATAATGGCAACACTATATTTGCTTGTTGCTGCCCGTCAAAATAGAAAATAGCCTCAAGCTCTAAACACTTAGACGACAGCAGACTTCACGGCTTCAAATGGTGCCAACTTCAAATGCTGCTCTGAAGTCAGCTTCATAATTATTTTGAAGACAGCAACAACGTAATAATTTCAAACACAAACTAATTTCAGGGATGCCGCATATATATTTTATAATGAATAAAATTAAAATTATTGATAAAAAATGTAATAATATCACGAAAAACTATAAAAACACATAAATTTATTTCTATATTGAATTTTTGTAATGTTATTTTATGTTTAATATTAAAAAAAAAGTTTTTGTTCTTATTTTTCCAATTTATATATATAATGGCAACACTATATTTGCTTGTTGCTGCCCGTCAAAATAGAAAATAGCCTCAAGCTCTAAACACTTAGACGACAGCAGACTTCACGGCTTCAAATGGTGCCAACTTCAAATGCTGCTCTGAAGTCAGCTTCATAATTATTTTGAAGACAGCAACAACGTAATAATTTCAAACACAAACTAATTTCAGGGATGCCGCATATATATTTTATAATGAATAAAATTAAAATTATTGATAAAAAATGTAATAATATCACGAAAAACTATAAAAACACATAAATTTATTTCTATATTGAATTTTTGTAATGTTATTTTATGTTTAATATTAAAAAAAAAGTTTTTGTTCTTATTTTTCCAATTTATATATATAATGGCAACACTATATTTGCTTGTTGCTGCCCGTCAAAATAGAAAATAGCCTCAAGCTCTAAACACTTAGACGACAGCAGACTTCACGGCTTCAAATGGTGCCAACTTCAAATGCTGCTCTGAAGTCAGCTTCATAATTATTTTGAAGACAGCAACAACGTAATAATTTCAAACACAAACTAATTTCAGGGATGCCGCATATATATTTTATAATGAATAAAATTAAAATTATTGATAAAAAATGTAATAATATCACGAAAAACTATAAAAACACATAAATTTATTTCTATATTGAATTTTTGTAATGTTATTTTATGTTTAATATTAAAAAAAAAGTTTTTGTTCTTATTTTTCCAATTTATATATATAATGGCAACACTATATTTGCTTGTTGCTGCCCGTCAAAATAGAAAATAGCCTCAAGCTCTAAACACTTAGACGACAGCAGACTTCACGGCTTCAAATGGTGCCAACTTCAAATGCTGCTCTGAAGTCAGCTTCATAATTATTTTGAAGACAGCAACAACGTAATAATTTCAAACACAAACTAATTTCAGGGATGCCGCATATATATTTTATAATGAATAAAATTAAAATTATTGATAAAAAATGTAATAATATCACGAAAAACTATAAAAACACATAAATTTATTTCTATATTGAATTTTTGTAATGTTATTTTATGTTTAATATTAAAAAAAAAGTTTTTGTTCTTATTTTTCCAATTTATATATATAATGGCAACACTATATTTGCTTGTTGCTGCCCGTCAAAATAGAAAATAGCCTCAAGCTCTAAACACTTAGACGACAGCAGACTTCACGGCTTCAAATGGTGCCAACTTCAAATGCTGCTCTGAAGTCAGCTTCATAATTATTTTGAAGACAGCAACAACGTAATAATTTCAAACACAAACTAATTTCAGGGATGCCGCATATATATTTTATAATGAATAAAATTAAAATTATTGATAAAAAATGTAATAATATCACGAAAAACTATAAAAACACATAAATTTATTTCTATATTGAATTTTTGTAATGTTATTTTATGTTTAATATTAAAAAAAAAGTTTTTGTTCTTATTTTTCCAATTTATATATATAATGGCAACACTATATTTGCTTGTTGCTGCCCGTCAAAATAGAAAATAGCCTCAAGCTCTAAACACTTAGACGACAGCAGACTTCACGGCTTCAAATGGTGCCAACTTCAAATGCTGCTCTGAAGTCAGCTTCATAATTATTTTGAAGACAGCAACAACGTAATAATTTCAAACACAAACTAATTTCAGGGATGCCGCATATATATTTTATAATGAATAAAATTAAAATTATTGATAAAAAATGTAATAATATCACGAAAAACTATAAAAACACATAAATTTATTTCTATATTGAATTTTTGTAATGTTATTTTATGTTTAATATTAAAAAAAAAGTTTTTGTTCTTATTTTTCCAATTTATATATATAATGGCAACACTATATTTGCTTGTTGCTGCCCGTCAAAATAGAAAATAGCCTCAAGCTCTAAACACTTAGACGACAGCAGACTTCACGGCTTCAAATGGTGCCAACTTCAAATGCTGCTCTGAAGTCAGCTTCATAATTATTTTGAAGACAGCAACAACGTAATAATTTCAAACACAAACTAATTTCAGGGATGCCGCATATATATTTTATAATGAATAAAATTAAAATTATTGATAAAAAATGTAATAATATCACGAAAAACTATAAAAACACATAAATTTATTTCTATATTGAATTTTTGTAATGTTATTTTATGTTTAATATTAAAAAAAAAGTTTTTGTTCTTATTTTTCCAATTTATATATATAATGGCAACACTATATTTGCTTGTTGCTGCCCGTCAAAATAGAAAATAGCCTCAAGCTCTAAACACTTAGACGACAGCAGACTTCACGGCTTCAAATGGTGCCAACTTCAAATGCTGCTCTGAAGTCAGCTTCATAATTATTTTGAAGACAGCAACAACATAATAATTTCAAACACAAACTAATTTCAGGGATGCCGCATATATATTTTATAATGAATAAAATTAAAATTATTGATAAAAAATGTAATAATATCACGAAAAACTATAAAAACACATAAATTTATTTCTATATTGAATTTTTGTAATGTTATTTTATGTTTAATATTAAAAAAAAAGTTTTTGTTCTTATTTTTCCAATTTATATATATAATGGCAACACTATATTTGCTTGTTGCTGCCCGTCAAAATAGAAAATAGCCTCAAGCTCTAAACACTTAGACGACAGCAGACTTCACGGCTTCAAATGGTGCCAACTTCAAATGCTGCTCTGAAGTCAGCTTCATAATTATTTTGAAGACAGCAACAACATAATAATTTCAAACACAAACTAATTTCAGGGATGCCGCATATATATTTTATAATGAATAAAATTAAAATTATTGATAAAAAATGTAATAATATCACGAAAAACTATAAAAACACATAAATTTATTTCTATATTGAATTTTTGTAATGTTATTTTATGTTTAATATTAAAAAAAAGTTTTTGTTCTTATTTTTCCAATTTATATATATAATGGCAACACTATATTTGCTTGTTGCTGCCCGTCAAAATAGAAAATAGCCTCAAGCTCTAAACACTTAGACGACAGCAGACTTCACGGCTTCAAATGGTGCCAACTTCAAATGCTGCTCTGAAGTCAGCTTCATAATTATTTTGAAGACAGCAACAACAGAATAATTTCAAACACAAACTAATTTCAGGGATGCCGCATATATATTTTATAATGAATAAAATTAAAATTATTGATAAAAAATGTAATAATATCACGAAAAACTATAAAAACACATAAATTTATTTCTATATTGAATTTTTGTAATGTTATTTTATGTTTAATATTAAAAAAAAAGTTTTTGTTCTTATTTTTCCAATTTATATATATAATGGCAACACTATATTTGCTTGTTGCTGCCCGTCAAAATAGAAAATAGCCTCAAGCTCTAAACACTTAGACGACAGCAGACTTCACGGCTTCAAATGGTGCCAACTTCAAATGCTGCTCTGAAGTCAGCTTCATAATTATTTTGAAGACAGCAACAACATAATAATTTCAAACACAAACTAATTTCAGGGATGCCGCATATATATTTTATAATGAATAAAATTAAAATTATTGATAAAAAATGTAATAATATCACGAAAAACTATAAAAACACATAAATTTATTTCTATATTGAATTTTTGTAATGTTATTTTATGTTTAATATTAAAAAAAAAGTTTTTGTTCTTATTTTTCCAATTTATATATATAATGGCAACACTATATTTGCTTGTTGCTGCCCGTCAAAATAGAAAATAGCCTCAAGCTCTAAACACTTAGACGACAGCAGACTTCACGGCTTCAAATGGTGCCAACTTCAAATGCTGCTCTGAAGTCAGCTTCATAATTATTTTGAAGACAGCAACAACATAATAATTTCAAACACAAACTAATTTCAGGGATGCCGCATATATATTTTATAATGAATAAAATTAAAATTATTGATAAAAAATGTAATAATATCACGAAAAACTATAAAAACACATAAATTTATTTCTATATTGAATTTTTGTAATGTTATTTTATGTTTAATATTAAAAAAAAAGTTTTTGTTCTTATTTTTCCAATTTATATATATAATGGCAACACTATATTTGCTTGTTGCTGCCCGTCAAAATAGAAAATAGCCTCAAGCTCTAAACACTTAGACGACAGCAGACTTCACGGCTTCAAATGGTGCCAACTTCAAATGCTGCTCTGAAGTCAGCTTCATAATTATTTTGAAGACAGCAACAACATAATAATTTCAAACACAAACTAATTTCAGGGATGCCGCATATATATTTTATAATGAATAAAATTAAAATTATTGATAAAAAATGTAATAATATCACGAAAAACTATAAAAACACATAAATTTATTTCTATATTGAATTTTTGTAATGTTATTTTATGTTTAATATTAAAAAAAAGTTTTTGTTCTTATTTTTCCAATTTATATATATAATGGCAACACTATATTTGCTTGTTGCTGCCCGTCAAAATAGAAAATAGCCTCAAGCTCTAAACACTTAGACGACAGCAGACTTCACGGCTTCAAATGGTGCCAACTTCAAATGCTGCTCTGAAGTCAGCTTCATAATTATTTTGAAGACAGCAACAACAGAATAATTTCAAACACAAACTAATTTCAGGGATGCCGCATATATATTTTATAATGAATAAAATTAAAATTATTGATAAAAAATGTAATAATATCACGAAAAACTATAAAAACACATAAATTTATTTCTATATTGAATTTTTGTAATGTTATTTTATGTTTAATATTAAAAAAAAAGTTTTTGTTCTTATTTTTCCAATTTATATATATAATGGCAACACTATATTTGCTTGTTGCTGCCCGTCAAAATAGAAAATAGCCTCAAGCTCTAAACACTTAGACGACAGCAGACTTCACGGCTTCAAATGGTGCCAACTTCAAATGCTGCTCTGAAGTCAGCTTCATAATTATTTTGAAGACAGCAACAACATAATAATTTCAAACACAAACTAATTTCAGGGATGCCGCATATATATTTTATAATGAATAAAATTAAAATTATTGATAAAAAATGTAATAATATCACGAAAAACTATAAAAACACATAAATTTATTTCTATATTGAATTTTTGTAATGTTATTTTATGTTTAATATTAAAAAAAAAGTTTTTGTTCTTATTTTTCCAATTTATATATATAATGGCAACACTATATTTGCTTGTTGCTGCCCGTCAAAATAGAAAATAGCCTCAAGCTCTAAACACTTAGACGACAGCAGACTTCACGGCTTCAAATGGTGCCAACTTCAAATGCTGCTCTGAAGTCAGCTTCATAATTATTTTGAAGACAGCAACAACATAATAATTTCAAACACAAACTAATTTCAGGGATGCCGCATATATATTTTATAATGAATAAAATTAAAATTATTGATAAAAAATGTAATAATATCACGAAAAACTATAAAAACACATAAATTTATTTCTATATTGAATTTTTGTAATGTTATTTTATGTTTAATATTAAAAAAAAAGTTTTTGTTCTTATTTTTCCAATTTATATATATAATGGCAACACTATATTTGCTTGTTGCTGCCCGTCAAAATAGAAAATAGCCTCAAGCTCTAAACACTTAGACGACAGCAGACTTCACGGCTTCAAATGGTGCCAACTTCAAATGCTGCTCTGAAGTCAGCTTCATAATTATTTTGAAGACAGCAACAACATAATAATTTCAAACACAAACTAATTTCAGGGATGCCGCATATATATTTTATAATGAATAAAATTAAAATTATTGATAAAAAATGTAATAATATCACGAAAAACTATAAAAACACATAAATTTATTTCTATATTGAATTTTTGTAATGTTATTTTATGTTTAATATTAAAAAAAAGTTTTTGTTCTTATTTTTCCAATTTATATATATAATGGCAACACTATATTTGCTTGTTGCTGCCCGTCAAAATAGAAAATAGCCTCAAGCTCTAAACACTTAGACGACAGCAGACTTCACGGCTTCAAATGGTGCCAACTTCAAATGCTGCTCTGAAGTCAGCTTCATAATTATTTTGAAGACAGCAACAACATAATAATTTCAAACACAAACTAATTTCAGGGATGCCGCATATATATTTTATAATGAATAAAATTAAAATTATTGATAAAAAATGTAATAATATCACGAAAAACTATAAAAACACATAAATTTATTTCTATATTGAATTTTTGTAATGTTATTTTATGTTTAATATTAAAAAAAAAGTTTTTGTTCTTATTTTTCCAATTTATATATATAATGGCAACACTATATTTGCTTGTTGCTGCCCGTCAAAATAGAAAATAGCCTCAAGCTCTAAACACTTAGACGACAGCAGACTTCACGGCTTCAAATGGTGCCAACTTCAAATGCTGCTCTGAAGTCAGCTTCATAATTATTTTGAAGACAGCAACAACATAATAATTTCAAACACAAACTAATTTCAGGGATGCCGCATATATATTTTATAATGAATAAAATTAAAATTATTGATAAAAAATGTAATAATATCACGAAAAACTATAAAAACACATAAATTTATTTCTATATTGAATTTTTGTAATGTTATTTTATGTTTAATATTAAAAAAAAAGTTTTTGTTCTTATTTTTCCAATTTATATATATAATGGCAACACTATATTTGCTTGTTGCTGCCCGTCAAAATAGAAAATAGCCTCAAGCTCTAAACACTTAGACGACAGCAGACTTCACGGCTTCAAATGGTGCCAACTTCAAATGCTGCTCTGAAGTCAGCTTCATAATTATTTTGAAGACAGCAACAACAGAATAATTTCAAACACAAACTAATTTCAGGGATGCCGCATATATATTTTATAATGAATAAAATTAAAATTATTGATAAAAAATGTAATAATATCACGAAAAACTATAAAAACACATAAATTTATTTCTATATTGAATTTTTGTAATGTTATTTTATGTTTAATATTAAAAAAAAAGTTTTTGTTCTTATTTTTCCAATTTATATATATAATGGCAACACTATATTTGCTTGTTGCTGCCCGTCAAAATAGAAAATAGCCTCAAGCTCTAAACACTTAGACGACAGCAGACTTCACGGCTTCAAATGGTGCCAACTTCAAATGCTGCTCTGAAGTCAGCTTCATAATTATTTTGAAGACAGCAACAACAGAATAATTTCAAACACAAACTAATTTCAGGGATGCCGCATATATATTTTATAATGAATAAAATTAAAATTATTGATAAAAAATGTAATAATATCACGAAAAACTATAAAAACACATAAATTTATTTCTATATTGAATTTTTGTAATGTTATTTTATGTTTAATATTAAAAAAAAAGTTTTTGTTCTTATTTTTCCAATTTATATATATAATGGCAACACTATATTTGCTTGTTGCTGCCCGTCAAAATAGAAAATAGCCTCAAGCTCTAAACACTTAGACGACAGCAGACTTCACGGCTTCAAATGGTGCCAACTTCAAATGCTGCTCTGAAGTCAGCTTCATAATTATTTTGAAGACAGCAACAACAGAATAATTTCAAACACAAACTAATTTCAGGGATGCCGCATATATATTTTATAATGAATAAAATTAAAATTATTGATAAAAAATGTAATAATATCACGAAAAACTATAAAAACACATAAATTTATTTCTATATTGAATTTTTGTAATGTTATTTTATGTTTAATATTAAAAAAAAAGTTTTTGTTCTTATTTTTCCAATTTATATATATAATGGCAACACTATATTTGCTTGTTGCTGCCCGTCAAAATAGAAAATAGCCTCAAGCTCTAAACACTTAGACGACAGCAGACTTCACGGCTTCAAATGGTGCCAACTTCAAATGCTGCTCTGAAGTCAGCTTCATAATTATTTTGAAGACAGCAACAACATAATAATTTCAAACACAAACTAATTTCAGGGATGCCGCATATATATTTTATAATGAATAAAATTAAAATTATTGATAAAAAATGTAATAATATCACGAAAAACTATAAAAACACATAAATTTATTTCTATATTGAATTTTTGTAATGTTATTTTATGTTTAATATTAAAAAAAAAGTTTTTGTTCTTATTTTTCCAATTTATATATATAATGGCAACACTATATTTGCTTGTTGCTGCCCGTCAAAATAGAAAATAGCCTCAAGCTCTAAACACTTAGACGACAGCAGACTTCACGGCTTCAAATGGTGCCAACTTCAAATGCTGCTCTGAAGTCAGCTTCATAATTATTTTGAAGACAGCAACAACAGAATAATTTCAAACACAAACTAATTTCAGGGATGCCGCATATATATTTTATAATGAATAAAATTAAAATTATTGATAAAAAATGTAATAATATCACGAAAAACTATAAAAACACATAAATTTATTTCTATATTGAATTTTTGTAATGTTATTTTATGTTTAATATTAAAAAAAAAGTTTTTGTTCTTATTTTTCCAATTTATATATATAATGGCAACACTATATTTGCTTGTTGCTGCCCGTCAAAATAGAAAATAGCCTCAAGCTCTAAACACTTAGACGACAGCAGACTTCACGGCTTCAAATGGTGCCAACTTCAAATGCTGCTCTGAAGTCAGCTTCATAATTATTTTGAAGACAGCAACAACATAATAATTTCAAACACAAACTAATTTCAGGGATGCCGCATATATATTTTATAATGAATAAAATTAAAATTATTGATAAAAAATGTAATAATATCACGAAAAACTATAAAAACACATAAATTTATTTCTATATTGAATTTTTGTAATGTTATTTTATGTTTAATATTAAAAAAAAAGTTTTTGTTCTTATTTTTCCAATTTATATATATAATGGCAACACTATATTTGCTTGTTGCTGCCCGTCAAAATAGAAAATAGCCTCAAGCTCTAAACACTTAGACGACAGCAGACTTCACGGCTTCAAATGGTGCCAACTTCAAATGCTGCTCTGAAGTCAGCTTCATAATTATTTTGAAGACAGCAACAACATAATAATTTCAAACACAAACTAATTTCAGGGATGCCGCATATATATTTTATAATGAATAAAATTAAAATTATTGATAAAAAATGTAATAATATCACGAAAAACTATAAAAACACATAAATTTATTTCTATATTGAATTTTTGTAATGTTATTTTATGTTTAATATTAAAAAAAAAGTTTTTGTTCTTATTTTTCCAATTTATATATATAATGGCAACACTATATTTGCTTGTTGCTGCCCGTCAAAATAGAAAATAGCCTCAAGCTCTAAACACTTAGACGACAGCAGACTTCACGGCTTCAAATGGTGCCAACTTCAAATGCTGCTCTGAAGTCAGCTTCATAATTATTTTGAAGACAGCAACAACATAATAATTTCAAACACAAACTAATTTCAGGGATGCCGCATATATATTTTATAATGAATAAAATTAAAATTATTGATAAAAAATGTAATAATATCACGAAAAACTATAAAAACACATAAATTTATTTCTATATTGAATTTTTGTAATGTTATTTTATGTTTAATATTAAAAAAAAAGTTTTTGTTCTTATTTTTCCAATTTATATATATAATGGCAACACTATATTTGCTTGTTGCTGCCCGTCAAAATAGAAAATAGCCTCAAGCTCTAAACACTTAGACGACAGCAGACTTCACGGCTTCAAATGGTGCCAACTTCAAATGCTGCTCTGAAGTCAGCTTCATAATTATTTTGAAGACAGCAACAACGTAATAATTTCAAACACAAACTAATTTCAGGGATGCCGCATATATATTTTATAATGAATAAAATTAAAATTATTGATAAAAAATGTAATAATATCACGAAAAACTATAAAAACACATAAATTTATTTCTATATTGAATTTTTGTAATGTTATTTTATGTTTAATATTAAAAAAAAAGTTTTTGTTCTTATTTTTCCAATTTATATATATAATGGCAACACTATATTTGCTTGTTGCTGCCCGTCAAAATAGAAAATAGCCTCAAGCTCTAAACACTTAGACGACAGCAGACTTCACGGCTTCAAATGGTGCCAACTTCAAATGCTGCTCTGAAGTCAGCTTCATAATTATTTTGAAGACAGCAACAACGTAATAATTTCAAACACAAACTAATTTCAGGGATGCCGCATATATATTTTATAATGAATAAAATTAAAATTATTGATAAAAAATGTAATAATATCACGAAAAACTATAAAAACACATAAATTTATTTCTATATTGAATTTTTGTAATGTTATTTTATGTTTAATATTAAAAAAAAAGTTTTTGTTCTTATTTTTCCAATTTATATATATAATGGCAACACTATATTTGCTTGTTGCTGCCCGTCAAAATAGAAAATAGCCTCAAGCTCTAAACACTTAGACGACAGCAGACTTCACGGCTTCAAATGGTGCCAACTTCAAATGCTGCTCTGAAGTCAGCTTCATAATTATTTTGAAGACAGCAACAACGTAATAATTTCAAACACAAACTAATTTCAGGGATGCCGCATATATATTTTATAATGAATAAAATTAAAATTATTGATAAAAAATGTAATAATATCACGAAAAACTATAAAAACACATAAATTTATTTCTATATTGAATTTTTGTAATGTTATTTTATGTTTAATATTAAAAAAAAAGTTTTTGTTCTTATTTTTCCAATTTATATATATAATGGCAACACTATATTTGCTTGTTGCTGCCCGTCAAAATAGAAAATAGCCTCAAGCTCTAAACACTTAGACGACAGCAGACTTCACGGCTTCAAATGGTGCCAACTTCAAATGCTGCTCTGAAGTCAGCTTCATAATTATTTTGAAGACAGCAACAACGTAATAATTTCAAACACAAACTAATTTCAGGGATGCCGCATATATATTTTATAATGAATAAAATTAAAATTATTGATAAAAAATGTAATAATATCACGAAAAACTATAAAAACACATAAATTTATTTCTATATTGAATTTTTGTAATGTTATTTTATGTTTAATATTAAAAAAAAAGTTTTTGTTCTTATTTTTCCAATTTATATATATAATGGCAACACTATATTTGCTTGTTGCTGCCCGTCAAAATAGAAAATAGCCTCAAGCTCTAAACACTTAGACGACAGCAGACTTCACGGCTTCAAATGGTGCCAACTTCAAATGCTGCTCTGAAGTCAGCTTCATAATTATTTTGAAGACAGCAACAACATAATAATTTCAAACACAAACTAATTTCAGGGATGCCGCATATATATTTTATAATGAATAAAATTAAAATTATTGATAAAAAATGTAATAATATCACGAAAAACTATAAAAACACATAAATTTATTTCTATATTGAATTTTTGTAATGTTATTTTATGTTTAATATTAAAAAAAAAGTTTTTGTTCTTATTTTTCCAATTTATATATATAATGGCAACACTATATTTGCTTGTTGCTGCCCGTCAAAATAGAAAATAGCCTCAAGCTCTAAACACTTAGACGACAGCAGACTTCACGGCTTCAAATGGTGCCAACTTCAAATGCTGCTCTGAAGTCAGCTTCATAATTATTTTGAAGACAGCAACAACATAATAATTTCAAACACAAACTAATTTCAGGGATGCCGCATATATATTTTATAATGAATAAAATTAAAATTATTGATAAAAAATGTAATAATATCACGAAAAACTATAAAAACACATAAATTTATTTCTATATTGAATTTTTGTAATGTTATTTTATGTTTAATATTAAAAAAAAGTTTTTGTTCTTATTTTTCCAATTTATATATATAATGGCAACACTATATTTGCTTGTTGCTGCCCGTCAAAATAGAAAATAGCCTCAAGCTCTAAACACTTAGACGACAGCAGACTTCACGGCTTCAAATGGTGCCAACTTCAAATGCTGCTCTGAAGTCAGCTTCATAATTATTTTGAAGACAGCAACAACAGAATAATTTCAAACACAAACTAATTTCAGGGATGCCGCATATATATTTTATAATGAATAAAATTAAAATTATTGATAAAAAATGTAATAATATCACGAAAAACTATAAAAACACATAAATTTATTTCTATATTGAATTTTTGTAATGTTATTTTATGTTTAATATTAAAAAAAAAGTTTTTGTTCTTATTTTTCCAATTTATATATATAATGGCAACACTATATTTGCTTGTTGCTGCCCGTCAAAATAGAAAATAGCCTCAAGCTCTAAACACTTAGACGACAGCAGACTTCACGGCTTCAAATGGTGCCAACTTCAAATGCTGCTCTGAAGTCAGCTTCATAATTATTTTGAAGACAGCAACAACATAATAATTTCAAACACAAACTAATTTCAGGGATGCCGCATATATATTTTATAATGAATAAAATTAAAATTATTGATAAAAAATGTAATAATATCACGAAAAACTATAAAAACACATAAATTTATTTCTATATTGAATTTTTGTAATGTTATTTTATGTTTAATATTAAAAAAAAAGTTTTTGTTCTTATTTTTCCAATTTATATATATAATGGCAACACTATATTTGCTTGTTGCTGCCCGTCAAAATAGAAAATAGCCTCAAGCTCTAAACACTTAGACGACAGCAGACTTCACGGCTTCAAATGGTGCCAACTTCAAATGCTGCTCTGAAGTCAGCTTCATAATTATTTTGAAGACAGCAACAACAGAATAATTTCAAACACAAACTAATTTCAGGGATGCCGCATATATATTTTATAATGAATAAAATTAAAATTATTGATAAAAAATGTAATAATATCACGAAAAACTATAAAAACACATAAATTTATTTCTATATTGAATTTTTGTAATGTTATTTTATGTTTAATATTAAAAAAAAGTTTTTGTTCTTATTTTTCCAATTTATATATATAATGGCAACACTATATTTGCTTGTTGCTGCCCGTCAAAATAGAAAATAGCCTCAAGCTCTAAACACTTAGACGACAGCAGACTTCACGGCTTCAAATGGTGCCAACTTCAAATGCTGCTCTGAAGTCAGCTTCATAATTATTTTGAAGACAGCAACAACGTAATAATTTCAAACACAAACTAATTTCAGGGATGCCGCATATATATTTTATAATGAATAAAATTAAAATTATTAATAAAAAATGTAATAATATCACGAAAAACTATAAAAACACATAAATTTATTTCTATATTGAATTTTTGTAATGTTATTTTATGTTTAATATTAAAAAAAAGTTTTTGTTCTTATTTTTCCAATTTATATATATAATGGCAACACTATACTTGCTTGTTGCTGCCCGTCAAAATAGAAAATAGCCTCGAGCCCTAAACACTTAGACGACAGCAGACTTCACGGCTTCAAATGGTGCCAACTTCAAATGCTGCTCTGAAGTCAGCTTCATAATTATTTTGAAGACAGCAACAACATAATAATTTCAAACACAAACTAATTTCAGGGATGCCGCATATATATTTTATAATGAATAAAATTAAAATTATTGATAAAAAATGTAATAATATCACGCAAAACTATAAAAACACATAAATTTATTTCTATATTGAATTTTTGTAATGTTATTTTATGTTTAATATTAAAAAAAAGTTTTTGTTCTTATTTTTCCAATTTATATATATAATGGCAACACTATATTTGCTTGTTGCTGCCCGTCAAAATAGAAAATAGCCTCAAGCTCTAAACACTTAGACGACAGCAGACTTCACGGCTTCAAATGGTGCCAACTTCAAATGCTGCTCTGAAGTCAGCTTCATAATTATTTTGAAGACAGCAACAACATAATAATTTCAAACACAAACTAATTTCAGGGATGCCGCATATATATTTTATAATGAATAAAATTAAAATTATTGATAAAAAATGTAATAATATCACGCAAAACTATAAAAACACATAAATTTATTTCTATATTGAATTTTTGTAATGTTATTTTATGTTTAATATTAAAAAAAAGTTTTTTTTCTTATTTTTCCAATTTATATATATAATGGCAACACTATATTTGCTTGTTGCTGCCCGTCAAAATAGAAAATAGTCTCAAGCTCTAAACACTTAGACGACAGCAGACTTCACGGCTTCAAATGGTGCCAACTTCAAATGCTGCTCTGAAGTCAGCTTCATAATTATTTTGAAGACAGCAACAACATAATAATTTCAAACACAAACTAACTTCAGGGATGCCGCATATATATTTTATAATGAATAAAATTAAAATTATTGATAAAAAATGTAATAATATCACGAAAAACTATAAAAACACATAAATTTATTTCTATATTGAATTTTTGTAATGTTATTTTATGTTTAATATTAAAAAAAAGTTTTTGTTCTTATTTTTCCAATTTATATATATAATGGCAACACTATATTTGCTTGTTGCTGCCCGTCAAAATAGAAAATAGCCTCAAGCTCTAAACACTTAGACGACAGCAGACTTCACGGCTTCAAATGGTGCCAACTTCAAATGCTGCTCTGAAGTCAGCTTCATAATTATTTTGAAGACAGCAACAACATAATAATTTCAAACCGCATATATATTTTATAATGAATAAAATTAAAATTATTGATAAAAAATGTAATAATATCACGCAAAACTATAAAAACACATAAATTTATTTCTATATTGAATTTTTGTAATGTTATTTTATGTTTAATATTAAAAAAAGTTTTTGTTCTTATTTTTCCAATTTATATATATAATGGCAACACTATATTTGCTTGTTGCTGCCCGTCAAAATAGAAAATAGCCTCAAGCTCTAAACACTTAGACGACAGCAGACTTCACGGCTTCAAATGGTGCCAACTTCAAATGCTGCTCTGAAGTCAGCTTCATAATTATTTTGAAGACAGCAACAACATAATAATTTCAAACACAAACTAATTTCAGGGATGCCGCATATATATTTTATAATGAATAAAATTAAAATTATTGATAAAAAATGTAATAATATCACGAAAAACTATAAAAACACATAAATTTATTTCTATATTGAATTTTTGTAATGTTATTTTATGTTTAATATTAAAAAAAAGTTTTTGTTCTTATTTTTCCAATTTATATATATAATGGCAACACTATATTTGCTTGTTGCTGCCCGTCAAAATAGAAGATAGATTAAAGCTCTAAACACTTAGACGACAGCAGACTTCACGGCTTCAAATGCTGCCAACTTCAAATGCTTCTCTGAAGTCAGCTTCATAATTATTTTGAAGACAGCAACAACATAATAATTTCAAACACAAACTAATTTCAGGGATGCCGCATATATATTTTATAATGAATAAAATTAAAATTATTGATAAAAAATGTAATAATATCACGAAAAACTATAAAAACACATAAATTTATTTCTATATTGAATTTTTGTAATGTTATTTTATGTTTAATATTAAAAAAAAGTTTTTGTTCTTATTTTTCCAATTTATATATATAATGGCAACACTATATTTGCTTGTTGCTGCCCGTCAAAATAGAAGATAGATTAAAGCTCTAAACACTTAGACGACAGCAGACTTCACGGCTTCAAATGCTGCCAACTTCAAATGCTTCTCTGAAGTCAGCTTCATAATTATTTTGAAGACAGCAACAACATAATAATTTCAAACACAAACTAATTTCAGGGATGCCGCATATATATTTTATAATGAATAAAATTAAAGTTATTGATAAAAAATGTAATAATATCACGAAAAACTATAAACACACATAAATTTATTTCTATATTGAATTTTTGTAATGTTATTTTATGTTTAATATAAAAAAAGTTGTTGTTCTTATTTTCCCAATGTATATATATAATGGCAACACTATATTTGCTTGTTGCTGCCCGTCAAAATAGAAAATAGCCTAAAGCTCTAAACACTTAGACGACAGCAGACTTCACGGCTTCAAATGGTGCCAACTTCAAATGCTGCCCTGAAGTCAGCTTCATAATTATTTTGAAGACAGCAACAACATAATAATTTCAAACACAAACTAATTTCAGGGATGCCGCATATATATTTTATAATGAATAAAATTAAAGTTATTGATAAAAAATGTAATAATATCACGAAAAACTATAAAAACACATAAATTTATTTCTATATTGAATTTTTGTAATGTTATTTTATGTTTAATATTAAAAAAAAGTTTTTGTTCTTATTTTTCCAATTTATATATATAATGGCAACACTATATTTGCTTGTTGCTGCCCGTCAAAATAGAAAATAGCCTAAAGCTCTAAACACTTAGTCGACAGCAGACTTCACGGCTTCAAATGCTGCCAACTTCAAATGCTGCTCTGAAGTCAGCCTCATAATTATTTTGAAGACAGCAACAACGTAATAATTTCAAACACAAACTAATTTCAGGGATGCCGCATATATATTTTATAATGAATAAAATTAAAGTTATTGATAAAAAATGTAATAATATCACGAAAAACTATAAAAACACATAAATTTATTTCTATATTGAATTTTTGTAATGTTATTTTATGTGTAATATTAAAAAAAAGTTTTTGTTCTTATTTTTCCAATTTATATATGTAATGGCAACACTATATTTGCCTGTTGCTGCCCGTCAAAATAGAAAATAGCCTCAAGCTCTAAACACTTAGACGACAGCAGACTTCACGGCTTCAAATGGTGCCAACTTCAAATGCTGCTCTGAAGTCAGCTTCATAATTATTTTGAAGACAACAACAACGTAATAATTTCAAACACAAACTAATTTCAGGGATGCCGCATATATATTTTATAATGAATAAAATTAAAATTATTGATAAAAATGTAATAATATCACGAAAAACTATAAAAACACATAAATTTATTTCTATATTGAATTTTTGTAATGTTATTTTATGTTTAATATTAAAAAAAATTTTTGTTCTTATTTTTCGAATTTATATATATAATGGCAACACTATATTTGTTTGTTGCTGCCCGTCAAAATAGAAAGTAGCCTATAGCTCTAAACACTTAGACGACAGCAGACTTCACGGCTTCAAATGCTGCCAACTTCAAATGCTGCTCTGAAGTCAGCTTCATAATTATTTTGAAGACAGCAACAACATAATAATTTCAAACACAAACTAATTTCAGGGATGCCGCATATATATTTTATAATGAATAATATTAAAGCTATTGATAAAAAATGTAATAATATCACGAAAAACTAAAAAACACGTAAATTTATTTCTATATTGTATTTTTGTAATGTTATTTTTTGTTTAATATTAAAAAAAGTTTTTGTTCTTATTTTGCCAATTTATATATATAAAGGCAACACTATATTCGTTTGTTGCTGCCCGTCAAAATAGAAAGTAGCCTAAAGCTAAACACTTAGACGACAGCAGACTTCACGGCTTCAAATGCTGCCAACTTCAAATGCTGCTCTGAAGTCATCTTCATAGTTATTTTGAAGACAGCAACAACATAATAATTTCAAACACAAACTAATTTCAGGGATGCCGCATATATATTTTATAATGAATAATATTAAAGATATTGATAGAAAATGTAATAATATCACGAAAAACTATAAAAACACATAAATTTATTTCTATATTGAATTTTTGTAATGTTATTTTATGTTTAATATTAAAAAAAAATTTTGTTCTTATTTTTCGAATTTATATATATAATGGCAACACTATATTCGTTTGTTGCTGCCCGTCAAAATAGAAAGTAGCCTAAAGCTAAACACTTAGACGACAGCAGACTTCACGGCTTCAAATGCTGCCAACTTCAAATGCTGCTCTGAAGTCATCTTCATAGTTATTTTGAAGACAGCAACAACATAATAATTTCAAACACAAACTAATTTCAGGGATGCCGCATATATATTTTATAATGAATAAAATTAAAGTTATTGATAAAAAATGTAATAATATTACGAAAAACTATAAAAACACATAAATTTATTTCTATATTGAATTTTTGTAATGTTATTTTATGTTTAATATTAAAAAAAAGTTTTTGTTCTTATTTTTCCAATTTATATATATAATGGCAACACTATATTCGTTTGTTGCTGCCCGTCAAAATAGAAAATAGCCTAAAGCTCTAAACACTTAGTCGACAGCAGACTTCACGGCTTCAAATGCTGCCAACTTCAAATGCTGCTCTGAAGTCAGCTTCATAATTATTTTGAAGACAGCAACAACGTAATAATTTCAAACACAAACTAATTTCAGGGATGCCGCATATATATTTTATAATGAATAAAATTAAAGTTATTGATAAAAAATTTAATAATATCACGAAAAACTATAAAAACACATTTCTATATTGAATTTTTGTAATGTTATTTTATGTTTAATATTAAAAAAAAGTTTTTGTTCTTATTTTTCCAATTTATATATATAATGGCAACACTATATTTGCTTGTTGCTGCCAGTCAAAATAGAAAATAGCCTAAAGCTCTAAAAATTTATTTCTATATTGAATTTTGTAATGTTATTTTATGTTTAATATTAAAAAAATTTTTTGTTCTTATTTTTCCAATTTATATATATAATGGCAACACTATATTTGCTTGTTGCTACCCGTCAAAATAGAAAATAGCCTCAAGCTCTAAAGACTTAGACGACAGCAGACTTCACGGCTTCAAATGCTGCCAACTGCAAATGCTGCTCTGAAGTCAGCTTCATAATTATTTTGAAGACAGCAACAACGTAATAATTTCAAACACAAACTAATTTCAGCGATGCCGCATATATATTTTATAATGAATAAAATTAAAGTTATTGATAAAAAATGTAATAATATCACGAAAAACTATAAAAACACATAAATTTATTTCCATATTGAATTTTTGTAATGTTATTTTATGTTTAATATTAAAAAAAAGTTTTTGTTCTTATTTTTCCAATTTATATATATAATGGCAACACTATATTCGTTTGTTGCTGCCCGTCAAAATAGAAAATAGCCTAAAGCTCTAAACACTTAGTCGACAGCAGACTTCACGGCTTCAAATGCTGCCAACTTCAAATGCTGCTCTGAAGTCAGCTTCATAATTATTTTGAAGACAGCAACAACGTAATAATTTCAAACACAAACTAATTTCAGGGATGCCGCATATATATTTTATAATGAATAAAATTAAAGTTATTGATAAAAAATTTAATAATATCACGAAAAACTATAAAAACACATTTCTATATTGAATTTTTGTAATGTTATTTTATGTTTAATATTAAAAAAAAGTTTTTGTTCTTATTTTTCCAATTTATATATATAATGGCAACACTATATTTGCTTGTTGCTGCCCGTCAAAATAGAAAATAGCCTAAAGCTCTAAAAATTTATTTCTATATTGAATTTTGTAATGTTATTTTATGTTTAATATTAAAAAAAATTTTTGTTCTTATTTTTCCAATTTATATATATAATGGCAACACTATATTTGCTTGTTGCTACCCGTCAAAATAGAAAATAGCCTCAAGCTCTAAAGACTTAGACGACAGCAGACTTCACGGCTTCAAATGCTGCCAACTGCAAATGCTGCTCTGAAGTCAGCTTCATAATTATTTTGAAGACAGCAACAACGTAATAATTTCAAACACAAACTAATTTCAGCGATGCCGCATATATATCTTATAATGAATAAAATTAAAATTATTGAAAAAATTGTAATAATATCACGAAAAACTATAAAAACACATAAATTTATTTCTATATTGAATTTTTGTAATGTTATTTTATGTGTAATATTAAAAAAAAGTTTTTGTTCTTATTTTTCCAATTTATATATGTAATGGCAACACTATATTTGCCTGTTGCTGCCCGTCAAAATAGAAAATAGCCTCAAGCTCTAAACACTTAGACGACAGCAGACTTCACGGCTTCAAATGGTGCCAACTTCAAATGCTGCTCTGAAGTCAGCTTCATAATTATTTTGAAGACAACAACAACGTAATAATTTCAAACACAAACTAATTTTAGGGATGCCGCATATATATTTTATAAAGAATAAAATTAAAGCTATTGATAAAAAATGTAATAATATCACGAAAAACTATAAAAACACTTAAATTTATTTCTATATTGAATTTTTGTAATGTTATTTTATGTTTAATATTAAAAAAAGTTCTTGTTCTTATTTTTAGAATTTATATATATAATGGCAACACTATATTTGTTTGTTGTTGCCCGTCAAAATAGAAAATAGCCTAAATCTCTAAACACTTAGACGACAGCAGACTTCACGGCTTCAAATGGTGCCAACTTCAAATGCTGCTCTGAAGTCAGCTTCATAATTATTTTGAAGAGAACAACAACGTAATAATTTCAAACACAAACTAATTTCAGGGATGCCGCATATATATTTTATAATGAATAAAATTAAAATTATTGATAAAAATGTAATAATATCACGAAAAACTATAAAAACACATAAATTTATTTCTATATTGAATTTTTGTAATGTTATTTTATGTTTAATATAAAAAAAGTTTTTGCTCTTATTTCTCCAATTTTTATATATAATGGCAACACTATACTTGTTTGTTGCTGCCCGTCAAAATAGAAAGTAGCCTAAAGCTCTAAACACTTAGATGACAGCCGACTTCACGGCTTCAAATGCTGCCAACTTCAAATGCTGCTCTGAAGTCAGCTTCATAATTATTTTGAAGACAGCAACAACATTATAATTTCAAACACAAACTAATTTTAGGGATGCCGCATATATATTTTATAATGAAAAAAATTAAAGCTATTGATAAAAAATGTAATAATATCACGAAAAACTATAAAAACACGTAAATTTATTTCTATATTGTATTTTTGTAATGTTATTTTATGTTTAATATTAAAAAAAATTTTTGTTCTTATTTTTCCAATTTATATATATATTGGCAACACTATATTTGTTTGTTGCTGCCCGTCAAAATAGAAAGTAGCCTAAAGCTCTAAACACTTAGACGACAGCAAACTCCACGGCTTCAAATGCTGCCAACTTCAAATGCTGCTCTGAAGTCAGCTTCATAATTATTTTGCAACACTATATTTGCTTGTTGCTGCCCGTCAAAATAGAAAATAGCCTCAAGCTCTAAACACTTAGACGACAGCAGACTTCACGGCTTCAAATGGTGCCAACTTCAAATGCTGCTCTGAAGTCAGCTTCATAATTATTTTGAAGACAGCAACAACATAATAATTTCAAACACAAACTAATTTCAGGGATGCCGCATATATATTTTATAATGAATAAAATTAAAATTATTGATAAAAAATGTAATAATATCACGAAAAACTATAAAAACACATAAATTTATTTCTATATTGAATTTTTGTAATGTTATTTTATGTTTAATATTAAAAAAAAAGTTTTTGTTCTTATTTTTCCAATTTATATATATAATGGCAACACTATATTTGCTTGTTGCTGCCCGTCAAAATAGAAAATAGCCTCAAGCTCTAAACACTTAGACGACAGCAGACTTCACGGCTTCAAATGGTGCCAACTTCAAATGCTGCTCTGAAGTCAGCTTCATAATTATTTTGAAGACAGCAACAACGTAATAATTTCAAACACAAACTAATTTCAGGGATGCCGCATATATATTTTATAATGAATAAAATTAAAATTATTGATAAAAAATGTAATAATATCACGAAAAACTAGAAAAACACATAAATTTATTTCTATATTGAATTTTTGTAATGTTATTTTATGTTTAATATTAAAGAAAAGTTTTTGTTCTTATTTTTCCAATTTATATATATAATGGCAACACTATACTTGCTTGTTGCTGCCCGTCAAAATAGAAAATAGCCTCAAGCCCTAAACACTTAGACGACAGCAGACTTCACGGCTTCAAATGGTGCCAACTTCAAATGCTGCTCTGAAGTCAGCTTCATTATTATTTTGAAGACAGCAACAACATAATAATTTCAAACACAAACTAATTTCAGGGATGCCGCATATATATTTTATAATGAATAAAATTAAAATTATTGATAAAAAATGTAATAATATCACGAAAAACTATAAAAACACATAAATTTATTTCTATATTGAATTTTTGTAATGTTATTTTATGTTTAATATTAAAGAAAAGTTTTTGTTCTTATTTTTCCAATTTATATATATAATGGCAACACTATACTTGCTTGTTGCTGCCCGTCAAAATAGAAAATAGCCTCAAACCCTAAACACTTAGACGACAGCAGACTTCACGGCTTCAAATGGTGCCAACTTCAAATGCTGCTCTGAAGTCAGCTTCATAATTATTTTGAAGACAGCAACAACATAATAATTTCAAACACAAACTAATTTCAGGGATGCCGCATATATATTTTATAATGAATAAAATTAAAATTATTGATAAAAAATGTAATAATATCACGAAAAACTATAAAAACACATAAATTTATTTCTATATTGAATTTTTGTAATGTTATTTTATGTTTAATATTAAAGAAAAGTTTTTGTTCTTATTTTTCCAATTTATATATATAATGGCAACACTATACTTGCTTGTTGCTGCCCGTCAAAATAGAAAATAGCCTCAAGCCCTAAACACTTAGACGACAGCAGACTTCACGGCTTCAAATGGTGCCAACTTCAAATGCTGCTCTGAAGTCAGCTTCATAATTATTTTGAAGACAGCAACAACATAATAATTTCAAACACAAACTAATTTCAGGGATGCCGCATATATATTTTATAATGAATAATTTTAAAATTATTGATAAAAAATGTAATAATATCACGAAAAACTATAAAAACACATAAATTTATTTCTATATTGAATTTTTGTAATGTTATTTTATGTTTAATATTAAAAAAAAGTTTTTGTTCTTATTTTTCCAATATATATATAATGGCAACACTATATTTGCTTGTTGCTGCCCGTCAAAATAGAAGATAGATTAAAGCTCTAAACACTTAGACGACAGCAGACTCCACGGCTTCAAATGCTGCCAACTTCAAATGCTGCTCTGAAGTCAGCTTCATAATTATTTTGAAGACAGCAACAACGTAATAATTTCAAACACAAACTAATTTCAGGGATGCCGCATATATATTTTATAATGAATAAAATTAAAATTATTGATAAAAATGTAATAATATCACGAAAAACTATAAAAACACATAAATTTATTTCTATATTGAATTTTTGTAATGTTATTTTATGTTTAATATTAAAAAAAAGTTTTTGTTCTTATTTTTCCAATTTATATATATAATGGCAACACTATATTTGCTTGTTGCTGCCCGTCAAAATAGAAGATAGATTAAAGCTCTAAACACTTAGACGACAGCAGACTTCACGGCTTCAAATGCTGCCAACTTCAAATGCTGCTCTGAAGTCAGCTTCATAATTATTTTGAAGACAGCAACAACATAATAATTTCAAACACAAACTAATTTCAGGGATGCCGCATATATATTTTATAATGAATAAAATTAAAGTTATTGATAAAAAATGTAATAATATCACGAAAAACTATAAACACACATAAATTTATTTCTATATTGAATTTTTGTAATGTTATTTTATGTTTAATATAAAAAAAAGTTGTTGTTCTTATTTTCCCAATTTATATATATAATGGCAACACTATATTTGCTTGTTGCTGCCCGTCAAAATAGAAAATAGCCTAAAGCTCTAAACACTTAGACGACAGCAGACTTCACGGCTTCAAATGGTGCCAAATTCAAATGCTGCCCTGAAGTCAGCTTCATAATTATTTTGAAGACAGCAACAACATAATAATTTCAAACACAAACTAATTTCAGGGATGCCGCATATATATTTTATAATGAATAAAATTAAAGTTATTGATAAAAAATGTAATAATATCACGAAAAACTATAAAAACACATAAATTTATTTCTATATTGAATTTTTGTAATGTTATTTTATGTTTAATATTAAAGAAAAGTTTTTGTTCTTATTTTTCCAATTTATATATATAATGGCAACACTATACTTGCTTGTTGCTGCCCGTCAAAATAGAAAATAGCCTCAAACCCTAAACACTTAGACGACAGCAGACTTCACGGCTTCAAATGGTGCCAACTTCAAATGCTGCTCTGAAGTCAGCTTCATAATTATTTTGAAGACAGCAACAACATAATAATTTCAAACACAAACTAATTTCAGGGATGCCGCATATATATTTTATAATGAATAAAATTAAAATTATTGATAAAAATGTAATAATATCACGAAAAACTATAAAAACACATAAATTTATTTCTATATTGAATTTTTGTAATGTTATTTTATGTTTAATATAAAAAAAAGTTTTTGTTCTTATTTTCCCAATTTATATATATAATGGCAACACTATATTTGCTTGTTGCTGCCCGTCAAAATAGAAAATAGCCTAAAGCTCTAAACACTTAGACGACAGCAGACTTCACGGCTTCAAATGGTGCCAACTTCAAATGCTGCCCTGAAGTCAGCTTCATAATTATTTTGAAGACAGCAACAACATAATAATTTCAAACACAAACTAATTTCAGGGATGCCGCATATATATTTTATAATGAATAAAATTAAAGTTATTGATAAAAAATGTAATAATATCACGAAAAACTATAAAAACACATAAATTTATTTCTATATTGAATTTTTGTAATGTTATTTTATGTTTAATATTAAAAAAAGTTTTTGTTCTTATTTTTCCAATTTATATATATAATGGCAACACTATATTTGCTTGTTGCTGCCCGTCAAAATAGAAAATAGCCTAAAGCTCTAAAAATTTATTTCTATATTAAATTTTGTAATGTTATTTTATGTTTAATATTTAAAAAAATTTTTGTTCTTATTTTTCCAATTTATATATATAATGGCAACATTATATTTGCTTGTTGCTACCCGTCAAAATAGAAAATAGCCTCAAGCTCTAAAGACTTAGACGACAGCAGACTTCACGGCTTCAAATGCTGCCAACTGCAAATGCTGCTCTGAAGTCAGCTTCATAATTATTTTGAAGACAGCAACAACGTAATAATTTCAAACACAAACTAATTTCAGCGATGCCGCATATATATCTTATAATGAATAAAATTAAAATTATTGATAAAAATGTAATAATATCACGAAAAACTATAAAAACACATAAATTTATTTCTATATTGAATTTTTGTAATGTTATTTTATGTTTAATATTAAAAAAAATTTTTGTTCTTATTTTTCGAATTTATATATATAATGGCAATACTATATTTGTTTGTTGCTGCCCGTCAAAATAGAAAGTAGCCTATAGCTCTAAACACTTAGACGACAGCAGACTTCACGGCTTCAAATGCTGCCAACTTCAAATGCTGCTCTGAAGTCAGCTTCATAATTATTTTGAAGACAGCAACAACATAATAATTTCAAACACAAACTAATTTCAGGGATGCCGCATATATATTTTATAATGAATAAAATTAAAGTTATTGATAAAAAATGTAATAATATCACGAAAAACTATAAAAACACATAAATTTATTTCTATATTGAATTTTTGTAATGTTATTTTATGTTTAATATAAAAAAAAGTTGTTGTTCTTATTTTCCCAATGTATATATATAATGGCAACACTATATTTGCTTGTTGCTGCCCGTCAAAATAGAAAATAGCCTAAAGCTCTAAACACTTAGACGACAGCAGACTTCACGGCTTCAAATGGTGCCAACTTCAAATGCTGCCCTGAAGTCAGCTTCATAATTATTTTGAAGACAGCAACAACATAATAATTTCAAACACAAACTAATTTCAGGGATGCCGCATATATATTTTATAATGAATAAAATTAAAGTTATTGATAAAAAATGTAATAATATCACGAAAAACTATAAAAACACATAAATTTATTTCTATATTGAATTTTTGTAATGTTATTTTATGTTTAATATTAAAAAAAGTTTTTGTTCTTAGTTTTCCAATTTATATATATAATGGCAACACTATATTTGCTTGTTGCTGCCCGTCAAAATAGAAAATAGCCTAAAGCTCTAAAAATTTATTTCTATATTAAATTTTGTAATGTTATTTTATGTTTAATATTAAAAAAAATTTTTGTTCTTATTTTTCCAATTTATATATATAATGGCAACACTATATTTGCTTGTTGCTACCCGTCAAAATAGAAAATAGCCTCAAGCTCTAAAGACTTAGACGACAGCAGACTTCACGGCTTCAAATGCTGCCAACTGCAAATGCTGCTCTGAAGTCAGCTTCATAATTATTTTGAAGACAGCAACAACGTAATAATTTCAAACACAAACTAATTTCAGCGATGCCGCATATATATCTTATAATGAATAAAATTAAAATTATTGATAAAAATGTAATAATATCACGAAAAACTATAAAAAAACACATAAATTTATTTCTATATTGAATTTTTGTAATGTTATTTTATGTTTAATATTAAAAAAAATTTTTGTTCTTATTTTTCGAATTTATATATATAATGGCAATACTCTATTTGTTTGTTGCTGCCCGTCAAAATAGAAAGTAGCCTATAGCTCTAAACACTTAGACGACAGCAGACTTCGCGGCTTCAAATGCTGCTCTGAAGTCAGCTTCATAATTATTTTGAAGACAGCAACAACATAATAATTTCAAATACAAACTAATTTCAGGGATGCCGCATATATATTTTATAATGAATAATATTAAAGCTATTGATAAAAAATGTAATAATATCACGAAAAACTAAAAAACACGTAAATTTATTTCTATATTGTATTTTTGTAATGTTATTTTATGTTTAATATTAAAAAAAGTTTTTGTTCTTATTTTGCCAATTTATATATGTAATGGCAACACTATATTTGCCTGTTGCTGCCCGTCAAAATAGAAAATAGCCTCAAGCTCTAAACACTTAGACGACAGCAGACTTCACGGCTTCAAATGGTGCCAACTTCAAATGCTGCTCTGAAGTCAGCTTCATAATTATTTTGAAGACAACAACAACGTAATAATTTCAAACACAAACTAATTTCAGGGATGCCGCATATATATTTTATAATGAATAAAATTAAAATTATTGATAAAAATGTAATAATATCACGAAAAACTATAAAAACACATAAATTTATTTCTATATTGAATTTTTGTAATGTTATTTTATGTTTAATATTAAAAAAAATTTTTGTTCTTATTTTTCGAATTTATATATATAATGGCAATACTATATTTGTTTGTTGCTGCCCGTCAAAATAGAAAGTAGCCTATAGCTCTAAACACTTAGACGACAGCAGACTTCACGGCTTCAAATGCTGCCAACTTCAAATGCTGCTCTGAAGTCAGCTTCATAATTATTTTGAAGACAGCAACAACATAATAATTTCAAACACAAACTAATTTCAGGGATGCCGCATATATATTTTATAATGAATAATATTAAAGCTATTGATAAAAAATGTAATAATATCACGAAAAACTAAAAAACACGTAAATTTATTTCTATATTGTATTTTTGTAATGTTATTTTATGTTTAATATTAAAAAAAGTTTTTGTTCTTATTTTGCCAATTTATATATATAAAGGCAACACTATATTCGTTTGTTGCTGCCCGTCAAAATAGAAAGTAGCCTAAAGCTAAACACTTAGACGACAGCAGACCTCACGGCTTCAAATGCTGCCAACTTCAAATGCTGCTCTGAAGTCATCTTCATAGTTATTTTGAAGACAGCAACAACATAATAATTTCAAACACAAACTAATTTCAGGGATGCCGCATATATATTTTATAATGAATAATATTAAAACTATTGATAGAAAATGTAATAATATCACGAAAAACTATAAAAACACATAAATTTATTTCTATATTGAATTTTTGTAATGTTATTTTATGTTTAATATTAAAAAAAAATTTTGTTCTTATTTTTCGAATTTATATATATAATGGCAACACTATATTCGTTTGTTGCTGCCCGTCTAAATAGAAAGTAGCCTAAAGCTAAACACTTAGACGACAGCAGACTTCACGGCTTCAAATGCTGCCAACTTCAAATGCTGCTCTGAAGTCATCTTCATAGTTATTTTGAAGACAGCAACAACATAATAATTTCAAACACAAACTAATTTTAGGGATGCCGCATATATATTTTATAAAGAATAAAATTAAAGCTATTGATAAAAAATGTAATAATATCACGAAAAACTATAAAAACACGTAAATTTATTTCTATATTGCATTTTTGTAATGTTATTTTATGTTTAATATTAAAAAAAGTTCTTGTTCTTATTTTTAGAATTTATATATATAATGGCAACACTATATTTGTTTGTTGTTGCCCGTCAAAATAGAAAATAGCCTAAATCTCTAAACACTTAGACGACAGCAGACTTCACGGCTTCAAATGGTGCCAACTTCAAATGCTGCTCTGAAGTCAGCTTCATAATTATTTTGAAGAGAACAACAACATAATAATTTCAAACACAAACTAATTTCAGGGATGCCGCATATATATTTTATAATGAATAAAATTAAAGTTATTGATAAAAAATGTAATAATATCACGAAAAACTATAAAAGCACATAAATTTATTTCTATATTGAATTTTTGTAATGTTATTTTATGTTCAATATTAAAAAAAGTTCTTGTTCTTATTTTTAGAATTTATATATATAATGGCAACACTATATTTGTTTGTTGTTGCCCGTCAAAATAGAAAATAGCCTAAATCTCTAAACACTTAGACAACAGCAGACTTCACGGCTTCAAATGCTGCCAACTTGAAATGCTGCTCTGAAGTCAGCTTCATAATTATTTTTTTTAAAGCCAGCAACAACATAATAATTTCAAACACAAACTAATTTCAGGGATGCCGCATATATATTTTATAATGAATAAAATTAAAGTTATTGATAAAAAATGTAATAATATCACGAAAAACTATAAAAACACATAAATTTATTTCTATATTGAATTTTTGTAAAGTTATTTTATGTAATATTAAAAAAAGTTCTTGTTCTTATTTTTAGAATTTATATATATAATGGCAACACTATATTTGTTTGTTGTTGCCCGTCAAAATAGAAAATAGCCTAAATCTCTAAACACTTAGACAACAGCAGACTTCACGGCTTCAAATGCTGCCAACTTGAAATGCTGCTCTGAAGTCAGCTTCATAATTATTTTTTTTAAAGCCAGCAATAACATAATAATTTCAAACACAAACTAATTTCATGGATGCCGCATATATATTTTATAATGAATAAAATTAAAGTTATTGATAAAAAATGGAATAATATCACGAAAAACTATAAAAACACATAAATTTATTTCTATATTGAATTTTTGTAATGTTATTTTATGTTTAATATTAAAAAAAGTTCTTGTTCTTATTTTTAGAATTTATATATATAATGGCAAAACTATATTTGTTTGTTGTTGCCCGTCAAAATAGAAAATAGCCTAAATCTCTAAGCACTTAGACAACAGCAGACTTCACGGCTTCAAATGCTGCCAACTTGAAATGCTGCTCTGAAGTCAGCTTCATAATTATTTTTTTTAAAGCCAGCAACAACATAATAATTTCAAACACAAACTAATTTCAGGGATGCCGCATATATATTTTATAATGAATAAAATTAAAGTTATTGATAAAAAATGGAATAATATCACGAAAAACTATAAAAGCACATAAATTTATTTCTATATTGAATTTTTGTAATGTTATTTTATGTTTAATATTAAAAAAAGTTCTTGTTCTTATTTTTAGAATTTATATATATAATGGCAACACTATATTTGTTTGTTGTTGCCCGTCAAAATAGAAAATAGCCTAAATCTCTAAACACTTAGACAACAGCAGACTTCACGGCTTCAAATGCTGCCAACTTGAAATGCTGCTCTGAAGTCAGCTTCATAATTATTTTTTTTAAAGCCAGCATCAACATAATAATTTCAAACACAAACTAATTTCAGGGATGCCGCATATATATTTTATAATGAATAAAATTAAAGTTATTGATAAAAAATGTAATAATATCACGAAAAACTATAAAAACACATAAATTTATTTCTATATTGAATTTTTGTAATGTTATTTTATGTTTAATATTAAAAAAAGTTCTTGTTCTTATTTTTAGAATTTATATATATAATGGCAACACTATATTTGTTTGTTGTTGCCCGTCAAAATAGAAAATAGCCTAAATCTCTAAACACTTAGACAACAGCAGACTTCACGGCTTCAAATGCTGCCAACTTGAAATGCTGCTCTGAAGTCAGCTTCATAATTATTTTTTTTAAAGCCAGCAACAACATAATAATTTCAAACACAAACTAATTTCAGGGATGCCGCATATATATTTTATAATGAATAAAATTAAAGTTATTGATAAAAAATGTAATAATATCACGAAAAACTATAAAAACACATAAATTTATTTCTATATTGAATTTTTGTAATGTTATTTTATGTTTAATATTAAAAAAAGTTCTTGTTCTTATTTTTAGAATTTATATATATAATGGCAACACTATATTTGTTTGTTGTTGCCCGTCAAAATAGAAAATAGCCTAAATCTCTAAACACTTAGACAACAGCAGACTTCACGGCTTCAAATGCTGCCAACTTGAAATGCTGCTCTGAAGTCAGCTTCATAATTATTTTTTTTAAAGCCAGCAACAACATAATAATTTCAAACACAAACTAATTTCAGGGATGCCGCATATATATTTTATAATGAATAAAATTAAAGTTATTGATAAAAAATGGAATAATATCACGAAAAACTATAAAAGCACATAAATTTATTTCTATATTGAATTTTTGTAATGTTATTTTATGTTCAATATTAAAAAAGTTCTTGTTCTTATTTTTAGAATTTATATATATAATGGCAACACTATATTTGTTTGTTGTTGCCCGTCAAAATAGAAAATAGCCTAAATCTCTAAACACTTAGACAACAGCAGACTTCACGGCTTCAAATGCTGCCAACTTGAAATGCTGCTCTGAAGTCAGCTTCATAATTATTTTTTTTAAAGCCAGCAACAACATAATAATTTCAAACACAAACTAATTTCAGGGATGCCGCATATATATTTTATAATGAATAAAATTAAAGTTATTGATAAAAAATGTAATAATATCACGAAAAACTATAAAAACACATAAATTTATTTCTATATTGAATTTTTGTAATGTTATTTTATGTTTAATATTAAAAAAAGTTCTTGTTCTTATTTTTAGAATTTATATATATAATGGCAACACTATATTTGTTTGTTGTTGCCCGTCAAAATAGAAAATAGCTTAAATCTCTAAACACTTAGACAACAGCAGACTTCACGGCTTCAAATGCTGCCAACTTGAAATGCTGCTCTGAAGTCAGCTTCATAATTATTTTTTTTAAAGCCAGCAATAACATAATAATTTCAAACACAAACTAATTTCATGGATGCCGCATATATATTTTATAATGAATAAAATTAAACTTATTGATAAAAAATGGAATAATATCACGAAAAACTATAAAAACACATAAATTTATTTCTATATTGAATTTTTGTAATGTTATTTTATGTTTAATATTAAAAAAAGTTCTTGTTCTTATTTTTAGAATTTATATATATAATGGCAAAACTATATTTGTTTGTTGTTGCCCGTCAAAATAGAAAATAGCCTAAATCTCTAAACACTTAGACAACAGCAGACTTCACGGCTTCAAATGCTGCCAACTTGAAATGCTGCTCTGAAGTCAGCTTCATAATTATTGTTTTTAAAGCCAGCAACAACATAATAATTTCAAACACAAACTAATTTCAGGGATGCCGCATATATATTTTATAATGAATAAAATTAAAGTTATTGATAAAAAATGGAATAATATCACGAAAAACTATAAAAGCACATAAATTTAGTTCTATATTGAATTTTTGTAATGTTATTTTATGTTTAATATTAAAAAAAGTTCTTGTTCTTATTTTTAGAATTTATATATATAATGGCAACACTATATTTGTTTGTTGTTGCCCGTCAAAATAGAAAATAGCCTAAATCTCTAAACACTTAGACAACAGCAGACTTCACGGCTTCAAATGCTGCCAACTTGAAATGCTGCTCTGAAGTCAGCTTCATAATTATTTTTTTTAAAGCCAGCAACAACATAATAATTTCAAACACAAACTAATTTCAGGGATGCCGCATATATATTTTATAATGAATAAAATTAAAGTTATTGATAAAAAATGTAATAATATCACGAAAAACTATAAAAACACATAAATTTATTTCTATATTGAATTTTTGTAATGTTATTTTATGTTTAATATTAAAAAAAGTTCTTGTTCTTATTTTTAGAATTTATATATATAATGGCAACACTATATTTGTTTGTTGTTGCCCGTCAAAATAGAAAATAGCCTAAATCTCTAAACACTTAGACAACAGCAGACTTCACGGCTTCAAATGCTGCCAACTTGAAATGCTGCTCTGAAGTCAGCTTCATAATTATTTTTTTTAAAGCCAGCAACAACATAATAATTTCAAACACAAACTAATTTCAGGGATGCCGCATATATATTTTATAATGAATAAAATTAAAGTTATTGATAAAAAATGTAATAATATCACGAAAAACTATAAAAACACATAAATTTATTTCTATATTGAATTTTTGTAATGTTATTTTATGTTTAATATTAAAAAAAGTTCTTGTTCTTATTTTTAGAATTTATATATATAATGGCAACACTATATTTGTTTGTTGTTGCCCGTCAAAATAGAAAATAGCCTAAATCTCTAAACACTTCGACAACAGCAGACTTCACGGCTTCAAATGCTGCCAACTTGAAATGCTGCTCTGAAGTCAGCTTCATAATTATTTTTTTTAAAGCCAGCAACAACATAATAATTTCAAACACAAACTAATTTCATGGATGCCGCATATATATTTTATAATGAATAAAATTAAAGTTATTGATAAAAAATGGAATAATATCACGAAAAACTATAAAAACACATAAATTTATTTCTATATTGAATTTTTGTAATGTTATTTTATGTTTAATATTAAAAAAAGTTCTTGTTCTTATTTTTAGAATTTATATATATAATGGCAAAACTATATTTGTTTGTTGTTGCCCGTCAAAATAGAAAATAGCCTAAATCTCTAAACACTTAGACAACAGCAGACTTCACGGCTTCAAATGCTGCCAACTTGAAATGCTGCTCTGAAGTCAGCTTCATAATTATTTTTTTTAAAGCCAGCAACAACATAATAATTTCAAACACAAACTAATTTCATGGATGCCGCATATATATTTTATAATGAATAAAATTAAAGTTATTGATAAAAAATGGAATAATATCACGAAAAACTATAAAAACACATACATTTATTTCTATATTGAATTTTTGTAATGTTATTTTATGTTTAATATTAAAAAAAGTTCTTGTTCTTATTTTTAGAATTTATATATATAATGGCAACACTATATTTGTTTGTTGTTGCCCGTCAAAATAGAAAATAGCCTAAATCTCTAAACACTTAGACAACAGCAGACTTCACGGCTTCAAATGCTGCCAACTTGAAATGCTGCTCTGAAGTCAGCTTCATAATTATTTTTTTTAAAGCCAGCAACAACATAATAATTTCAAACACAAACTAATTTCATGGATGCCGCATATATATTTTATAATGAATAAAATTAAAGTTATTGATAAAAAATGGAATAATATCACGAAAAACTATAAAAACACATAAATTTATTTCTATATTGAATTTTTGTAATGTTATTTTATGTTTAATATTAAAAAAAGTTCTTGTTCTTATTTTTAGAATTTATATATATAATGGCAAAACTATATTTGTTTATTGTTGCCCGTCAAAATAGAAAATAGCCTAAATCTCTAAACACTTAGACAACAGCAGACTTCACGGCTTCAAATGCTGCCAACTTGAAATGCTGCTCTGAAGTCAGCTTCATAATTATTTTTTTTAAAGCCAGCAACAACATAATAATTTCAAACACAAACTAATTTCATGGATGCCGCATATATATTTTATAATGAATAAAATTAAAGTTATTGATAAAAAATGGAATAATATCACGAAAAACTATAAAAACACATACATTTATTTCTATATTGAATTTTTGTAATGTTATTTTATGTTTAATATTAAAAAAAGTTCTTGTTCTTATTTTTAGAATTTATATATATAATGGCAACACTATATTTGTTTGTTGTTGCCCGTCAAAATAGAAAATAGCCTAAATCTCTAAACACTTAGACAACAGCAGACTTCACGGCTTCAAATGCTGCCAACTTGAAATGCTGCTCTGAAGTCAGCTTCATAATTATTTTTTTTAAAGCCAGCAACAACATAATAATTTCAAACACAAACTAATTTCATGGATGCCGCATATATATTTTATAATGAATAAAATTAAAGTTATTGATAAAAAATGGAATAATATCACGAAAAACTGTAAAAACACATAAATTTATTTCTATATTGAATTTTTGTAATGTTATTTTATGTTTAATATTAAAAAAAGTTCTTGTTCTTATTTTTAGAATTTATATATATAATGGCAAAACTATATTTGTTTATTGTTGCCCGTCAAAATAGAAAATAGCCTAAATCTCTAAACACTTAGACAACAGCAGACTTCACGGCTTCAAATGCTGCCAACTTGAAATGCTGCTCTGAAGTCAGCTTCATAATTATTTTTTTTAAAGCCAGCAACAACATAATAATTTCAAACACAAACTAATTTCATGGATGCCGCATATATATTTTATAATGAATAAAATTAAAGTTATTGATAAAAAATGGAATAATATCACGAAAAACTATAAAAACACATAAATTTATTTCTATATTGAATTTTTGTAATGTTATTTTATGTTTAATATTAAAAAAAGTTCTTGTTCTTATTTTTAGAATTTATATATATAATGGCAACACTATATTTGTTTGTTGTTGCCCGTCAAAATAGAAAATAGCCTAAATCTCTAAACACTTAGACAACAGCAGACTTCACGGCTTCAAATGCTGCCAACTTGAAATGCTGCTCTGAAGTCAGCTTCATAATTATTTTTTTTAAAGCCAGCAACAACATAATAATTTCAAACACAAACTAATTTCATGGATGCCGCATATATATTTTATAATGAATAAAATTAAAGTTATTGATAAAAAATGGAATAATATCACGAAAAACTATAAAAACACATAAATTTATTTCTATATTGAATTTTTGTAATGTTATTTTATGTTTAATATTAAAAAAAGTTCTTGTTCTTATTTTTAGAATTTATATATATAATGGCAACACTATATTTGTTTGTTGTTGCCCGTCAAAATAGAAAATAGCCTAAATCTCTAAACACTTAGACAACAGCAGACTTCACGGCTTCAAATGCTGCCAACTTGAAATGCTGCTCTGAAGTCAGCTTCATAATTATTTTTTTTAAAGCCAGCAACAACATAATAATTTCAAACACAAACTAATTTCATGGATGCCGCATATATATTTTATAATGAATAAAATTAAAGTTATTGATAAAAAATGGAATAATATCACGAAAAACTATAAAAACACATAAATTTATTTCTATATTGAATTTTTGTAATGTTATTTTATGTTTAATATTAAAAAAAGTTCTTGTTCTTATTTTTAGAATTTATATATATAATGGCAAAACTATATTTGTTTGTTGTTGCCCGTCAAAATAGAAAATAGCCTAAATCTCTAAACACTTAGACAACAGCAGACTTCACGGCTTCAAATGCTGCCAACTTGAAATGCTGCTCTGAAGTCAGCTTCATAATTATTTTTTTTAAAGCCAGCAACAACATAATAATTTCAAACACAAACTAATTTCAGGGATGCCGCATATATATTTTATAATGAATAAAATTAAAGTTATTGATAAAAAATGGAATAATATCACGAAAAACTATAAAAGCACATAAATTTATTTCTATATTGAATTTTTGTAATGTTATTTTATGTTTAATATTAAAAAAAGTTCTTGTTCTTATTTTTAGAATTTATATATATAATGGCAACACTATATTTGTTTGTTGTTGCCCGTCAAAATAGAAAATAGCCTAAATATCTAAACACTTAGACAACAGCAGACTTCACGGCTTCAAATGCTGCCAACTTGAAATGCTGCTCTGAAGTCAGCTTCATAATTATTTTTTTTAAAGCCAGCAACAACATAATAATTTCAAACACAAACTAATTTCAGGGATGCCGCATATATATTTTATAATGAATAAAATTAAAGTTATTGATAAAAAATGGAATAATATCACGAAAAACTATAAAAGCACATAAATTTATTTCTATATTGAATTTTTGTAATGTTATTTTATGTTTAATATTAAAAAAAGTTCTTGTTCTTATTTTTAGAATTTATATATATGATGGCAACACTATATTTGATTGTTGTTGCCCGTCAAAATAGAAAATAGCCTAAATCTCTAAACACTTAGACAACAGCAGACTTCACGGCTTCAAATGCTGCCAACTTGAAATGCTGCTCTGAAGTCAGCTTCATAATTATTTTTTTTAAAGCCAGCAACAACATAATAATTTCAAACACAAACTAATTTCAGGGATGCCGCATATATATTTTATAATGAATAAAATTAAAGTAATTGATAAAAAATGTAATAATATCACGAAAAACTATAAAAACACATAAATTTATTTCTATATTGAATTTTTGTAATGTTATTTTATGTTTAATATTAAAAAAAGTTCTTGTTCTTATTTTTAGAATTTATATATATAATGGCAACACTATATTTGTTTGTTGTTGCCCGTCAAAATAGAAAATAGCCTAAATCTCTAAACACTTAGACAACAGCAGACTTCACGGCTTCAAATGCTGCCAACTTGAAATGCTGCTCTGAAGTCAGCTTCATAATTATTTTTTTTAAAGCCAGCAACAACATAATAATTTCAAACACAAACTAATTTCAGGGATGCCGCATATATATTTTATAATGAATAAAATTAAAGTTATTGATAAAAAATGGAATAATATCACGAAAAACTATAAAAACACATAAATTTATTTCTATATTAAATTTTTGTAATGGTCTTTTATGTTTAATATTAACAAAAAGTTTTTGTTCTTATTTTTCCAACTTATATATATAATGGCAACACTATATTTGTTTGTTGTTGCCCGTCAAAATAGAAAATAGCCTAAATCTCTAAACACTTAGACAACAGCAGACTTCACGGCTTCAAATGCTGCTAACTTGAAATGCTGCTCTGAAGTCAGCTTCATAATTATTTTTTTTAAAGCCAGCAACAACATAATAATTTCAAACACAAACTAATTTCAGGGATGCCGCATATATATTTTATAATGAATAAAATGAAAGTTATTGATAAAAAATGTAATAATATCACGAAAAACTATAAAAACACATAAATTTATTTCTATATTGAATTTTTGTAATGTTATTTTATGTTTAATATAAAAAAAAGTTCTTGTTCTTATTTTTAGAATTTATATATATAATGGCAACACTATATTTGTTTGTTGTTGCCCGTCAAAATAGAAAATAGCCTAAATCTCTAAACACTTAGACAACAGCAGACTTCACGGCTTCAAATGCTGCCAACTTGAAATGCTGCTCTGAAGTCAGCTTCATAATTATTTTTTTTAAAGCCAGCAACAACATAATAATTTCAAACACAAACTAATTTCAGGGATGCCGCATATATATTTTATAATGAATAAAATTAAAGTTATTGATAAAAAATGGAATAATATCACGAAAAACTATAAAAACACATAAATTTATTTCTATATTAAATTTTTGTAATGGTCTTTTATGTTTAATATTAACAAAAAGTTTTTGTTCTTATTTTTCCAACTTATATATATAATGGCAACACTATATTTGTTTGTTGTTGCCCGTCAAAATAGAAAATAGCCTAAATCTCTAAACACTTAGACAACAGCAGACTTCACGGCTTCAAATGCTGCTAACTTGAAATGCTGCTCTGAAGTCAGCTTCATAATTATTTTTTTTAAAGCCAGCAACAACATAATAATTTCAAACACAAACTAATTTCAGGGATGCCGCATATATATTTTATAATGAATAAAATGAAAGTTATTGATAAAAAATGTAATAATATCACGAAAAACTATAAAAACACATAAATTTATTTCTATATTGAATTTTTGTAATGTTATTTTATGTTTAATATAAAAAAAAGTTCTTGTTCTTATTTTTAGAATTTATATATATAATGGCAACACTATATTTGTTTGTTGTTGCCCGTCAAAATAGAAAATAGCCTAAATCTCTAAACACTTAGACAACAGCAGACTTCACGGCTTCAAATGCTGCCAACTTGAAATGCTGCTCTGAAGTCAGCTTCATAATTATTTTTTTTAAAGCCAGCAACAACATAATAATTTCAAACACAAACTAATTTCAGGGATGCCGCATATATATTTTATAATGAATAAAATTAAAGTTATTGATAAAAAATGTAATAATATCACGAAAAACTATAAAAACACATAAATATATTTCTATATTGAATTTTTGTAATGTTATTTTATGTTTAATATTAAAAAAAGTTCTTGTTCTTATTTTTAGAATTTATATATATAATGGCAACACTATATTTATTTGTTGTTGCCCGTCAAAATAGAAAATAGCCTAAATCTCTAAACACTTAGACAACAGCAGACTTCACGGCTTCAAATGCTGCCAACTTGAAATGCTGCTCTGAAGTCAGCTTCATAATTATTTTTTTTAAAGCCAGCAACAACATAATAATTTCAAACACAAACTAATTTCAGGGATGCCGCATATATATTTTATAATGAATAAAATTAAAGTTATTGATAAAAAATGTAATAATATCACGAAAAACTATAAAAACACATAAATTTATTTCTATATTGAATTTTTGTAATGTTATTTTATGTTTAATATTAAAAAAAGTTCTTGTTCTTATTTTTAGAATTTATATATATAATGGCAACACTATATTTGTTTGTTGTTGCCCGTCAAAATAGAAAATAGCCTAAATCTCTAAACACTTAGGCAACAGCAGACTTCACGGCTTCAAATGCTGCCAACTTGAAATGCTGCTCTGAAGTCAGCTTCATAATTATTTTTTTTAAAGCCAGCAACAACATAATAATTTCAAACACAAACTAATTTCAGGGATGCCGCATATATATTTTATAATGAATAAAATTAAAGTTATTGATAAAAAATGGAATAATATCACGAAAAACTATAAAAGCACATAAATTTATTTCTATATTGAATTTTTGTAATGTTATTTTATGTTTAATATTAAAAAAAGTTCTTGTTCTTATTTTTAGAATTTATATATATAATGGCAACACTATATTTGTTTGTTGTTGCCCGTCAAAATAGAAAATAGCCTAAATCTCTAAACACTTAGACAACAGCAGACTTCACGGCTTCAAATGCTGCCAACTTGAAATGCTGCTCTGAAGTCAGCTTCATAATTATTTTTTTTAAAGCCAGCAACAACATAATAATTTCAAACACAAACTAATTTCAGGGATGCCGCATATATAATTTTTATAATGAATAAAATTAAAGTTATTGATAAAAAATGTAATAATATCACGAAAAACTATAAAAACACATAAATTTATTTCTATATTGAATTTTTGTAATGTTATTTTATGTTTAATATTAAAAAAAGTTCTTGTTCTTATTTTTAGAATTTATATATATAATGGCAACACTATATTTGTTTGTTGTTGCCCGTCAAAATAGAAAATAGCCTAAATCTCTAAACACTTAGACAACAGCAGACTTCACGGCTTCAAATGCTGCCAACTTGAAATGCTGCTCTGAAGTCAGCTTCATAATTATTTTTTTTAAAGCCAGCAACAACATAATAATTTCAAACACAAACTAATTTCAGGGATGCCGCATATATATTTTATAATGAATAAAATTAAAGTTATTGATAAAAAATGTAATAATATCACGAAAAACTATAAAAACACATAAATTTATTTCTATATTGAATTTTTGTAATGTTATTTTATGTTTAATATTAAAAAAAGTTCTTGTTCTTATTTTTAGAATTTATATATATAATGGCAACACTATATTTGTTTGTTGTTGCCCGTCAAAATAGAAAATAGCCTAAATCTCTAAACACTTAGACAACAGCAGACTTCACGGCTTCAAATGCTGCCAACTTGAAATGCTGCTCTGAAGTCAGCTTCATAATTATTTTTTTTAAAGCCAGCAACAACATAATAATTTCAAACACAAACTAATTTCAGGGATGCCGCATATATATTTTATAATGAATAAAATTAAAGTTATTGATAAAAAATGTAATAATATCACGAAAAACTATAAAAACACATAAATATATTTCTATATTGAATTTTTGTAATGTTATTTTATGTTTAATATTAAAAAAAGTTCTTGTTCTTATTTTTAGAATTTATATATATAATGGCAACACTATATTTGTTTGTTGTTGCCCGTCAAAATAGAAAATAGCCTAAATCTCTAAACACTTAGACAACAGCAGACTTCACGGCTTCAAATGCTGCCAACTTGAAATGCTGCTCTGAAGTCAGCTTCATAATTATTTTTTTTAAAGCCAGCAACAACATAATAATTTCAAACACAAACTAATTTCAGGGATGCCGCATATATATTTTATAATGAATAAAATTAAAGTTATTGATAAAAAATGTAATAATATCACGAAAAACTATAAAAACACATAAATTTATTTCTATATTGAATTTTTGTAATGTTATTTTATGTTTAATATTAAAAAAAGTTCTTGTTCTTATTTTTAGAATTTATATATATAATGGCAACACTATATTTGTTTGTTGTTGCCCGTCAAAATAGAAAATAGCCTAAATCTCTAAACACTTAGGCAACAGCAGACTTCACGGCTTCAAATGCTGCCAACTTGAAATGCTGCTCTGAAGTCAGCTTCATAATTATTTTTTTTAAAGCCAGCAACAACATAATAATTTCAAACACAAACTAATTTCAGGGATGCCGCATATATATTTTATAATGAATAAAATTAAAGTTATTGATAAAAAATGGAATAATATCACGAAAAACTATAAAAGCACATAAATTTATTTCTATATTGAATTTTTGTAATGTTATTTTATGTTTAATATTAAAAAAAGTTCTTGTTCTTATTTTTAGAATTTATATATATAATGGCAACACTATATTTGTTTGTTGTTGCCCGTCAAAATAGAAAATAGCCTAAATCTCTAAACACTTAGACAACAGCAGACTTCACGGCTTCAAATGCTGCCAACTTGAAATGCTGCTCTAAAGTCAGCTTCATAATTATTTTTTTTAAAGCCAGCAACAACATATTAATTTCAAACACAAACTAATTTCAGGGATGTCGCATATATATTTTGTAATGAATAAAATTAAAGTTATTGATAAAAAATGTAATAATATCACGAAAAACTATAAAAACACATAAATTTATTTCTATATTGAATTTTTGTAATGTTATTTTATGTTTAATATTAAAAAAAGTTCTTGTTCTTATTTTTAGAATTTATATATATATAATGGCAACATTATATTTGTTTGTTGTTGCCCGTCAAAATAGAAAATAGCCTAAATCTCTAAACACTTAGACAACAGCAGACTTCACGGCTTCAAATGCTGCCAACTTGAAATGCTGCTCTGAAGTCAGCTTCATAATTATTTTTTTTAAAGCCAGCAACAACATAATAATTTCAAACACAAACTAATTTCAGGGATGCCGCATATATATTTTATAATGAATAAAATTAAAGTTATTGATAAAAAATGGAATAATATCACGAAAAACTATAAAAGCACATAAATTTATTTCTATATTGAATTTTTGTAATGTTATTTTATGTTTAATATTAAAAAAAGTTCTTGTTCTTATTTTTAGAATTTATATATATAATGGCAACACTATATCTGTTTGTTGTTGCCCGTCAAAATAGAAAATAGCCTAAATCTCTAAACACTTAAACAACAACAGACTTCACGGCTTCAAATGCTGCCAACTTGAAATGCTGCTCTGAAGTCAGCTTCATAATTTTTTTTTAAAGCCAGCAACAACATAATTTCAAACACAAACTAATTTCAGGGATGCCGCATATATATTTTATAATGAATAAAATTAAAGTTATTGATAAAAAATGTAATAATATCACGAAAAACTATAAAAACACATAAATTTATTTCTATATTGAATTTTTGTAATGTTATTTTATGTTTAATATTAAAAAAAGTTCTTGTTCTTATTTTTAGAATTTATATATATAATGGCAACACTATATTTGTTTGTTGTTGCCCGTCAAAATAGAAAATAGCCTAAATCTCTAAGCACTTAGACAACAGCAGACTTCACGGCTTCAAATGCTGCCAACTTGAAATGCTGCTCTGAAGTCAGCTTCATAATTATTTTTTTTAAAGCCAGCAACAACATAATAATTTCAAACACAAACTAATTTCAGGGATGCCGCATATATATTTTATAATGAATAAAATTAAAGTTATTGATAAAAAATGGAATAATATCACGAAAAACTATAAAAGCACATAAATTTATTTCTATATTGAATTTTTGTAATGTTATTTTATGTTTAATATTAAAAAAAGTTCTTGTTCTTATTTTTAGAATTTATATATATAATGGCAACACTATATTTGTTTGTTGTTGCCCGTCAAAATAGAAAATAGCCTAAATCTCTAAACACTTAGACAACAGCAGACTTCACGGCTTCAAATGCTGCCAACTTGAAATGCTGCTCTGAAGTCAGCTTCATAATTATTTTTTTTAAAGCCAGCAACAACATAATAATTTCAAACACAAACTAATTTCAGGGATGCCGCATATATAATTTTTATAATGAATAAAATTAAAGTTATTGATAAAAAATGTAATAATATCACGAAAAACTATAAAAACACATAAATTTATTTCTATATTGAATTTTTGTAATGTTATTTTATGTTTAATATTAAAAAAAGTTCTTGTTCTTATTTTTAGAATTTATATATATAATGGCAACACTATATTTGTTTGTTGTTGCCCGTCAAAATAGAAAATAGCCTAAATCTCTAAACACTTAGACAACAGCAGACTTCACGGCTTCAAATGCTGCCAACTTGAAATGCTGCTCTGAAGTCAGCTTCATAATTATTTTTTTTAAAGCCAGCAACAACATAATAATTTCAAACACAAACTAATTTCAGGGATGCCGCATATATATTTTATAATGAATAAAATTAAAGTTATTGATAAAAAATGGAATAATATCACGAAAAACTATAAAAGCACATAAATTTATTTCTATATTGAATTTTTGTAATGTTATTTTATGTTTAATATTAAAAAAAGTTCTTGTTCTTATTTTTAGAATTTATATATAATGGCAACACTATATTTGTTTGTTGTTGCCCGTCAAAATAGAAAATAGCCTAAATCTCTAAACAGTTAAACAACAGCAGACTTCACGGCTTCAAATGCTGCCAACTTGAAATGCTGCTCTGAAGTCAGCTTCATAATTTTTTTTTAAAGCCAGCAACAACATAATAATTTCAAACACAAACTAATTTCAGGGATGCCGCATATATATTTTATAATGAATAAAATTAAAGTTATTGATAAAAAATGTAATAATATCACGAAAAACTATAAAAACACATAAATTTATTTCTATATTGAATTTTTGTAATGTTATTTTATGTTTAATATTAAAAAAAGTTCTTGTTCTTATTTTTAGAATTTATATATATAATGGCAACACTATATTTGTTTGTTGTTGCCCGTCAAAATAGAAAATAGCCTAAATCTCTAAACACTTAGACAACAGCAGACTTCACGGCTTCAAATGCTGCCAACTTGAAATGCTGCTCTGAAGTCAGCTTCATAATTATTTTTTTTTAAAGCCAGCAACAACATAATAATTTCAAACACAAACTAATTTCAGGGATGCCGCATATATATTTTATAATGAATAAAATTAAAGTTATTGATAAAAAATGGAATAATATCACGAAAAACTATAAAAGCACATAAATTTATTTCTATATTGAATTTTTGTAATGTTATTTTATGTTTAATATTAAAAAAAGTTCTTGTTCTTATTTTTAGAATTTATATATATAATGGCAACACTATATTTGTTTGTTGTTGCCCGTCAAAATAGAAAATAGCCTAAATCTCTAAACACTTAGACAACAGCAGACTTCACGGCTTCAAATGCTGCCAACTTGAAATGCTGCTCTGAAGTCAGCTTCATAATTATTTTTTTTAAAGCCAGCAACAACATAATAATTTCAAACACAAACTAATTTGAGGGATGCCGCATATATAATTTTTATAATGAATAAAATTAAAGTTATTGATAAAAAATGTAATAATATCACGAAAAACTATAAAAACACATAAATTTATTTCTATATTGAATTTTTGTAATGTTATTTTATGTTTAATATTAAAAAAAGTTCTTGTTCTTATTTTTAGAATTTATATATATAATGGCAACACTATATTTGTTTGTTGTTGCCCGTCAAAATAGAAAATAGCCTAAATCTCTAAACACTTAGACAACAGCAGACTTCACGGCTTCAAATGCTGCCAACTTGAAATGCTGCTCTGAAGTCAGCTTCATAATTATTTTTTTTAAAGCCAGCAACAACATAATAATTTCAAACACAAACTAATTTCAGGGATGCCGCATATATATTTTATAATGAATAAAATTAAAGTTATTGATAAAAAATGGAATAATATCACGAAAAACTATAAAAGCACATAAATTTATTTCTATATTGAATTTTTGTAATGTTATTTTATGTTTAATATTAAAAAAAGTTCTTGTTCTTATTTTTAGAATTTATATATATAATGGCAACACTATATTTGTTTGTTGTTGCCCGTCAAAATAGAAAATAGCCTAAATCTCTAAACACTTAGACAACAGCAGACTTCACGGCTTCAAATGCTGCCAACTTGAAATGCTGCTCTGAAGTCAGCTTCATAATTATTTTTTTTAAAGCCAGCAACAACATAATAATTTCAAACACAAACTAATTTCAGGGATGCCGCATATATATTTTATAATGAATAAAATTAAAGTTATTGATAAAAAATGGAATAATATCACGAAAAACTATAAAAGCACATAAATTTATTTCTATATTGAATTTTTGTAATGTTATTTTATGTTTAATATTAAAAAAAGTTCTTGTTCTTATTTTTAGAATTTATATATATAATGGCAACACTATATTTGTTTGTTGTTGCCCGTCAAAATAGAAAATAGCCTAAATCTCTAAACACTTAGACAACAGCAGACTTCACGGCTTCAAATGCTGCCAACTTGAAATGCTGCTCTGAAGTCAGCTTCATAATTATTTTTTTTAAAGCCAGCAACAACATAATAATTTCAAACACAAACTAATTTCAGGGATGCCGCATATATATTTTATAATGAATAAAATTAAAGTTATTGATAAAAAATGTAATAATATCACGAAAAACTATAAAAACACATAAATTTATTTCTATATTGAATTTTTGTAATGTTATTTTATGTTTAATATTAAAAAAAGTTCTTGTTCTTATTTTTAGAATTTATATATATAATGGCAACACTATATTTGTTTGTTGTTGCCCGTCAAAATAGAAAATAGCCTAAATCTCTAAACACTTAGACAACAGCAGACTTCACGGCTTCAAATGCTCCCAACTTGAAATGCTGCTCTGAAGTCAGCTTCATAATTATTTTTTTTAAAGCCAGCAACAACATAATAACTTCAAACACAAACTAATTTCAGGGATGCCGCATATATATTTTATAATGAATAAAATTAAAGTTATTGATAAAAAATGTAATAATATCACGAAAAACTATAAAAGCACATAAATTTATTTCTATATTGAATTTTTGTAATGTTATTTTATGTTTAATATTAAAAAAAGTTCTTGTTCTTATTTTTAGAATTTATATATATAATGGCAACACTATATTTGTTTGTTGTTGCCCGTCAAAATAGAAAATAGCCTAAATCTCTAAACACTTAGACAACAGCAGACTTCACGGCTTCAAATGCTGCCAACTTGAAATGCTGCTCTGAAGTCAGCTTCATAATTATTTTTTTTAAAGCCAGCAACAACATAATAATTTCAAACACAAACTAATTTCAGGGATGCCGCATATATATTTTATAATGAATAAAATTAAAGTTATTGATAAAAAATGGAATAATATCACGAAAAACTATAAAAGCACATAAATTTATTTCTATATTGAATTTTTGTAATGTTATTTTATGTTTAATATTAAAAAAAGTTCTTGTTCTTATTTTTAGAATTTATATATATAATGGCAACACTATATTTGTTTGTTGTTGCCCGTCAAAATAGAAAATAGCCTAAATCTCTAAACACTTAGACAACAGCAGACTTCACGGCTTCAAATGCTGCCAACTTGAAATGCTGCTCTGAAGTCAGCTTCATAATTATTTTTTTTAAAGCCAGCAACAACATAATAATTTCAAACACAAACTAATTTCAGGGATGCCGCATATATATTTTATAATGAATAAAATTAAAGTTATTGATAAAAAATGTAATAATATCACGAAAAACTATAAAAACACATAAATTTATTTCTATATTGAATTTTTGTAATGTTATTTTATGTTTAATATTAAAAAAAGTTCTTGTTCTTATTTTTAGAATTTATATATATAATGGCAACACTATATTTGTTTGTTGTTGCCCGTCAAAATAGAAAATAGCCTAAATCTCTAAACACTTAGACAACAGCAGACTTCACGGCTTCAAATGCTCCCAACTTGAAATGCTGCTCTGAAGTCAGCTTCATAATTATTTTTTTTAAAGCCAGCAACAACATAATAACTTCAAACACAAACTAATTTCAGGGATGCCGCATATATATTTTATAATGAATAAAATTAAAGTTATTGATAAAAAATGTAATAATATCACGAAAAACTATAAAAACACATAAATTTATTTCTATATTGAATTTTTGTAATGTTATTTTATGTTTAATATTAAAAAAAGTTCTTGTTCTTATTTTTAGAATTTATATATATAATGGCAACACTATATTTGTTTGTTGTTGCCCGTCAAAATAGAAAATAGCCTAAATCTCTAAACACTTAAACAACAACAGACTTCACGGCTTCAAATGCTGCCAACTTGAAATGCTGCTCTGAAGTCAGCTTCATAATTTTTTTTTAAAGCCAGCAACAACATAATAATTTCAAACACAAACTAATTTCAGGGATGCCGCATATATATTTTATAATGAATAAAATTAAAGTTATTGATAAAAAATGTAATAATATCACGAAAAACTATAAAAACACATAAATTTATTTCTATATTGAATTTTTGTAATGTTATTTTATGTTTAATATTAAAAAAAGTTCTTGTTCTTATTTTTAGAATTTATATATATAATGGCAACACTATATTTGTTTGTTGTTGCCCGTCAAAATAGAAAATAGCCTAAATCTCTAAACACTTAGACAACAGCAGACTTCACGGCTTCAAATGCTGCCAACTTGAAATGCTGCTCTGAAGTCAGCTTCATAATTATTTTTTTTAAAGCCAGCAACAACATAATAATTTCAAACACAAACTAATTTCAGGGATGCCGCATATATAATTTTTATAATGAATAAAATTAAAGTTATTGATAAAAAATGTAATAATATCACGAAAAACTATAAAAACACATAAATTTATTTCTATATTGAATTTTTGTAATGTTATTTTATGTTTAATATTAAAAAAGTTCTTGTTCTTATTTTTAGAATTTATATATATAATGGCAACACTATATTTGTTTGTTGTTGCCCGTCAAAATAGAAAATAGCCTAAATCTCTAAACACTTAGACAACAGCAGACTTCACGGCTTCAAATGCTGCCAACTTGAAATGCTGCTCTGAAGTCAGCTTCATAATTATTTTTTTTAAAGCCAGCAACAACATAATAATTTCAAACACAAACTAATTTCAGGGATGCCGCATATATATTTTATAATGAATAAAATTAAAGTTATTGATAAAAAATGGAATAATATCAAGAAAAACTATAAAAACACATAAATTTATCTCTATATTAAATTTTTGTAATGGTCTTTTATGTTTAATATTAACAAAAAGTTTTTGTTCTTATTTTTCCAACTTATATATATAATGGCAACACTATATTTGTTTGTTGTTGCCCGTCAAAATAGAAAATAGCCTAAATCTCTAAACACTTAGACAACAGCAGACTTCACGGCTTCAAATGCTGCCAACTTGAAATGCTGCTCTGAAGTCAGCTTCATAATTATTTTTTTTAAAGCCAGCAACAACATAATAATTTCAAACACAAACTAATTTGAGGGATGCCGCATATATAATTTTTATAATGAATAAAATTAAAGTTATTGATAAAAAATGTAATAATATCACGAAAAACTATAAAAACACATAAATTTATTTCTATATTGAATTTTTGTAATGTTATTTTATGTTTAATATTAAAAAAAGTTCTTGTTCTTATTTTTAGAATTTATATATATAATGGCAACACTATATTTGTTTGTTGTTGCCCGTCAAAATAGAAAATAGCCTAAATCTCTAAACACTTAGACAACAGCAGACTTCACGGCTTCAAATGCTCCCAACTTGAAATGCTGCTCTGAAGTCAGCTTCATAATTATTTTTTTTAAAGCCAGCAACAACATAATAATTTCAAACACAAACTAATTTCAGGGATGCCGCATATATATTTTATAATGAATAAAATTAAAGTTATTGATAAAAAATGGAATAATATCACGAAAAACTATAAAAACACATAAATTTATTTCTATATTAAATTTTTGTAATGGTCTTTTATGTTTAATATTAACAAAAAGTTTTTGTTCTTATTTTTCCAACTTATATATATAATGGCAACACTATATTTGTTTGTTGTTGCCCGTCAAAATAGAAAATAGCCTAAATCTCTAAACACTTAGACACCAGCAGACTTCACGGCTTCAAATGCTGCCAACTTGGAATGCTGCTCTGAAGTCAGCTTCATAATTATTTTTTTTAAAGCCAGCAACAACATAATAATTTCAAACACAAACTAATTTCAGGGATGCCGCATATATATTTTATAATGAATAAAATTAAAGTTATTGATAAAAAATGTAATAATATCACGAAAAACTATAAAAACACATAAATTTATTTCTATATTGAATTTTTGTAATGTTATTTTATGTTTAATATTAAAAAAAGTTCTTGTTCTTATTTTTAGAATTTATATATATAATGGCAACACTATATTTGTTTGTTGTTGCCCGTCAAAATAGAAAATAGCCTAAATCTCTAAACACTTAGACACCAGCAGACTTCACGGCTTCAAATGCTGCCAACTTGGAATGCTGCTCTGAAGTCAGCTTCATAATTATTTTTTTTAAAGCCAGCAACAACATAATAATTTCAAACACAAACTAATTTCAGGGATGCCGCATATATATTTTATAATGAATAAAATTAAAGTTATTGATAAAAAATGTAATAATATCACGAAAAACTATAAAAACACATAAATTTATTTCTATATTGAATTTTTGTAATGTTATTTTATGTTTAATATTAAAAAAAGTTCTTGTTCTTATTTTTAGAATTTATATATATAATGGCAACACTATATTTGTTTGTTGTTGCCCGTCAAAATAGAAAATAGCCTAAATCTCTAAACACTTAGACAACAGCAGACTTCACGGCTTCAAATGCTGCCAACTTGAAATGCTGCTCTGAAGTCAGCTTCATAATTATTTTTTTTAAAGCCAGCAACAACATAATAATTTCAAACACAAACTAAGTTCAGGGATGCCGCATATATATTTTATAATGAATAAAATTAAAGTTATTGATAAAAAATGTAATAATATCACGAAAAACTATAAAAACACATAAATTTATTTCTATATTGAATTTTTGTAATGTTATTTTATGTTTAATATTAAAAAAAAGTTCTTGTTCTTATTTTTAGAATTTATATTTATAATGGCAACACTATATTTGTTTGTTGTTGCCCGTCAAAATAGAAAATAGCCTAAATCTCTAAACACTTAGACAAAAGCAGACTTCACGGCTTCAAATGCTGCCAACTTGAAATGCTGCTCTGAAGTCAGCTTCATAATTATTTTTTTTAAAGCCAGCAACAACATAATAATTTCAAACACAAACTAATTTCAGGGATGCCGCATATATATTTTATAATGAATAAAATTAAAGTTATTGATAAAAAATGTAATAATATCACGAAAAACTATAAAAACACATAAATTTATTTCTATAATGAATTTTTGTAATGTTATTTTATGTTTAATATTAAAAAAAGTTCTTGTTCTTATTTTTAGAATTTATATATATAATGGCAACACTATATTTGTTTGTTGTTGCCCGTCAAAATAGAAAATAGCCTAAATCTCTAAACACTTAGACAACAGCAGACTTCACGGCTTCAAATGCTGCCAACTTGAAATGCTGCTCTGAAGTCAGCTTCATAATTATTTTTTTTAAAGCCAGCAACAACATAATAATTACAAACACAAACTAATTTCAGGGATGCCGCATATATATTTTATAATGAATAAAATTAAAGTTATTGATAAAAAATGGAATAATATCACGAAAAACTATAAAAGCACATAAATTTATTTCTATATTGAATTTTTGTAATGTTATTTTATGTTTAATATTAAAAAAAGTTTTTGTTCTTATTTTTCCAATTTATATATATAATGGCAACACTATATTTGTTTGTTGTTGCCCGTCAAAATAGAAAATAGCCTAAATCTCTAAACACTTAGACAACAGCAGACTTCACGGCTTCAAATGCTGCCAACTTGAAATGCTGCTCTGAAGTCAGCTTCATAATTATTTTTTTTAAAGCCAGCAACAACATAATAATTTCAAACACAAACTAATTTCAGGGATGCCGCATATATATTTTATAATGAATAAAATTAAAGTTATTGATAAAAAATGTAATAATATCACGAAAAACTATAAAAGCACATAAATTTATTTCTATATTGAATTTTTGTAATGTTATTTTATGTTTAATATTAACAAAAAGTTTTTGTTCTTATTTTTCCAACTTATATATATAATGGCAACACTATATTTCAGACTTCACGGCTTCAAATGCTGCCAACTTGAAATGCTGCTCTGAAGTCAGCTTCATAATTATTTTTTTTAAAGCCAGCAACAACATAATAATTTCAAACACAAACTAATTTCAGGGATGCCGCATATATATTTTATAATGAATAAAATTAAAATTATTGATAAAAAATGGAATAATATCACGAAAAACTATAAAAACACATAAATTTATTTCTATATTGAATTTTTGTAATGTTATTTTATGTTTAATATTAACAAAAAGTTTTTGTTCTTATTTTTCCAACTTATATATATAATGGCAACACTATATTTCAGACTTCACGGCTTCAAATGCTGCCAACTTGAAATGCTGCTCTGAAGTCAGCTTCATAATTATTTTTTTTAAAGCCAGCAACAACATAATAATTTCAAACACAAACTAATTTCATGGATGCCGCATATATATTTTATAATGAATAAAATTAAAGTTATTGATAAAAAATGTAATAATATCACGAAAAACTATAAAAACACATAAATTTATTTCTATATTGAATTTTTGTAATGTTATTTTATGTTTAATATTAACAAAAAGTTTTTGTTCTTATTTTTCCAACTTATATATATAATGGCAACACTATATTTCAGACTTCACGGCTTCAAATGCTGCCAACTTGAAATGCTGCTCTGAAGTCAGCTTCATAATTATTTTTTTTAAAGCCAGCAACAACATAATAATTTCAAACACAAACTAATTTCAGGGATGCCGCATATATATTTTATAATGAATAAAATTAAAGTTATTGATAAAAAATGTAATAATATCACGAAAAACTATAAAAACACATAAATTTATTTCTATATTGAATTTTTGTAATGTTATTTTATGTTTAATATTAACAAAAAGTTTTTGTTCTTATTTTTCCAACTTATATATATAATGGCAACACTATATTTCAGACTTCACGGCTTCAAATGCTGCCAACTTGAAATGCTGCTCTGAAGTCAGCTTCATAATTATTTTTTTTAAAGCCAGCAACAACATAATAATTTCAAACACAAACTAATTTCAGGGATGCCGCATATATATTTTATAATGAATAAAATTAAAGTTATTGATAAAAAATGTAATAATATCACGAAAAACTATAAAAACACATAAATTTATTTCTATATTGAATTTTTGTAATGTTATTTTATGTTTAATATTAACAAAAAGTTTTTGTTCTTATTTTTCCAACTTATATATATAATGGCAACACTATATTTCAGACTTCACGGCTTCAAATGCTGCCAACTTGAAATGCTGCTCTGAAGTCAGCTTCATAATTATTTTTTTTAAAGCCAGCAACAACATAATAATTTTAAACACAAACTAATTTCAGGGATGCCGCATATATATTTTATAATGAATAAAATTAAAGTTATTGATAAAAAATGTAATAATATCACGAAAAACTATAAAAACACATAAATTTATTTCTATATTGAATTTTTGTAATGTTATTTTATGTTTAATATTAACAAAAAGTTTTTGTTCTTATTTTTCCAACTTATATATATAATGGCAACACTATATTTCAGACTTCACGGCTTCAAATGCTGCCAACTTGAAATGCTGCTCTGAAGTCAGCTTCATAATTATTTTTTTTAAAGCCAGCAACAACATAATAATTTCAAACACAAACTAATTTCAGGGATGCCGCATATATATTTTATAATGAATAAAATTAAAGTTATTGATAAAAAATGTAATAATATCACGAAAAACTATAAAAACACATAAATTTATTTCTATATTGAATTTTTGTAATGTTATTTTATGTTTAATATTAACAAAAAGTTTTTGTTCTTATTTTTCCAACTTATATATATAATGGCAACACTATATTTCAGACTTCACGGCTTCAAATGCTGCCAACTTGAAATGCTGCTCTGAAGTCAGCTTCATAATTATTTTTTTTAAAGCCAGCAACAACATAATAATTTCAAACACAAACTAATTTCAGGGATGCCGCATATATATTTTATAATGAATAAAATTAAAGTTATTGATAAAAAATGTAATAATATCACGAAAAACTATAAAAACACATAAATTTATTTCTATATTGAATTTTTGTAATGTTATTTTATGTTTAATATTAACAAAAAGTTTTTGTTCTTATTTTTCCAACTTATATATATAATGGCAACACTATATTTCAGACTTCACGGCTCCAAATGCTGCCAACTTGAAATGCTGCTCTGAAGTCAGCTTCATAATTATTTTTTTTAAAGCCAGCAACAACATAATAATTTCAAACACAAACTAATTTCAGGGATGCCGCATATATATTTTATAATGAATAAAATTAAAGTTATTGATAAAAAATGCAATAATATCACGAAAAACTATAAAAACACATAAATTTATTTCTATATTGAATTTTTGTAATGTTATTTTATGTTTAATATTAAAAAAAGTTCTTGTTCTTATTTTTAGAATTTATATATATAATGGCAACACTATATTTGTTTGTTGTTGCCCGTCAAAATAGAAAATAGCCTAAATCTCTAAACACTTAGACAACAGCAGACTTCACGGCTTCAAATGCTGCCAACTTGAAATGCTGCTCTGAAGTCAGCTTCATAATTATTTTTTTAAAGCCAGCAACAACATAATAATTTCAAACACAAACTAATTTCAGGGATGCCGCATATATATTTTATAATGAATAAAATTAAAGTTATTGATAAAAAATGTAATAATATCACGAAAAACTATAAAAGCACATAAATTTATTTTTATATTGAATTTTTGTAATGTTATTTTATGTTTAATATTAACAAAAAGTTTTTGTTCTTATTTTTCCAACTTATATATATAATGGCAACACTATATTTCAGACTTCACGGCTTCAAATGCTGCCAACTTGAAATGCTGCTCTGAAGTCAGCTTCATAATTATTTTTTTTAAAGCCAGCAACAACATAATAATTTCAAACACAAACTAATTTCAGGGATGCCGCATATATATTTTATAATGAATAAAATTAAAGTTATTGATAAAAAATGTAATAATATCACGAAAAACTATAAAAACACATAAATTTATTTCTATATTGAATTTTTGTAATGTTATTTTATGTTTAATATTAACAAAAAGTTTTTGTTCTTATTTTTCCAACTTATATATATAATGGCAACACTATATTTCAGACTTCACGGCTTCAAATGCTGCCAACTTGAAATGCTGCTCTGAAGTCAGCTTCATAATTATTTTTTTTAAAGCCAGCAACAACATAATAATTTCAAACACAAACTAATTTCAGGGATGCCGCATATATATTTTATAATGAATAAAATTAAAGTTATTGATAAAAAATGTAATAATATCACGAAAAACTATAAAAACACATAAATTTATTTCTATATTGAATTTTTGTAATGTTATTTTATGTTTAATATTAACAAAAAGTTTTTGTTCTTATTTTTCCAACTTATATATATAATGGCAACACTATATTTCAGACTTCACGGCTTCAAATGCTGCCAACTTGAAATGCTGCTCTGAAGTCAGCTTCATAATTATTTTTTTTAAAGCCAGCAACAACATAATAATTTCAAACACAAACTAATTTCAGGGATGCCGCATATATATTTTATAATGAATAAAATTAAAGTTATTGATAAAAAATGTAATAATATCACGAAAAACTATAAAAACACATAAATTTATTTCTATATTGAATTTTTGTAATGTTATTTTATGTTTAATATTAACAAAAAGTTTTTGTTCTTATTTTTCCAACTTATATATATAATGGCAACACTATATTTCAGACTTCACGGCTTCAAATGCTGCCAACTTGAAATGCTGCTCTGAAGTCAGCTTCATAATTATTTTTTTTAAAGCCAGCAACAACATAATAATTTTAAACACAAACTAATTTCAGGGATGCCGCATATATATTTTATAATGAATAAAATTAAAGTTATTGATAAAAAATGTAATAATATCACGAAAAACTATAAAAACACATAAATTTATTTCTATATTGAATTTTTGTAATGTTATTTTATGTTTAATATTAACAAAAAGTTTTTGTTCTTATTTTTCCAACTTATATATATAATGGCAACACTATATTTCAGACTTCACGGCTTCAAATGCTGCCAACTTGAAATGCTGCTCTGAAGTCAGCTTCATAATTATTTTTTTTAAAGCCAGCAACAACATAATAATTTCAAACACAAACTAATTTCAGGGATGCCGCATATATATTTTATAATGAATAAAATTAAAGTTATTGATAAAAAATGTAATAATATCACGAAAAACTATAAAAACACATAAATTTATTTCTATATTGAATTTTTGTAATGTTATTTTATGTTTAATATTAACAAAAAGTTTTTGTTCTTATTTTTCCAACTTATATATATAATGGCAACACTATATTTCAGACTTCACGGCTTCAAATGCTGCCAACTTGAAATGCTGCTCTGAAGTCAGCTTCATAATTATTTTTTTTAAAGCCAGCAACAACATAATAATTTCAAACACAAACTAATTTCAGGGATGCCGCATATATATTTTATAATGAATAAAATTAAAGTTATTGATAAAAAATGTAATAATATCACGAAAAACTATAAAAACACATAAATTTATTTCTATATTGAATTTTTGTAATGTTATTTTATGTTTAATATTAACAAAAAGTTTTTGTTCTTATTTTTCCAACTTATATATATATAATGGCAACACTATATTTCAGACTTCACGGCTCCAAATGCTGCCAACTTGAAATGCTGCTCTGAAGTCAGCTTCATAATTATTTTTTTTAAAGCCAGCAACAACATAATAATTTCAAACACAAACTAATTTCAGGGATGCCGCATATATATTTTATAATGAATAAAATTAAAGTTATTGATAAAAAATGCAATAATATCACGAAAAACTATAAAAACACATAAATTTATTTCTATATTGAATTTTTGTAATGTTATTTTATGTTTAATATTAAAAAAAGTTCTTGTTCTTATTTTTAGAATTTATATATATAATGGCAACACTATATTTGTTTGTTGTTGCCCGTCAAAATAGAAAATAGCCTAAATCTCTAAACACTTAGACAACAGCAGACTTCACGGCTTCAAATGCTGCCAACTTGAAATGCTGCTCTGAAGTCAGCTTCATAATTATTTTTTTAAAGCCAGCAACAACATAATAATTTCAAACACAAACTAATTTCAGGGATGCCGCATATATATTTTATAATGAATAAAATTAAAGTTATTGATAAAAAATGTAATAATATCACGAAAAACTATAAAAGCACATAAATTTATTTTTATATTGAATTTTTGTAATGTTATTTTATGTTTAATATTAACAAAAAGTTTTTGTTCTTATTTTTCCAACTTATATATATAATGGCAACACTATATTTCAGACTTCACGGCTTCAAATGCTGCCAACTTGAAATGCTGCTCTGAAGTCAGCTTCATAATTATTTTTTTTAAAGCCAGCAACAACATAATAATTTCAAACACAAACTAATTTCAGGGATGCCGCATATATATTTTATAATGAATAAAATTAAAGTTATTGATAAAAAATGTAATAATATCACGAAAAACTATAAAAACACATAAATTTATTTCTATATTGAATTTTTGTAATGTTATTTTATGTTTAATATTAAAAAAAGTTCTTGTTCTTATTTTTAGAATTTATATATATATAATGGCAACACTATATTTGTTTGTTGTTGCCCGTCAAAATAGAAAATAGCCTAAATCTCTAAACACTTAGACAACAGCAGACTTCACGGCTTCAAATGCTGCCAACTTGAAATGCTGCTCTGAAGTCAGCTTCATAATTATTTTTTTTAAAGCCAGCAACAACATAATAATTTCAAACACAAAATAATTTCAGGGATGCCGCATATATATTTTATAATGAATAAAATTAAAGTTATTGATAAAAAATGGAATAATATCACGAAAAACTATAAAAGCACATAAATTTATTTCTATATTGAATTTTTGTAATGTTATTTTATGTTTAATATTAAAAAAAGTTTTTGTTCTTATTTTTCCAATTTATATATATAATGGCAACACTATATTTGTTTGTTGTTGCCCGTCAAAATAGAAAATAGCCTAAATCTCTAAACACTTAGACAACAGCAGACTTCACGGCTTCAAATGCTGCCAACTTGAAATGCTGCTCTGAAGTCAGCTTCATAATTATTTTTTTTTAAAGCCAGCAACAACATAATAATTTCAAACACAAACTAATTTCAGGGATGCCGCATATATATTTTATAATGAATAAAATTAAAGTTATTGATAAAAAATGTAATAATATCACGAAAAACTATAAAAGCACATAAATTTATTTCTATATTGAATTTTTGTAATGTTATTTTATGTTTAATATTAACAAAAAGTTTTTGTTCTTATTTTTCCAACTTATATATATAATGGCAACACTATATTTCAGACTTCACGGCTTCAAATGCTGCCAACTTGAAATGCTGCTCTGAAGTCAGCTTCATAATTATTTTTTTTTAAAGCCAGCAACAACATAATAATTTCAAACACAAACTAATTTCAGGGATGCCGCATATATATTTTATAATGAATAAAATTAAAATTATTGATAAAAAATTGAATAATATCACGAAAAACTATAAAAGCACATAAATTTATTTCTATATTGAATTTTTGTAATGTTATTTTATGTTTAATATTAAAAAAAGTTCTTGTTCTTATTTTTAGAATTTATATATATAATGGCAACACTATATTTGTTTGTTGTTGCCCGTCAAAATAGAAAATAGCCTAAATCTCTAAACACTTAGACAACAGCAGACTTCACGGCTTCAAATGCTGCCAACTTGAAATGCTGCTCTGAAGTCAGCTTCATAATTATTTTTTTTAAAGCCAGCAACAACATAATAATTTCAAACACAAACTAATTTCAGGGATGCCGCATATATATTTTATAATGAATAAAATTAAAGTTATTGATAAAAAAAGTAATAATATCACGAAAAACTATAAAAACGCATAAATTTATTTCTATATTGAATTTTTGTAATGTTATTTTATGTTTAATATTAAAAAAAGTTCTTGTTCTTATTTTTAGAATTTATATATATAATGGCAACACTATATTTGTTTGTTGTTGCCCGTCAAAATAGAAAATAGCCTAAATCTCTAAACACTTAGACAACAGCAGACTTCACGGCTTCAAATGCTCCCAACTTGAAATGCTGCTCTGAAGTCAGCTTCATAATTATTTTTTTTAAAGCCAGCAACAACATAATAATTTCAAACACAAACTAATTTCAGGGATGCCGCATATATATTTTATAATGAATAAAATTAAAGTTATTGATAAAAAATGTAATAATATCACGAAAAACTATAAAAACACATAAATTTATTTCTATATTGAATTTTTGTAATGTTATTTTATGTTTAATATTAAAAAAAGTTCTTGTTCTTATTTTTAGAATTTATATATATAATGGCAACACTATATTTGTTTGTTGTTGCCCGTCAAAATAGAAAATAGCCTAAATCTCTAAACACTTAGACAACAGCAGACTTCACGGCTTCAAATGCTCCCAACTTGAAATGCTGCTCTGAAGTCAGCTTCATAATTATTTTTTTTAAAGCCAGCAACAACATAATAATTTCAAACACAAACTAATTTCAGGGATGCCGCATATATATTTTATAATGAATAAAATTAAAGTTATTGATAAAAAATGGAATAATATCACGAAAAACTATAAAAACACATAAATTTATTTCTATATTAAATTTTTGTAATGGTCTTTTATGTTTAATATTAACAAAAAGTTTTTGTTCTTATTTTTCCAACTTATATATATAATGGCAACACTATATTTGTTTGTTGTTGCCCGTCAAAATAGAAAATAGCCTAAATCTCTAAACACTTAGACAACAGCAGACTTCACGGCTTCAAATGCTGCCAACTTGAAATGCTGCTCTGAAGTCAGCTTCATAATTATTTTTTTTTAAAGCCAGCAACAACATAATAATTTCAAACACAAACTAATTTCAGGGATGCCGCATATATATTTTATAATGAATAAAATTAAAGTTATTGATAAAAAATGTAATAATATCACGAAAAACTATAAAAACACATAAATTTATTTCTATATTGAATTTTTGTAATGTTATTTTATGTTTAATATTAAAAAAAGTTCTTGTTCTTATTTTTAGAATTTATATATATAATGGCAACACTATATTTGTTTGTTGTTGCCCGTCAAAATAGAAAATAGCCTAAATCTCTAAACACTTAGACAACAGCAGACTTCACGGCTTCAAATGCTCCCAACTTGAAATGCTGCTCTGAAGTCAGCTTCATAATTATTTTTTTTAAAGCCAGCAACAACATAATAATTTCAAACACAAACTAATTTCAGGGATGCCGCATATATATTTTATAATGAATAAAATTAAAGTTATTGATAAAAAATGGAATAATATCACGAAAAACTATAAAAACACATAAATTTATTTCTATATTAAATTTTTGTAATGGTCTTTTATGTTTAATATTAACAAAAAGTTTTTGTTCTTATTTTTCCAACTTATATATATAATGGCAACACTATATTTGTTTGTTGTTGCCCGTCAAAATAGAAAATAGCCTAAATCTCTAAACACTTAGACAACAGCAGACTTCACGGCTTCAAATGCTGCCAACTTGAAATGCTGCTCTGAAGTCAGCTTCATAATTATTTTTTTTTAAAGCCAGCAACAACATAATAATTTCAAACACAAACTAATTTCAGGGATGCCGCATATATATTTTATAATGAATAAAATTAAAGTTATTGATAAAAAATGTAATAATATCACGAAAAACTATAAAAACACATAAATTTATTTCTATATTGAATTTTTGTAATGTTATTTTATGTTTAATATTAAAAAAACTTCTTGTTCTTATTTTTAGAATTTATATATATAATGGCAACACTATATTTGTTTGTTGTTGCCCGTCAAAATAGAAAATAGCCTAAATATCTAAACACTTAGACAACAGCAGGCTTCACGGCTTCAAATGCTGCCAACTTGAAATGCTGCTCTGAAGTCAGCTTCATAATTATTTTTTTTTAAAGCCAGCAACAACATAATAATTTCAAACACAAACTAATTTCAGGGATGCCGCATATATATTTTATAATGAATAAAATTAAAGTTATTGATAAAAAATGTAATAATATCACGAAAAACTATAAAAACACATAAATTTATTTCTATATTGAATTTTTGTAATGTTATTTTATGTTTAATATTAAAAAAAGTTCTTGTTCTTATTTTTAGAATTTATATATATAATGGCAACACTATATTTGTTTGTTGTTGCCCGTCAAAATAGAAAATAGCCTAAATCTCTAAACACTTAAACAACAGCAGACTTCACGGCTTCAAATGCTGCCAACTTGAAATGCTGCTCTGAAGTCAGCTTCATAATTATTTTTTTTAAAGCCAGCAACAACATAATAATTTCAAACACAAACTAATTTCAGGGATGCCGCATATATATTTTATAATGAATAAAATTAAAGTTATTGATAAAAAATGTAATAATATCACGAAAAACTATAAAAACACATAAATTTATTTCTATATTGAATTTTTGTAATGTTATTTTATGTTTAATATTAAAAAAACTTCTTGTTCTTATTTTTAGAATTTATATATATAATGGCAACACTATATTTGTTTGTTGTTGCCCGTCAAAATAGAAAATAGCCTAAATATCTAAACACTTAGACAACAGCAGGCTTCACGGCTTCAAATGCTGCCAACTTGAAATGCTGCTCTGAAGTCAGCTTCATAATTATTTTTTTTTAAAGCCAGCAACAACATAATAATTTCAAACACAAACTAATTTCAGGGATGCCGCATATATATTTTATAATGAATAAAATTAAAGTTATTGATAACTTTGAAGTTATTGATGCTGCTCTGAAGTCAGCTTCATAATTATTTTTTTTAAAGCCAGCAACAACATAATAATTTCAAACACAAACTAATTTCAGGGATGCCGCATATATATTTTATAATGAATAAAATTAAAGTTATTGATAAAAAATGTAATAATATCACGAAAAACTATAAAAACACATAAATTTATTTCTATATTGAATTTTTGTAATGTTATTTTATGTTTAATATTAACAAAAAGTTTTTGTTCTTATTTTTCCAACTTATATATATAATGACAACACTATATTTCAGACTTCACGGCTTCAAATGCTGCCAACTTGAAATGCTGCTCTGAAGTCAGCTTCATAATTATTTTTTTTAAAGCCAGCAACAACATAATAATTTCAAACACAAACTAATTTCAGGGATGCCGCATATATATTTTATAATGAATAAAATTAAAGTTATTGATAAAAAATGTAATAATATCACGAAAAACTATAAAAACACATAAATTTATTTCTATATTGAATTTTTGTAATGTTATTTTATGTTTAATATTAACAAAAAGTTTTTGTTCTTATTTTTCCAACTTATATATATAATGGCAACACTATATTTCAGACTTCACGGCTTCAAATGCTGCCAACTTGAAATGCTGCTCTGAAGTCAGCTTCATAATTATTTTTTTTAAAGCCAGCAACAACATAATAATTTCAAACACAAACTAATTTCAGGGATGCCGCATATATATTTTATAATGAATAAAATTAAAGTTATTGATAAAAAATGTAATAATATCACGAAAAACTATAAAAACACATAAATTTATTTCTATATTGAATTTTTGTAATGTTATTTTATGTTTAATATTAAAAAAAGTTCTTGTTCTTATTTTTAGAATTTATATATATAATGGCAACACTATATTTGTTTGTTGTTGCCCGTCAAAATAGAAAATAGCCTAAATCTCTAAACACTTAGACAACAGCAGACTTCACGGCATATATAATTTTTATAATGAATAAAATTAAAGTTATTGATAAAAAATGTAATAATATCACGAAAAACTATAAAAACACATAAATTTATTTCTATATTGAATTTTTGTAATGTTATTTTATGTTTAATATTAAAAAAAGTTCTTGTTCTTATTTTTAGAATTTATATATATAATGGCAACACTATATTTGTTTGTTGTTGCCCGTCAAAATAGAAAATAGCCTAAATCTCTAAACACTTAGACAACAGCAGACTTCACGGCTTCAAATGCTGCCAACTTGAAATGCTGCTCTGAAGTCAGCTTCATAATTATTTTTTTTAAAGCCAGCAACAACATAATAATTTCAAACACAAACTAATTTCAGGGATGCCGCATATATATTTTATAATGAATAAAATTAAAGTTATTGATAAAAAATGGAATAATATCACGAAAAACTATAAAAGCACATAAATTTATTTCTATATTGAATTTTTGTAATGTTATTTTATGTTTAATATTAAAAAAAGTTCTTGTTCTTATTTTTAGAATTTATATATATAATGGCAACACTATATTTGTTTGTTGTTGCCCGTCAAAATAGAAAATAGCCTAAATCTCTAAACACTTAGACAACAGCAGACTTCACGGCTTCAAATGCTGCCAACTTGAAATGCTGCTCTGAAGTCAGCTTCATAATTATTTTTTTTAAAGCCAGCAACAACATAATAATTTCAAACACAAACTAATTTCAGGGATGCCGCATATATATTTTATAATGAATAAAATTAAAGTTATTGATAAAAAATGGAATAATATCACGAAAAACTATAAAAGCACATAAATTTATTTCTATATTGAATTTTTGTAATGTTATTTTATGTTTAATATTAAAAAAAGTTCTTGTTCTTATTTTTAGAATTTATATATATAATGGCAACACTATATTTGTTTGTTGTTGCCCGTCAAAATAGAAAATAGCCTAAATCTCTAAACACTTAGACAACAGCAGACTTCACGGCTTCAAATGCTGCCAACTTGAAATGCTGCTCTGAAGTCAGCTTCATAATTATTTTTTTTAAAGCCAGCAACAACATAATAATTTCAAACACAAACTAATTTCAGGGATGCCGCATATATATTTTATAATGAATAAAATTAAAGTTATTGATAAAAAATGTAATAATATCACGAAAAACTATAAAAACACATAAATTTATTTCTATATTGAATTTTTGTAATGTTATTTTATGTTTAATATTAAAAAAAGTTCTTGTTCTTATTTTTAGAATTTATATATATAATGGCAACACTATATTTGTTTGTTGTTGCCCGTCAAAATAGAAAATAGCCTAAATCTCTAAACACTTAGACAACAGCAGACTTCACGGCTTCAAATGCTCCCAACTTGAAATGCTGCTCTGAAGTCAGCTTCATAATTATTTTTTTTAAAGCCAGCAACAACATAATAACTTCAAACACAAACTAATTTCAGGGATGCCGCATATATATTTTATAATGAATAAAATTAAAGTTATTGATAAAAAATGTAATAATATCACGAAAAACTATAAAAACACATAAATTTATTTCTATATTGAATTTTTGTAATGTTATTTTATGTTTAATATTAAAAAAAGTTCTTGTTCTTATTTTTAGAATTTATATATATAATGGCAACACTATATTTGTTTGTTGTTGCCCGTCAAAATAGAAAATAGCCTAAATCTCTAAACACTTAAACAACAACAGACTTCACGGCTTCAAATGCTGCCAACTTGAAATGCTGCTCTGAAGTCAGCTTCATAATTTTTTTTTAAAGCCAGCAACAACATAATAATTTCAAACACAAACTAATTTCAGGGATGCCGCATATATATTTTATAATGAATAAAATTAAAGTTATTGATAAAAAATGTAATAATATCACGAAAAACTATAAAAACACATAAATTTATTTCTATATTGAATTTTTGTAATGTTATTTTATGTTTAATATTAAAAAAAGTTCTTGTTCTTATTTTTAGAATTTATATATATAATGGCAACACTATATTTGTTTGTTGTTGCCCGTCAAAATAGAAAATAGCCTAAATCTCTAAACACTTAGACAACAGCAGACTTCACGGCATATATAATTTTTATAATGAATAAAATTAAAGTTATTGATAAAAAATGTAATAATATCACGAAAAACTATAAAAACACATAAATTTATTTCTATATTGAATTTTTGTAATGTTATTTTATGTTTAATATTAAAAAAAGTTCTTGTTCTTATTTTTAGAATTTATATATATAATGGCAACACTATATTTGTTTGTTGTTGCCCGTCAAAATAGAAAATAGCCTAAATCTCTAAACACTTAGACAACAGCAGACTTCACGGCTTCAAATGCTGCCAACTTGAAATGCTGCTCTGAAGTCAGCTTCATAATTATTTTTTTTAAAGCCAGCAACAACATAATAATTTCAAACACAAACTAATTTCAGGGATGCCGCATATATATTTTATAATGAATAAAATTAAAGTTATTGATAAAAAATGGAATAATATCACGAAAAACTATAAAAGCACATAAATTTATTTCTATATTGAATTTTTGTAATGTTATTTTATGTTTAATATTAAAAAAAGTTCTTGTTCTTATTTTTAGAATTTATATATATAATGGCAACACTATATTTGTTTGTTGTTGCCCGTCAAAATAGAAAATAGCCTAAATCTCTAAACACTTAGACAACAGCAGACTTCACGGCTTCAAATGCTGCCAACTTGAAATGCTGCTCTGAAGTCAGCTTCATAATTATTTTTTTTAAAGCCAGCAACAACATAATAATTTCAAACACAAACTAATTTCAGGGATGCCGCATATATATTTTATAATGAATAAAATTAAAGTTATTGATAAAAAATGGAATAATATCACGAAAAACTATAAAAGCACATAAATTTATTTCTATATTGAATTTTTGTAATGTTATTTTATGTTTAATATTAAAAAAAGTTCTTGTTCTTATTTTTAGAATTTATATATATAATGGCAACACTATATTTGTTTGTTGTTGCCCGTCAAAATAGAAAATAGCCTAAATCTCTAAACACTTAGACAACAGCAGACTTCACGGCTTCAAATGCTGCCAACTTGAAATGCTGCTCTGAAGTCAGCTTCATAATTATTTTTTTTAAAGCCAGCAACAACATAATAATTTCAAACACAAACTAATTTCAGGGATGCCGCATATATATTTTATAATGAATAAAATTAAAGTTATTGATAAAAAATGTAATAATATCACGAAAAACTATAAAAACACATAAATTTATTTCTATATTGAATTTTTGTAATGTTATTTTATGTTTAATATTAAAAAAAGTTCTTGTTCTTATTTTTAGAATTTATATATATAATGGCAACACTATATTTGTTTGTTGTTGCCCGTCAAAATAGAAAATAGCCTAAATCTCTAAACACTTAGACAACAGCAGACTTCACGGCTTCAAATGCTCCCAACTTGAAATGCTGCTCTGAAGTCAGCTTCATAATTATTTTTTTTAAAGCCAGCAACAACATAATAACTTCAAACACAAACTAATTTCAGGGATGCCGCATATATATTTTATAATGAATAAAATTAAAGTTATTGATAAAAAATGTAATAATATCACGAAAAACTATAAAAACACATAAATTTATTTCTATATTGAATTTTTGTAATGTTATTTTATGTTTAATATTAAAAAAAGTTCTTGTTCTTATTTTTAGAATTTATATATATAATGGCAACACTATATTTGTTTGTTGTTGCCCGTCAAAATAGAAAATAGCCTAAATCTCTAAACACTTAAACAACAACAGACTTCACGGCTTCAAATGCTGCCAACTTGAAATGCTGCTCTGAAGTCAGCTTCATAATTTTTTTTTAAAGCCAGCAACAACATAATAATTTCAAACACAAACTAATTTCAGGGATGCCGCATATATATTTTATAATGAATAAAATTAAAGTTATTGATAAAAAATGTAATAATATCACGAAAAACTATAAAAACACATAAATTTATTTCTATATTGAATTTTTGTAATGTTATTTTATGTTTAATATTAAAAAAAGTTCTTGTTCTTATTTTTAGAATTTATATATATAATGGCAACACTATATTTGTTTGTTGTTGCCCGTCAAAATAGAAAATAGCCTAAATCTCTAAACACTTAGACAACAGCAGACTTCACGGCTTCAAATGCTGCCAACTTGAAATGCTGCTCTGAAGTCAGCTTCATAATTATTTTTTTTAAAGCCAGCAACAACATAATAATTTCAAACACAAACTAATTTCAGGGATGCCGCATATATAATTTTTATAATGAATAAAATTAAAGTTATTGATAAAAAATGTAATAATATCACGAAAAACTATAAAAACACATAAATTTATTTCTATATTGAATTTTTGTAATGTTATTTTATGTTTAATATTAAAAAAGTTCTTGTTCTTATTTTTAGAATTTATATATATAATGGCAACACTATATTTGTTTGTTGTTGCCCGTCAAAATAGAAAATAGCCTAAATCTCTAAACACTTAGACAACAGCAGACTTCACGGCTTCAAATGCTGCCAACTTGAAATGCTGCTCTGAAGTCAGCTTCATAATTATTTTTTTTAAAGCCAGCAACAACATAATAATTTCAAACACAAACTAATTTCAGGGATGCCGCATATATATTTTATAATGAATAAAATTAAAGTTATTGATAAAAAATGGAATAATATCAAGAAAAACTATAAAAACACATAAATTTATCTCTATATTAAATTTTTGTAATGGTCTTTTATGTTTAATATTAACAAAAAGTTTTTGTTCTTATTTTTCCAACTTATATATATAATGGCAACACTATATTTGTTTGTTGTTGCCCGTCAAAATAGAAAATAGCCTAAATCTCTAAACACTTAGACAACAGCAGACTTCACGGCTTCAAATGCTGCCAACTTGAAATGCTGCTCTGAAGTCAGCTTCATAATTATTTTTTTTAAAGCCAGCAACAACATAATAATTTCAAACACAAACTAATTTGAGGGATGCCGCATATATAATTTTTATAATGAATAAAATTAAAGTTATTGATAAAAAATGTAATAATATCACGAAAAACTATAAAAACACATAAATTTATTTCTATATTGAATTTTTGTAATGTTATTTTATGTTTAATATTAAAAAAAGTTCTTGTTCTTATTTTTAGAATTTATATATATAATGGCAACACTATATTTGTTTGTTGTTGCCCGTCAAAATAGAAAATAGCCTAAATCTCTAAACACTTAGACAACAGCAGACTTCACGGCTTCAAATGCTCCCAACTTGAAATGCTGCTCTGAAGTCAGCTTCATAATTATTTTTTTTAAAGCCAGCAACAACATAATAATTTCAAACACAAACTAATTTCAGGGATGCCGCATATATATTTTATAATGAATAAAATTAAAGTTATTGATAAAAAATGGAATAATATCACGAAAAACTATAAAAACACATAAATTTATTTCTATATTAAATTTTTGTAATGGTCTTTTATGTTTAATATTAACAAAAAGTTTTTGTTCTTATTTTTCCAACTTATATATATAATGGCAACACTATATTTGTTTGTTGTTGCCCGTCAAAATAGAAAATAGCCTAAATCTCTAAACACTTAGACACCAGCAGACTTCACGGCTTCAAATGCTGCCAACTTGGAATGCTGCTCTGAAGTCAGCTTCATAATTATTTTTTTTAAAGCCAGCAACAACATAATAATTTCAAACACAAACTAATTTCAGGGATGCCGCATATATATTTTATAATGAATAAAATTAAAGTTATTGATAAAAAATGTAATAATATCACGAAAAACTATAAAAACACATAAATTTATTTCTATATTGAATTTTTGTAATGTTATTTTATGTTTAATATTAAAAAAAGTTCTTGTTCTTATTTTTAGAATTTATATATATAATGGCAACACTATATTTGTTTGTTGTTGCCCGTCAAAATAGAAAATAGCCTAAATCTCTAAACACTTAGACACCAGCAGACTTCACGGCTTCAAATGCTGCCAACTTGGAATGCTGCTCTGAAGTCAGCTTCATAATTATTTTTTTTAAAGCCAGCAACAACATAATAATTTCAAACACAAACTAATTTCAGGGATGCCGCATATATATTTTATAATGAATAAAATTAAAGTTATTGATAAAAAATGTAATAATATCACGAAAAACTATAAAAACACATAAATTTATTTCTATATTGAATTTTTGTAATGTTATTTTATGTTTAATATTAAAAAAAAGTTCTTGTTCTTATTTTTAGAATTTATATTTATAATGGCAACACTATATTTGTTTGTTGTTGCCCGTCAAAATAGAAAATAGCCTAAATCTCTAAACACTTAGACAAAAGCAGACTTCACGGCTTCAAATGCTGCCAACTTGAAATGCTGCTCTGAAGTCAGCTTCATAATTATTTTTTTTAAAGCCAGCAACAACATAATAATTTCAAACACAAACTAATTTCAGGGATGCCGCATATATATTTTATAATGAATAAAATTAAAGTTATTGATAAAAAATGTAATAATATCACGAAAAACTATAAAAACACATAAATTTATTTCTATATTGAATTTTTGTAATGTTATTTTATGTTTAATATTAAAAAAGTTCTTGTTCTTATTTTTAGAATTTATATATATAATGGCAACACTATATTTGTTTGTTGTTGCCCGTCAAAATAGAAAATAGCCTAAATCTCTAAACACTTAGACAACAGCAGACTTCACGGCTTCAAATGCTGCCAACTTGAAATGCTGCTCTGAAGTCAGCTTCATAATTATTTTTTTTAAAGCCAGCAACAACATAATAATTTCAAACACAAACTAATTTCAGGGATGCCGCATATATATTTTATAATGAATAAAATTAAAGTTATTGATAAAAAATGTAATAATATCACGAAAAACTATAAAAACACATAAATTTATTTCTATATTGAATTTTTGTAATGTTATTTTATGTTTAATATTAAAAAAAGTTCTTGTTCTTATTTTTAGAATTTATATATATAATGGCAACACTATATTTGTTTGTTGTTGCCCGTCAAAATAGAAAATAGCCTAAATCTCTAAACACTTAGACAACAGCAGACTTCACGGCTTCAAATGCTGCCAACTTGAAATGCTGCTCTGAAGTCAGCTTCATAATTATTTTTTTTAAAGCCAGCAACAACATAATAATTACAAACACAAACTAATTTCAGGGATGCCGCATATATATTTTATAATGAATAAAATTAAAGTTATTGATAAAAAATGGAATAATATCACGAAAAACTATAAAAGCACATAAATTTATTTCTATATTGAATTTTTGTAATGTTATTTTATGTTTAATATTAAAAAAAGTTTTTGTTCTTATTTTTCCAATTTATATATATAATGGCAACACTATATTTGTTTGTTGTTGCCCGTCAAAATAGAAAATAGCCTAAATCTCTAAACACTTAGACAACAGCAGACTTCACGGCTTCAAATGCTGCCAACTTGAAATGCTGCTCTGAAGTCAGCTTCATAATTATTTTTTTTAAAGCCAGCAACAACATAATAATTTCAAACACAAACTAATTTCAGGGATGCCGCATATATATTTTATAATGAATAAAATTAAAGTTATTGATAAAAAATGTAATAATATCACGAAAAACTATAAAAGCACATAAATTTATTTCTATATTGAATTTTTGTAATGTTATTTTATGTTTAATATTAACAAAAAGTTTTTGTTCTTATTTTTCCAACTTATATATATAATGGCAACACTATATTTCAGACTTCACGGCTTCAAATGCTGCCAACTTGAAATGCTGCTCTGAAGTCAGCTTCATAATTATTTTTTTTAAAGCCAGCAACAACATAATAATTTCAAACACAAACTAATTTCAGGGATGCCGCATATATATTTTATAATGAATAAAATTAAAATTATTGATAAAAAATGGAATAATATCACGAAAAACTATAAAAACACATAAATTTATTTCTATATTGAATTTTTGTAATGTTATTTTATGTTTAATATTAACAAAAAGTTTTTGTTCTTATTTTTCCAACTTATATATATAATGGCAACACTATATTTCAGACTTCACGGCTTCAAATGCTGCCAACTTGAAATGCTGCTCTGAAGTCAGCTTCATAATTATTTTTTTTAAAGCCAGCAACAACATAATAATTTCAAACACAAACTAATTTCATGGATGCCGCATATATATTTTATAATGAATAAAATTAAAGTTATTGATAAAAAATGTAATAATATCACGAAAAACTATAAAAACACATAAATTTATTTCTATATTGAATTTTTGTAATGTTATTTTATGTTTAATATTAACAAAAAGTTTTTGTTCTTATTTTTCCAACTTATATATATAATGGCAACACTATATTTCAGACTTCACGGCTTCAAATGCTGCCAACTTGAAATGCTGCTCTGAAGTCAGCTTCATAATTATTTTTTTTAAAGCCAGCAACAACATAATAATTTCAAACACAAACTAATTTCAGGGATGCCGCATATATATTTTATAATGAATAAAATTAAAGTTATTGATAAAAAATGTAATAATATCACGAAAAACTATAAAAACACATAAATTTATTTCTATATTGAATTTTTGTAATGTTATTTTATGTTTAATATTAACAAAAAGTTTTTGTTCTTATTTTTCCAACTTATATATATAATGGCAACACTATATTTCAGACTTCACGGCTTCAAATGCTGCCAACTTGAAATGCTGCTCTGAAGTCAGCTTCATAATTATTTTTTTTAAAGCCAGCAACAACATAATAATTTCAAACACAAACTAATTTCAGGGATGCCGCATATATATTTTATAATGAATAAAATTAAAGTTATTGATAAAAAATGTAATAATATCACGAAAAACTATAAAAACACATAAATTTATTTCTATATTGAATTTTTGTAATGTTATTTTATGTTTAATATTAACAAAAAGTTTTTGTTCTTATTTTTCCAACTTATATATATAATGGCAACACTATATTTCAGACTTCACGGCTTCAAATGCTGCCAACTTGAAATGCTGCTCTGAAGTCAGCTTCATAATTATTTTTTTTAAAGCCAGCAACAACATAATAATTTTAAACACAAACTAATTTCAGGGATGCCGCATATATATTTTATAATGAATAAAATTAAAGTTATTGATAAAAAATGTAATAATATCACGAAAAACTATAAAAACACATAAATTTATTTCTATATTGAATTTTTGTAATGTTATTTTATGTTTAATATTAACAAAAAGTTTTTGTTCTTATTTTTCCAACTTATATATATAATGGCAACACTATATTTCAGACTTCACGGCTTCAAATGCTGCCAACTTGAAATGCTGCTCTGAAGTCAGCTTCATAATTATTTTTTTTAAAGCCAGCAACAACATAATAATTTCAAACACAAACTAATTTCAGGGATGCCGCATATATATTTTATAATGAATAAAATTAAAGTTATTGATAAAAAATGTAATAATATCACGAAAAACTATAAAAACACATAAATTTATTTCTATATTGAATTTTTGTAATGTTATTTTATGTTTAATATTAACAAAAAGTTTTTGTTCTTATTTTTCCAACTTATATATATAATGGCAACACTATATTTCAGACTTCACGGCTTCAAATGCTGCCAACTTGAAATGCTGCTCTGAAGTCAGCTTCATAATTATTTTTTTTAAAGCCAGCAACAACATAATAATTTCAAACACAAACTAATTTCAGGGATGCCGCATATATATTTTATAATGAATAAAATTAAAGTTATTGATAAAAAATGTAATAATATCACGAAAAACTATAAAAACACATAAATTTATTTCTATATTGAATTTTTGTAATGTTATTTTATGTTTAATATTAACAAAAAGTTTTTGTTCTTATTTTTCCAACTTATATATATAATGGCAACACTATATTTCAGACTTCACGGCTCCAAATGCTGCCAACTTGAAATGCTGCTCTGAAGTCAGCTTCATAATTATTTTTTTTAAAGCCAGCAACAACATAATAATTTCAAACACAAACTAATTTCAGGGATGCCGCATATATATTTTATAATGAATAAAATTAAAGTTATTGATAAAAAATGCAATAATATCACGAAAAACTATAAAAACACATAAATTTATTTCTATATTGAATTTTTGTAATGTTATTTTATGTTTAATATTAAAAAAAGTTCTTGTTCTTATTTTTAGAATTTATATATATAATGGCAACACTATATTTGTTTGTTGTTGCCCGTCAAAATAGAAAATAGCCTAAATCTCTAAACACTTAGACAACAGCAGACTTCACGGCTTCAAATGCTGCCAACTTGAAATGCTGCTCTGAAGTCAGCTTCATAATTATTTTTTTAAAGCCAGCAACAACATAATAATTTCAAACACAAACTAATTTCAGGGATGCCGCATATATATTTTATAATGAATAAAATTAAAGTTATTGATAAAAAATGTAATAATATCACGAAAAACTATAAAAGCACATAAATTTATTTTTATATTGAATTTTTGTAATGTTATTTTATGTTTAATATTAACAAAAAGTTTTTGTTCTTATTTTTCCAACTTATATATATAATGGCAACACTATATTTCAGACTTCACGGCTTCAAATGCTGCCAACTTGAAATGCTGCTCTGAAGTCAGCTTCATAATTATTTTTTTTAAAGCCAGCAACAACATAATAATTTCAAACACAAACTAATTTCAGGGATGCCGCATATATATTTTATAATGAATAAAATTAAAGTTATTGATAAAAAATGTAATAATATCACGAAAAACTATAAAAACACATAAATTTATTTCTATATTGAATTTTTGTAATGTTATTTTATGTTTAATATTAACAAAAAGTTTTTGTTCTTATTTTTCCAACTTATATATATAATGGCAACACTATATTTCAGACTTCACGGCTTCAAATGCTGCCAACTTGAAATGCTGCTCTGAAGTCAGCTTCATAATTATTTTTTTTAAAGCCAGCAACAACATAATAATTTCAAACACAAACTAATTTCAGGGATGCCGCATATATATTTTATAATGAATAAAATTAAAGTTATTGATAAAAAATGTAATAATATCACGAAAAACTATAAAAACACATAAATTTATTTCTATATTGAATTTTTGTAATGTTATTTTATGTTTAATATTAACAAAAAGTTTTTGTTCTTATTTTTCCAACTTATATATATAATGGCAACACTATATTTCAGACTTCACGGCTTCAAATGCTGCCAACTTGAAATGCTGCTCTGAAGTCAGCTTCATAATTATTTTTTTTAAAGCCAGCAACAACATAATAATTTCAAACACAAACTAATTTCAGGGATGCCGCATATATATTTTATAATGAATAAAATTAAAGTTATTGATAAAAAATGTAATAATATCACGAAAAACTATAAAAACACATAAATTTATTTCTATATTGAATTTTTGTAATGTTATTTTATGTTTAATATTAACAAAAAGTTTTTGTTCTTATTTTTCCAACTTATATATATAATGGCAACACTATATTTCAGACTTCACGGCTTCAAATGCTGCCAACTTGAAATGCTGCTCTGAAGTCAGCTTCATAATTATTTTTTTTAAAGCCAGCAACAACATAATAATTTTAAACACAAACTAATTTCAGGGATGCCGCATATATATTTTATAATGAATAAAATTAAAGTTATTGATAAAAAATGTAATAATATCACGAAAAACTATAAAAACACATAAATTTATTTCTATATTGAATTTTTGTAATGTTATTTTATGTTTAATATTAACAAAAAGTTTTTGTTCTTATTTTTCCAACTTATATATATAATGGCAACACTATATTTCAGACTTCACGGCTTCAAATGCTGCCAACTTGAAATGCTGCTCTGAAGTCAGCTTCATAATTATTTTTTTTAAAGCCAGCAACAACATAATAATTTCAAACACAAACTAATTTCAGGGATGCCGCATATATATTTTATAATGAATAAAATTAAAGTTATTGATAAAAAATGTAATAATATCACGAAAAACTATAAAAACACATAAATTTATTTCTATATTGAATTTTTGTAATGTTATTTTATGTTTAATATTAACAAAAAGTTTTTGTTCTTATTTTTCCAACTTATATATATAATGGCAACACTATATTTCAGACTTCACGGCTTCAAATGCTGCCAACTTGAAATGCTGCTCTGAAGTCAGCTTCATAATTATTTTTTTTAAAGCCAGCAACAACATAATAATTTCAAACACAAACTAATTTCAGGGATGCCGCATATATATTTTATAATGAATAAAATTAAAGTTATTGATAAAAAATGTAATAATATCACGAAAAACTATAAAAACACATAAATTTATTTCTATATTGAATTTTTGTAATGTTATTTTATGTTTAATATTAACAAAAAGTTTTTGTTCTTATTTTTCCAACTTATATATATATAATGGCAACACTATATTTCAGACTTCACGGCTCCAAATGCTGCCAACTTGAAATGCTGCTCTGAAGTCAGCTTCATAATTATTTTTTTTAAAGCCAGCAACAACATAATAATTTCAAACACAAACTAATTTCAGGGATGCCGCATATATATTTTATAATGAATAAAATTAAAGTTATTGATAAAAAATGCAATAATATCACGAAAAACTATAAAAACACATAAATTTATTTCTATATTGAATTTTTGTAATGTTATTTTATGTTTAATATTAAAAAAAGTTCTTGTTCTTATTTTTAGAATTTATATATATAATGGCAACACTATATTTGTTTGTTGTTGCCCGTCAAAATAGAAAATAGCCTAAATCTCTAAACACTTAGACAACAGCAGACTTCACGGCTTCAAATGCTGCCAACTTGAAATGCTGCTCTGAAGTCAGCTTCATAATTATTTTTTTAAAGCCAGCAACAACATAATAATTTCAAACACAAACTAATTTCAGGGATGCCGCATATATATTTTATAATGAATAAAATTAAAGTTATTGATAAAAAATGTAATAATATCACGAAAAACTATAAAAGCACATAAATTTATTTTTATATTGAATTTTTGTAATGTTATTTTATGTTTAATATTAACAAAAAGTTTTTGTTCTTATTTTTCCAACTTATATATATAATGGCAACACTATATTTCAGACTTCACGGCTTCAAATGCTGCCAACTTGAAATGCTGCTCTGAAGTCAGCTTCATAATTATTTTTTTTAAAGCCAGCAACAACATAATAATTTCAAACACAAACTAATTTCAGGGATGCCGCATATATATTTTATAATGAATAAAATTAAAGTTATTGATAAAAAATGTAATAATATCACGAAAAACTATAAAAACACATAAATTTATTTCTATATTGAATTTTTGTAATGTTATTTTATGTTTAATATTAAAAAAAGTTCTTGTTCTTATTTTTAGAATTTATATATATATAATGGCAACACTATATTTGTTTGTTGTTGCCCGTCAAAATAGAAAATAGCCTAAATCTCTAAACACTTAGACAACAGCAGACTTCACGGCTTCAAATGCTGCCAACTTGAAATGCTGCTCTGAAGTCAGCTTCATAATTATTTTTTTTAAAGCCAGCAACAACATAATAATTTCAAACACAAAATAATTTCAGGGATGCCGCATATATATTTTATAATGAATAAAATTAAAGTTATTGATAAAAAATGGAATAATATCACGAAAAACTATAAAAGCACATAAATTTATTTCTATATTGAATTTTTGTAATGTTATTTTATGTTTAATATTAAAAAAAGTTTTTGTTCTTATTTTTCCAATTTATATATATAATGGCAACACTATATTTGTTTGTTGTTGCCCGTCAAAATAGAAAATAGCCTAAATCTCTAAACACTTAGACAACAGCAGACTTCACGGCTTCAAATGCTGCCAACTTGAAATGCTGCTCTGAAGTCAGCTTCATAATTATTTTTTTTTAAAGCCAGCAACAACATAATAATTTCAAACACAAACTAATTTCAGGGATGCCGCATATATATTTTATAATGAATAAAATTAAAGTTATTGATAAAAAATGTAATAATATCACGAAAAACTATAAAAGCACATAAATTTATTTCTATATTGAATTTTTGTAATGTTATTTTATGTTTAATATTAACAAAAAGTTTTTGTTCTTATTTTTCCAACTTATATATATAATGGCAACACTATATTTCAGACTTCACGGCTTCAAATGCTGCCAACTTGAAATGCTGCTCTGAAGTCAGCTTCATAATTATTTTTTTTTAAAGCCAGCAACAACATAATAATTTCAAACACAAACTAATTTCAGGGATGCCGCATATATATTTTATAATGAATAAAATTAAAATTATTGATAAAAAATTGAATAATATCACGAAAAACTATAAAAGCACATAAATTTATTTCTATATTGAATTTTTGTAATGTTATTTTATGTTTAATATTAAAAAAAGTTCTTGTTCTTATTTTTAGAATTTATATATATAATGGCAACACTATATTTGTTTGTTGTTGCCCGTCAAAATAGAAAATAGCCTAAATCTCTAAACACTTAGACAACAGCAGACTTCACGGCTTCAAATGCTGCCAACTTGAAATGCTGCTCTGAAGTCAGCTTCATAATTATTTTTTTTAAAGCCAGCAACAACATAATAATTTCAAACACAAACTAATTTCAGGGATGCCGCATATATATTTTATAATGAATAAAATTAAAGTTATTGATAAAAAAAGTAATAATATCACGAAAAACTATAAAAACGCATAAATTTATTTCTATATTGAATTTTTGTAATGTTATTTTATGTTTAATATTAAAAAAAGTTCTTGTTCTTATTTTTAGAATTTATATATATAATGGCAACACTATATTTGTTTGTTGTTGCCCGTCAAAATAGAAAATAGCCTAAATCTCTAAACACTTAGACAACAGCAGACTTCACGGCTTCAAATGCTCCCAACTTGAAATGCTGCTCTGAAGTCAGCTTCATAATTATTTTTTTTAAAGCCAGCAACAACATAATAATTTCAAACACAAACTAATTTCAGGGATGCCGCATATATATTTTATAATGAATAAAATTAAAGTTATTGATAAAAAATGTAATAATATCACGAAAAACTATAAAAACACATAAATTTATTTCTATATTGAATTTTTGTAATGTTATTTTATGTTTAATATTAAAAAAAGTTCTTGTTCTTATTTTTAGAATTTATATATATAATGGCAACACTATATTTGTTTGTTGTTGCCCGTCAAAATAGAAAATAGCCTAAATCTCTAAACACTTAGACAACAGCAGACTTCACGGCTTCAAATGCTCCCAACTTGAAATGCTGCTCTGAAGTCAGCTTCATAATTATTTTTTTTAAAGCCAGCAACAACATAATAATTTCAAACACAAACTAATTTCAGGGATGCCGCATATATATTTTATAATGAATAAAATTAAAGTTATTGATAAAAAATGGAATAATATCACGAAAAACTATAAAAACACATAAATTTATTTCTATATTAAATTTTTGTAATGGTCTTTTATGTTTAATATTAACAAAAAGTTTTTGTTCTTATTTTTCCAACTTATATATATAATGGCAACACTATATTTGTTTGTTGTTGCCCGTCAAAATAGAAAATAGCCTAAATCTCTAAACACTTAGACAACAGCAGACTTCACGGCTTCAAATGCTGCCAACTTGAAATGCTGCTCTGAAGTCAGCTTCATAATTATTTTTTTTTAAAGCCAGCAACAACATAATAATTTCAAACACAAACTAATTTCAGGGATGCCGCATATATATTTTATAATGAATAAAATTAAAGTTATTGATAAAAAATGTAATAATATCACGAAAAACTATAAAAACACATAAATTTATTTCTATATTGAATTTTTGTAATGTTATTTTATGTTTAATATTAAAAAAAGTTCTTGTTCTTATTTTTAGAATTTATATATATAATGGCAACACTATATTTGTTTGTTGTTGCCCGTCAAAATAGAAAATAGCCTAAATCTCTAAACACTTAGACAACAGCAGACTTCACGGCTTCAAATGCTCCCAACTTGAAATGCTGCTCTGAAGTCAGCTTCATAATTATTTTTTTTAAAGCCAGCAACAACATAATAATTTCAAACACAAACTAATTTCAGGGATGCCGCATATATATTTTATAATGAATAAAATTAAAGTTATTGATAAAAAATGGAATAATATCACGAAAAACTATAAAAACACATAAATTTATTTCTATATTAAATTTTTGTAATGGTCTTTTATGTTTAATATTAACAAAAAGTTTTTGTTCTTATTTTTCCAACTTATATATATAATGGCAACACTATATTTGTTTGTTGTTGCCCGTCAAAATAGAAAATAGCCTAAATCTCTAAACACTTAGACAACAGCAGACTTCACGGCTTCAAATGCTGCCAACTTGAAATGCTGCTCTGAAGTCAGCTTCATAATTATTTTTTTTTAAAGCCAGCAACAACATAATAATTTCAAACACAAACTAATTTCAGGGATGCCGCATATATATTTTATAATGAATAAAATTAAAGTTATTGATAAAAAATGTAATAATATCACGAAAAACTATAAAAACACATAAATTTATTTCTATATTGAATTTTTGTAATGTTATTTTATGTTTAATATTAAAAAAACTTCTTGTTCTTATTTTTAGAATTTATATATATAATGGCAACACTATATTTGTTTGTTGTTGCCCGTCAAAATAGAAAATAGCCTAAATATCTAAACACTTAGACAACAGCAGGCTTCACGGCTTCAAATGCTGCCAACTTGAAATGCTGCTCTGAAGTCAGCTTCATAATTATTTTTTTTTAAAGCCAGCAACAACATAATAATTTCAAACACAAACTAATTTCAGGGATGCCGCATATATATTTTATAATGAATAAAATTAAAGTTATTGATAAAAAATGTAATAATATCACGAAAAACTATAAAAACACATAAATTTATTTCTATATTGAATTTTTGTAATGTTATTTTATGTTTAATATTAAAAAAAGTTCTTGTTCTTATTTTTAGAATTTATATATATAATGGCAACACTATATTTGTTTGTTGTTGCCCGTCAAAATAGAAAATAGCCTAAATCTCTAAACACTTAAACAACAGCAGACTTCACGGCTTCAAATGCTGCCAACTTGAAATGCTGCTCTGAAGTCAGCTTCATAATTATTTTTTTTAAAGCCAGCAACAACATAATAATTTCAAACACAAACTAATTTCAGGGATGCCGCATATATATTTTATAATGAATAAAATTAAAGTTATTGATAAAAAATGTAATAATATCACGAAAAACTATAAAAACACATAAATTTATTTCTATATTGAATTTTTGTAATGTTATTTTATGTTTAATATTAAAAAAACTTCTTGTTCTTATTTTTAGAATTTATATATATAATGGCAACACTATATTTGTTTGTTGTTGCCCGTCAAAATAGAAAATAGCCTAAATATCTAAACACTTAGACAACAGCAGGCTTCACGGCTTCAAATGCTGCCAACTTGAAATGCTGCTCTGAAGTCAGCTTCATAATTATTTTTTTTTAAAGCCAGCAACAACATAATAATTTCAAACACAAACTAATTTCAGGGATGCCGCATATATATTTTATAATGAATAAAATTAAAGTTATTGATAACTTTGAAGTTATTGATGCTGCTCTGAAGTCAGCTTCATAATTATTTTTTTTAAAGCCAGCAACAACATAATAATTTCAAACACAAACTAATTTCAGGGATGCCGCATATATATTTTATAATGAATAAAATTAAAGTTATTGATAAAAAATGTAATAATATCACGAAAAACTATAAAAACACATAAATTTATTTCTATATTGAATTTTTGTAATGTTATTTTATGTTTAATATTAACAAAAAGTTTTTGTTCTTATTTTTCCAACTTATATATATAATGACAACACTATATTTCAGACTTCACGGCTTCAAATGCTGCCAACTTGAAATGCTGCTCTGAAGTCAGCTTCATAATTATTTTTTTTAAAGCCAGCAACAACATAATAATTTCAAACACAAACTAATTTCAGGGATGCCGCATATATATTTTATAATGAATAAAATTAAAGTTATTGATAAAAAATGTAATAATATCACGAAAAACTATAAAAACACATAAATTTATTTCTATATTGAATTTTTGTAATGTTATTTTATGTTTAATATTAACAAAAAGTTTTTGTTCTTATTTTTCCAACTTATATATATAATGGCAACACTATATTTCAGACTTCACGGCTTCAAATGCTGCCAACTTGAAATGCTGCTCTGAAGTCAGCTTCATAATTATTTTTTTTAAAGCCAGCAACAACATAATAATTTCAAACACAAACTAATTTCAGGGATGCCGCATATATATTTTATAATGAATAAAATTAAAGTTATTGATAAAAAATGTAATAATATCACGAAAAACTATAAAAACACATAAATTTATTTCTATATTGAATTTTTGTAATGTTATTTTATGTTTAATATTAAAAAAAGTTCTTGTTCTTATTTTTAGAATTTATATATATAATGGCAACACTATATTTGTTTGTTGTTGCCCGTCAAAATAGAAAATAGCCTAAATCTCTAAACACTTAGACAACAGCAGACTTCACGGCTTCAAATGCTCCCAACTTGAAATGCTGCTCTGAAGTCAGCTTCATAATTATTTTTTTTAAAGCCAGCAACAACATAATAATTTCAAACACAAACTAATTTCAGGGATGCCGCATATATATTTTATAATGAATAAAATTAAAGTTATTGATAAAAAATGGAATAATATCACGAAAAACTATAAAAACACATAAATTTATTTCTATATTAAATTTTTGTAATGGTCTTTTATGTTTAATATTAACAAAAAGTTTTTGTTCTTATTTTTCCAACTTATATATATAATGGCAACACTATATTTGTTTGTTGTTGCCCGTCAAAATAGAAAATAGCCTAAATCTCTAAACACTTAGACAACAGCAGACTTCACGGCTTCAAATGCTGCCAACTTGAAATGCTGCTCTGAAGTCAGCTTCATAATTATTTTTTTTTAAAGCCAGCAACAACATAATAATTTCAAACACAAACTAATTTCAGGGATGCCGCATATATATTTTATAATGAATAAAATTAAAGTTATTGATAAAAAATGTAATAATATCACGAAAAACTATAAAAACACATAAATTTATTTCTATATTGAATTTTTGTAATGTTATTTTATGTTTAATATTAAAAAAAGTTCTTGTTCTTATTTTTAGAATTTATATATATAATGGCAACACTATATTTGTTTGTTGTTGCCCGTCAAAATAGAAAATAGCCTAAATCTCTAAACACTTAAACAACAGCAGACTTCACGGCTTCAAATGCTGCCAACTTGAAATGCTGCTCTGAAGTCAGCTTCATAATTATTTTTTTTAAAGCCAGCAACAACATAATAATTTCAAACACAAACTAATTTCAGGGATGCCGCATATATATTTTATAATGAATAAAATTAAAGTTATTGATAAAAAATGTAATAATATCACGAAAAACTATAAAAACACATAAATTTATTTCTATATTGAATTTTTGTAATGTTATTTTATGTTTAATATTAAAAAAACTTCTTGTTCTTATTTTTAGAATTTATATATATAATGGCAACACTATATTTGTTTGTTGTTGCCCGTCAAAATAGAAAATAGCCTAAATATCTAAACACTTAGACAACAGCAGGCTTCACGGCTTCAAATGCTGCCAACTTGAAATGCTGCTCTGAAGTCAGCTTCATAATTATTTTTTTTTAAAGCCAGCAACAACATAATAATTTCAAACACAAACTAATTTCAGGGATGCCGCATATATATTTTATAATGAATAAAATTAAAGTTATTGATAACTTTGAAGTTATTGATGCTGCTCTGAAGTCAGCTTCATAATTATTTTTTTTAAAGCCAGCAACAACATAATAATTTCAAACACAAACTAATTTCAGGGATGCCGCATATATATTTTATAATGAATAAAATTAAAGTTATTGATAAAAAATGTAATAATATCACGAAAAACTATAAAAACACATAAATTTATTTCTATATTGAATTTTTGTAATGTTATTTTATGTTTAATATTAACAAAAAGTTTTTGTTCTTATTTTTCCAACTTATATATATAATGGCAACACTATATTTCAGACTTCACGGCTTCAAATGCTGCCAACTTGAAATGCTGCTCTGAAGTCAGCTTCATAATTATTTTTTTTAAAGCCAGCAACAACATAATAATTTCAAACACAAACTAATTTCAGGGATGCCGCATATATATTTTATAATGAATAAAATTAAAGTTATTGATAAAAAATGTAATAATATCACGAAAAACTATAAAAACACATAAATTTATTTCTATATTGAATTTTTGTAATGTTATTTTATGTTTAATATTAACAAAAAGTTTTTGTTCTTATTTTTCCAACTTATATATATAATGGCAACACTATATTTCAGACTTCACGGCTTCAAATGCTGCCAACTTGAAATGCTGCTCTGAAGTCAGCTTCATAATTATTTTTTTTAAAGCCAGCAACAACATAATAATTTTAAACACAAACTAATTTCAGGGATGCCGCATATATATTTTATAATGAATAAAATTAAAGTTATTGATAAAAAATGTAATAATATCACGAAAAACTATAAAAACACATAAATTTATTTCTATATTGAATTTTTGTAATGTTATTTTATGTTTAATATTAACAAAAAGTTTTTGTTCTTATTTTTCCAACTTATATATATAATGGCAACACTATATTTCAGACTTCACGGCTCCAAATGCTGCCAACTTGAAATGCTGCTCTGAAGTCAGCTTCATAATTATTTTTTTTAAAGCCAGCAACAACATAATAATTTCAAACACAAACAATTTCAGGGATGCCGCATATATATTTTATAATGAATAAAATTAAAGTTATTGATAAAAAATGTAATAATATCACGAAAAACTATAAAAACACATAAATTTATTTCTATATTGAATTTTTGTAATGTTATTTTATGTTTAATATTAAAAAAAGTTCTTGTTCTTATTTTTAGAATTTATATATATAATGGCAACACTATATTTGTTTGTTGTTGCCCGTCAAAATAGAAAATAGCCTAAATCTCTAAACACTTAGACAACAGCAGACTTCACGGCTTCAAATGCTGCCAACTTGAAATGCTGCTCTGAAGTCAGCTTCATAATTATTTTTTTAAAGCCAGCAACAACATAATAATTTCAAACACAAACTAATTTCAGGGATGCCGCATATATATTTTATACTGAATAAAATTAAAGTTATTGATAAAAAATGTAATAATATCACGAAAAACTATAAAAGCACATAAATTTATTTCTATATTGAATTTTTGTAATGTTATTTTATGTTTAATATTAACAAAAAGTTTTTGTTCTTATTTTTCCAACTTATATATATAATGGCAACACTATATTTCAGACTTCACGGCTTCAAATGCTGCCAACTTGAAATGCTGCTCTGAAGTCAGCTTCATAATTATTTTTTTTAAAGCCAGCAACAACATAATAATTTCAAACACAAACTAATTTCAGGGATGCCGCATATATATTTTATAATGAATAAAATTAAAGTTATTGATAAAAAATGTAATAATATCACGAAAAACTATAAAAACACATAAATTTATTTCTATATTGAATTTTTGTAATGTTATTTTATGTTTAATATTAAAAAAAGTTCTTGTTCTTATTTTTAGAATTTATATATATATAATGGCAACACTATATTTGTTTGTTGTTGCCCGTCAAAATAGAAAATAGCCTAAATCTCTAAACACTTAGACAACAGCAGACTTCACGGCTTCAAATGCTGCCAACTTGAAATGCTGCTCTGACGTCAGCTTCATAATTATTTTTTTTAAAGCCAGCAACAACATAATAATTTCAAACACAAAATAATTTCAGGGATGCCGCATATATATTTTATAATGAATAAAATTAAAGTTATTGATAAAAAATGGAATAATATCACGAAAAACTATAAAAGCACATAAATTTATTTCTATATTGAATTTTTGTAATGTTATTTTATGTTTAATATTAAAAAAAGTTTTTGTTCTTATTTTTCCAATTTATATATATAATGGCAACACTATATTTGTTTGTTGTTGCCCGTCAAAATAGAAAATAGCCTAAATCTCTAAACACTTAGACAACAGCAGACTTCACGGCTTCAAATGCTGCCAACTTGAAATGCTGCTCTGAAGTCAGCTTCATAATTATTTTTTTTAAAGCCAGCAACAACATAATAATTTCAAACACAAACTAATTTCAGGGATGCCGCATATATATTTTATAATGAATAAAATTAAAGTTATTGATAAAAAATGTAATAATATCACGAAAAACTATAAAAGCACATAAATTTATTTCTATATTGAATTTTTGTAATGTTATTTTATGTTTAATATTAACAAAAAGTTTTTGTTCTTATTTTTCCAACTTATATATATAATGGCAACACTATATTTCAGACTTCACGGCTTCAAATGCTGCCAACTTGAAATGCTGCTCTGAAGTCAGCTTCATAATTATTTTTTTTTAAAGCCAGCAACAACATAATAATTTCAAACACAAACTAATTTCAGGGATGCCGCATATATATTTTATAATGAATAAAATTAAAGTTATTGATAAAAAATGTAATAATATCACGAAAAACTATAAAAACACATAAATTTATTTCTATATTGAATTTTTGTAATGTTATTTTATGTTTAATATTAAAAAAAGTTCTTGTTCTTATTTTTAGAATTTATATATATAATGGCAACACTATATTTGTTTGTTGTTGCCCGTCAAAATAGAAAATAGCCTAAATCTCTAAACACTTAGACAACAGCAGACTTCACGGCTTCAAATGCTCCCAACTTGAAATGCTGCTCTGAAGTCAGCTTCATAATTATTTTTTTTAAAGCCAGCAACAACATAATAATTTCAAACACAAACTAATTTCAGGGATGCCGCATATATATTTTATAATGAATAAAATTAAAGTTATTGATAAAAAATGGAATAATATCACGAAAAACTATAAAAACACATAAATTTATTTCTATATTAAATTTTTGTAATGGTCTTTTATGTTTAATATTAACAAAAAGTTTTTGTTCTTATTTTTCCAACTTATATATATAATGGCAACACTATATTTGTTTGTTGTTGCCCGTCAAAATAGAAAATAGCCTAAATCTCTAAACACTTAGACAACAGCAGACTTCACGGCTTCAAATGCTGCCAACTTGAAATGCTGCTCTGAAGTCAGCTTCATAATTATTTTTTTTTAAAGCCAGCAACAACATAATAATTTCAAACACAAACTAATTTCAGGGATGCCGCATATATATTTTATAATGAATAAAATTAAAGTTATTGATAAAAAATGTAATAATATCACGAAAAACTATAAAAACACATAAATTTATTTCTATATTGAATTTTTGTAATGTTATTTTATGTTTAATATTAAAAAAACTTCTTGTTCTTATTTTTAGAATTTATATATATAATGGCAACACTATATTTGTTTGTTGTTGCCCGTCAAAATAGAAAATAGCCTAAATATCTAAACACTTAGACAACAGCAGGCTTCACGGCTTCAAATGCTGCCAACTTGAAATGCTGCTCTGAAGTCAGCTTCATAATTATTTTTTTTTAAAGCCAGCAACAACATAATAATTTCAAACACAAACTAATTTCAGGGATGCCGCATATATATTTTATAATGAATAAAATTAAAGTTATTGATAAAAAATGTAATAATATCACGAAAAACTATAAAAACACATAAATTTATTTCTATATTGAATTTTTGTAATGTTATTTTATGTTTAATATTAAAAAAAGTTCTTGTTCTTATTTTTAGAATTTATATATATAATGGCAACACTATATTTGTTTGTTGTTGCCCGTCAAAATAGAAAATAGCCTAAATCTCTAAACACTTAAACAACAGCAGACTTCACGGCTTCAAATGCTGCCAACTTGAAATGCTGCTCTGAAGTCAGCTTCATAATTATTTTTTTTAAAGCCAGCAACAACATAATAATTTCAAACACAAACTAATTTCAGGGATGCCGCATATATATTTTATAATGAATAAAATTAAAGTTATTGATAAAAAATGTAATAATATCACGAAAAACTATAAAAACACATAAATTTATTTCTATATTGAATTTTTGTAATGTTATTTTATGTTTAATATTAAAAAAACTTCTTGTTCTTATTTTTAGAATTTATATATATAATGGCAACACTATATTTGTTTGTTGTTGCCCGTCAAAATAGAAAATAGCCTAAATATCTAAACACTTAGACAACAGCAGGCTTCACGGCTTCAAATGCTGCCAACTTGAAATGCTGCTCTGAAGTCAGCTTCATAATTATTTTTTTAAAGCCAGCAACAACATAATAATTTCAAACACAAACTAATTTCAGGGATGCCGCATATATATTTTATAATGAATAAAATTAAAGTTATTGATAACTTTGAAGTTATTGATGCTGCTCTGAAGTCAGCTTCATAATTATTTTTTTTAAAGCCAGCAACAACATAATAATTTCAAACACAAACTAATTTCAGGGATGCCGCATATATATTTTATAATGAATAAAATTAAAGTTATTGATAAAAAATGTAATAATATCACGAAAAACTATAAAAACACATAAATTTATTTCTATATTGAATTTTTGTAATGTTATTTTATGTTTAATATTAACAAAAAGTTTTTGTTCTTATTTTTCCAACTTATATATATAATGGCAACACTATATTTCAGACTTCACGGCTTCAAATGCTGCCAACTTGAAATGCTGCTCTGAAGTCAGCTTCATAATTATTTTTTTTAAAGCCAGCAACAACATAATAATTTCAAACACAAACTAATTTCAGGGATGCCGCATATATATTTTATAATGAATAAAATTAAAGTTATTGATAAAAAATGTAATAATATCACGAAAAACTATAAAAACACATAAATTTATTTCTATATTAAATTTTTGTAATGTTATTTTATGTTTAATATTAACAAAAAGTTTTTGTTCTTATTTTTCCAACTTATATATATAATGGCAACACTATATTTCAGACTTCACGGCTTCAAATGCTGCCAACTTGAAATGCTGCTCTGAAGTCAGCTTCATAATTATTTTTTTTAAAGCCAGCAACAACATAATAATTTTAAACACAAACTAATTTCAGGGATGCCGCATATATATTTTATAATGAATAAAATTAAAGTTATTGATAAAAAATGTAATAATATCACGAAAAACTATAAAAACACATAAATTTATTTCTATATTGAATTTTTGTAATGTTATTTTATGTTTAATATTAACAAAAAGTTTTTGTTCTTATTTTTCCAACTTATATATATAATGGCAACACTATATTTCAGACTTCACGGCTTCAAATGCTGCCAACTTGAAATGCTGCTCTGAAGTCAGCTTCATAATTATTTTTTTTAAAGCCAGCAACAACATAATAATTTCAAACACAAACTAATTTCAGGGATGCCGCATATATATTTTATAATGAATAAAATTAAAGTTATTGATAAAAAATGTAATAATATCACGAAAAACTATAAAAACACATAAATTTATTTCTATATTAAATTTTTGTAATGTTATTTTATGTTTAATATTAACAAAAAGTTTTTGTTCTTATTTTTCCAACTTATATATATAATGGCAACACTATATTTCAGACTTCACGGCTCCAAATGCTGCCAACTTGAAATGCTGCTCTGAAGTCAGCTTCATAATTATTTTTTTTAAAGCCAGCAACAACATAATAATTTCAAACACAAACTAATTTCAGGGATGCCGCATATATATTTTATAATGAATAAAATTAAAGTTATTGATAAAAAATATAATAATATCACGAAAAACTATAAAAACACATAAATTTATTTCTATATTGAATTTTTGTAATGTTATTTTATGTTTAATATTAAAAAAAGTTCTTGTTCTTATTTTTAGAATTTATATATATAATGGCAACACTATATTTGTTTGTTGTTGCCCGTCAAAATAGAAAATAGCCTAAATCTCTAAACACTTAGACAACAGCAGACTTCACGGCTTCAAATGCTGCCAACTTGAAATGCTACTCTGAAGTCAGCTTCATAATTATTTTTTTAAAGCCAGCAACAACATAATAATTTCAAACACAAACTAATTTCAGGGATGCCGCATATATATTTTATAATGAATAAAATTAAAGTTATTGATAAAAAATGTAATAATATCACGAAAAACTATAAAAGCACATAAATTTATTTCTATATTGAATTTTTGTAATGTTATTTTATGTTTAATATTAACAAAAAGTTTTTGTTCTTATTTTTCCAACTTATATATATAATGGCAACACTATATTTCAGACTTCACGGCTTCAAATGCTGCCAACTTGAAATGCTGCTCTGAAGTCAGCTTCATAATTATTTTTTTTAAAGCCAGCAACAACATAATAATTTCAAACACAAACTAATTTCAGGGATGCGGCATATATATTTTATAATGAATAAAATTAAAGTTATTGATAAAAAATGTAATAATATCACGAAAAACTATAAAAACACATAAATTTATTTCTATATTGAATTTTTGTAATGTTATTTTATGTTTAATATTAAAAAAAGTTCTTGTTCTTATTTTTAGAATTTATATATATATAATGGCAACACTATATTTGTTTGTTGTTGCCCGTCAAAATAGAAAATAGCCTAAATCTCTAAACACTTAGACAACAGCAGACTTCACGGCTTCAAATGCTGCCAACTTGAAATGCTGCTCTGAAGTCAGCTTCATAATTATTTTTTTTAAAGCCAGCAACAACATAATAATTTCAAACACAAAATAATTTCAGGGATGCCGCATATATATTTTATAATGAATAAAATTAAAGTTATTGATAAAAAATGGAATAATATCACGAAAAACTATAAAAGCACATAAATTTATTTCTATATTGAATTTTTGTAATGTTATTTTATGTTTAATATTAAAAAAAGTTTTTGTTCTTATTTTTCCAATTTATATATATAATGGCAACACTATATTTGTTTGTTGTTGCCCGTCAAAATAGAAAATAGCCTAAATCTCTAAACACTTAGACAACAGCAGACTTCACGGCTTCAAATGCTGCCAACTTGAAATGCTGCTCTGAAGTCAGCTTCATAATTATTTTTTTTAAAGCCAGCAACAACATAATAATTTCAAACACAAACTAATTTCAGGGATGCCGCATATATATTTTATAATGAATAAAATTAAAGTTATTGATAAAAAATGTAATAATATCACGAAAAACTATAAAAGCACATAAATTTATTTCTATATTGAATTTTTGTAATGTTATTTTATGTTTAATATTAACAAAAAGTTTTTGTTCTTATTTTTCCAACTTATATATATAATGGCAACACTATATTTCAGACTTCACGGCTTCAAATGCTGCCAACTTGAAATGCTGCTCTGAAGTCAGCTTCATAATTATTTTTTTTTAAAGCCAGCAACAACATAATAATTTCAAACACAAACTAATTTCAGGGATGCCGCATATATATTTTATAATGAATAAAATTAAAATTATTGATAAAAAATTGAATAATATCACGAAAAACTATAAAAGCACATAAATTTATTTCTATATTGAATTTTTGTAATGTTATTTTATGTTTAATATTAAAAAAAGTTCTTGTTCTTATTTTTAGAATTTATATATATAATGGCAACACTATATTTGTTTGTTGTTGCCCGTCAAAATAGAAAATAGCCTAAATCTCTAAACACTTAGACAACAGCAGACTTCACGGCTTCAAATGCTGCCAACTTGAAATGCTGCTCTGAAGTCAGCTTCATAATTATTTTTTTTAAAGCCAGCAACAACATAATAATTTCAAACACAAACTAATTTCAGGGATGCCGCATATATATTTTATAATGAATAAAATTAAAGTTATTGATAAAAAAAGTAATAATATCACGAAAAACTATAAAAACGCATAAATTTATTTCTATATTGAATTTTTGTAATGTTATTTTATGTTTAATATTAAAAAAAGTTCTTGTTCTTATTTTTAGAATTTATATATATAATGGCAACACTATATTTGTTTGTTGTTGCCCGTCAAAATAGAAAATAGCCTAAATCTCTAAACACTTAGACAACAGCAGACTTCACGGCTTCAAATGCTCCCAACTTGAAATGCTGCTCTGAAGTCAGCTTCATAATTATTTTTTTTAAAGCCAGCAACAACATAATAATTTCAAACACAAACTAATTTCAGGGATGCCGCATATATATTTTATAATGAATAAAATTAAAGTTATTGATAAAAAATGTAATAATATCACGAAAAACTATAAAAACACATAAATTTATTTCTATATTGAATTTTTGTAATGTTATTTTATGTTTAATATTAAAAAAAGTTCTTGTTCTTATTTTTAGAATTTATATATATAATGGCAACACTATATTTGTTTGTTGTTGCCCGTCAAAATAGAAAATAGCCTAAATCTCTAAACACTTAGACAACAGCAGACTTCACGGCTTCAAATGCTCCCAACTTGAAATGCTGCTCTGAAGTCAGCTTCATAATTATTTTTTTTAAAGCCAGCAACAACATAATAATTTCAAACACAAACTAATTTCAGGGATGCCGCATATATATTTTATAATGAATAAAATTAAAGTTATTGATAAAAAATGGAATAATATCACGAAAAACTATAAAAACACATAAATTTATTTCTATATTAAATTTTTGTAATGGTCTTTTATGTTTAATATTAACAAAAAGTTTTTGTTCTTATTTTTCCAACTTATATATATAATGGCAACACTATATTTGTTTGTTGTTGCCCGTCAAAATAGAAAATAGCCTAAATCTCTAAACACTTAGACAACAGCAGACTTCACGGCTTCAAATGCTGCCAACTTGAAATGCTGCTCTGAAGTCAGCTTCATAATTATTTTTTTTTAAAGCCAGCAACAACATAATAATTTCAAACACAAACTAATTTCAGGGATGCCGCATATATATTTTATAATGAATAAAATTAAAGTTATTGATAAAAAATGTAATAATATCACGAAAAACTATAAAAACACATAAATTTATTTCTATATTGAATTTTTGTAATGTTATTTTATGTTTAATATTAAAAAAACTTCTTGTTCTTATTTTTAGAATTTATATATATAATGGCAACACTATATTTGTTTGTTGTTGCCCGTCAAAATAGAAAATAGCCTAAATATCTAAACACTTAGACAACAGCAGGCTTCACGGCTTCAAATGCTGCCAACTTGAAATGCTGCTCTGAAGTCAGCTTCATAATTATTTTTTTTTAAAGCCAGCAACAACATAATAATTTCAAACACAAACTAATTTCAGGGATGCCGCATATATATTTTATAATGAATAAAATTAAAGTTATTGATAAAAAATGTAATAATATCACGAAAAACTATAAAAACACATAAATTTATTTCTATAATGAATTTTTGTAATGTTATTTTATGTTTAATATTAAAAAAAGTTCTTGTTCTTATTTTTAGAATTTATATATATAATGGCAACACTATATTTGTTTGTTGTTGCCCGTCAAAATAGAAAATAGCCTAAATCTCTAAACAATTAGACAACAGCAGACTTCACGGCTTCAAATGCTGCCAACTTGAAATGCTGCTCTGAAGTCAGCTTCATAATTATTTTTTTTAAAGCCAGCAACAACATAATAATTTCAAACACAAACTAATTTCAGGGATGCCGCATATATATTTTATAATGAATAAAATTAAAGTTATTGATAAAAAATGTAATAATATCACGAAAAACTATAAAAACACATAAATTTATTTCTATATTGAATTTTTGTAATGTTATTTTATGTTTAATATTAAAAAAACTTCTTGTTCTTATTTTTAGAATTTATATATATAATGGCAACACTATATTTGTTTGTTGTTGCCCGTCAAAATAGAAAATAGCCTAAATATCTAAACACTTAGACAACAGCAAGCTTCACGGCTTCAAATGCTGCCAACTTGAAATGCTGCTCTGAAGTCAGCTTCATAATTATTTTTTTTTAAAGCCAGCAACAACATAATAATTTCAAACACAAACTAATTTCAGGGATGCCGCATATATATTTTATAATGAATAAAATTAAAGTTATTGATAAAAAATGTAATAATATCACGAAAAACTATAAAAACACATAAATTTATTTCTATATTGAATTTTTGTAATGTTATTTTATGTTTAATATTAAAAAAAGTTCTTGTTCTTATTTTTAGAATTTATATATATAATGGCAACACTATATTTGTTTGTTGTTGCCCGTCAAAATAGAAAATAGCCTAAATCTCTAAACACTTAGACAACAGCAGACTTCACGGCTTCAAATGCTGCCAACTTGAAATGCTGCTCTGAAGTCAGCTTCATAATTATTTTTTTTAAAGCCAGCAACAACATAATAATTTCAAACACAAACTAATTTCAGGGATGCCGCATATATATTTTATAATGAATAAAATTAAAGTTATTGATAAAAAATGTAATAATATAACGAAAAACTATAAAAACACATAAATTTATTTCTATATTGAATTTTTGTAATGTTATTTTATGTTTAATATTAAAAAAAGTTCTTTTTCTTATTTTTAGAATTTATATTTGTAATGGCAACACTATATTTGTTTGTTGTTGCCCGTCAAAATAGAAAATAGCCTAAATCTCTAAACACTTAGACAACAGCAGACTTCACGGCTTCAAATGCTGCCAACTTGAAATGCTGCTCTGAAGTCAGCTTCATAATTATTTTTTTTAAAGCCAGCAACAACATAATAATTTCAAACACAAACTAATTTCAGGGATGCCGCATATATATTTTATAATGAATAAAATTAAAGTTATTGATAAAAAATGTAATAATATCACGAAAAACTATAAAAACACATAAATTTATTTCTATATTGAATTTTTGTAATGTTATTTTATGTTTAATATTAAAAAAAGTTCTTGATCTTATTTTTAGAATTTATATATATAATGGCAACACTATATTTGTTTGTTGTTGCCCGTCAAAATAGAAAATAGCCTAAATCTCTAAACACTTAGACAACAGCAGACTTCACGGCTTCAAATGCTGCCAACTTGAAATGCTGCTCTGAAGTCAGCTTCATAATTATTTTTTTTAAAGCCAGCAACAACATAATAATTTCAAACACAAACTAATTTCAGGGATGCCGCATATATATTTTATAATGAATAAAATTAAAGTTATTGATAAAAAATGTAATAATATCACGAAAAACTATAAAAACACATAAATTTATTTCTATATTGAATTTTTGTAATGTTATTTTATGTTTAATATTAAAAAAAGTTCTTTTTCTTATTTTTAGAATTTATATTTGTAATGGCAACACTATATTTGTTTGTTGTTGCCCGTCAAAATAGAAAATAGCCTAAATCTCTAAACACTTAGACAACAGCAGACTTCACGGCTTCAAATGCTGCCAACTTGAAATGCTGCTCTGAAGTCAGCTTCATAATTATTTTTTTTAAAGCCAGCAACAACATAATAATTTCAAACACAAACTAATTTCAGGGATGCCGCATATATATTTTATAATGAATAAAATTAAAGTTATTGATAAAAAATGTAATAATATCACGAAAAACTATAAAAACACATAAATTTATTTCTATATTGAATTTTTGTAATGTTATTTTATGTTTAATATTAAAAAAAGTTCTTGTTCTTATTTTTAGAATTTATATATATAATGGCAACACTATATTTGTTTGTTGTTGCCCGTCAAAATAGAAAATAGCCTAAATCTCTAAACACTTAGACAACAGCAGACTTCACGGCTTCAAATGCTGCCAACTTGAAATGCTGCTCTGAAGTCAGCTTCATAATTATTTTTTTTAAAGCCAGCAACAACATAATAATTTCAAACACAAACTAATTTCAGGGATGCCGCATATATATTTTATAATGAATAAAATTAAAGTTATTGATAAAAAATGTAATAATATCACGAAAAACTATAAAAACACATAAATTTATTTCTATATTGAATTTTTGTAATGTTATTTTATGTTTAATATTAAAAAAAGTTCTTGTTCTTATTTTTAGAATTTATATATATAATGGCAACACTATATTTGTTTGTTGTTGCCCGTCAAAATAGAAAATAGCCTAAATCTCTAAACACTTAGACAACAGCAGACTTCACGGCTTCAAATGCTGCCAACTTGAAATGCTGCTCTGAAGTCAGCTTCATAATTATTTTTTTTAAAGCCAGCAACAACATAATAATTTCAAACACAAACTAATTTCAGGGATGCCGCATATATATTTTATAATGAATAAAATTAAAGTTATTGATAAAAAATGTAATAATATCACGAAAAACTATAAAAACACATAAATTTATTTCTATATTGAATTTTTGTAATGTTATTTTATGTTTAATATTAAAAAAAGTTCTTTTTCTTATTTTTAGAATTTATATTTGTAATGGCAACACTATATTTGTTTGTTGTTGCCCGTCAAAATAGAAAATAGCCTAAATCTCTAAACACTTAGACAACAGCAGACTTCACGGCTTCAAATGCTGCCAACTTGAAATGCTGCTCTGAAGTCAGCTTCATAATTATTTTTTTTAAAGCCAGCAACAACATAATAATTTCAAACACAAACTAATTTCAGGGATGCCGCATATATATTTTATAATGAATAAAATTAAAGTTATTGATAAAAAATGTAATAATATCACGAAAAACTATAAAAACACATAAATTTATTTCTATATTGAATTTTTGTAATGTTATTTTATGTTTAATATTAAAAAAAGTTCTTGTTCTTATTTTTAGAATTTATATATATAATGGCAACACTATATTTGTTTGTTGTTGCCCGTCAAAATAGAAAATAGCCTAAATCTCTAAACACTTAGACAACAGCAGACTTCACGGCTTCAAATGCTGCCAACTTGAAATGCTGCTCTGAAGTCAGCTTCATAATTATTTTTTTTAAAGCCAGCAACAACATAATAATTTCAAACACAAACTAATTTCAGGGATGCCGCATATATATTTTATAATTAATAAAATTAAAGTTATTGATAAAAAATGTAATAATATCACGAAAAACTATAAAAACACATAAATTTATTTCTATATTGAATTTTTGTAATGTTATTTTATGTTTAATATTAAAAAAACTTCTTGTTCTTATTTTTAGAATTTATATATATAATGGCAACACTATATTTGTTTGTTGTTGCCCGTCAAAATAGAAAATAGCCTAAATATCTAAACACTTAGACAACAGCAGGCTTCACGGCTTCAAATGCTGCCAACTTGAAATGCTGCTCTGAAGTCAGCTTCATAATTATTTTTTTTTAAAGCCAGCAACAACATAATAATTTCAAACACAAACTAATTTCAGGGATGCCGCATATATATTTTATAATGAATAAAATTAAAGTTATTGATAAAAAATGTAATAATATCACGAAAAACTATAAAAACACATAAATTTATTTCTATATTGAATTTTTGTAATGTTATTTTATGTTTAATATTAAAAAAAGTTCTTGTTCTTATTTTTAGAATTTATATATATAATGGCAACACTATATTTGTTTGTTGTTGCCCGTCAAAATAGAAAATAGCCTAAATCTCTAAACACTTAGACAACAGCAGACTTCACGGCTTCAAATGCTGCCAACTTGAAATGCTGCTCTGAAGTCAGCTTCATAATTATTTTTTTTAAAGCCAGCAACAACATAATAATTTCAAACACAAACTAATTTCAGGGATGCCGCATATATATTTTATAATGAATAAAATTAAAGTTATTGATAAAAAATGTAATAATATCACGAAAAACTATAAAAACACATAAATTTATTTCTATATTGAATTTTTGTAATGTTATTTTATGTTTAATATTAAAAAAAGTTCTTTTTCTTATTTTTAGAATTTATATTTGTAATGGCAACACTATATTTGTTTGTTGTTGCCCGTCAAAATAGAAAATAGCCTAAATCTCTAAACACTTAGACAACAGCAGACTTCACGGCTTCAAATGCTGCCAACTTGAAATGCTGCTCTGAAGTCAGCTTCATAATTATTTTTTTTAAAGCCAGCAACAACATAATAATTTCAAACACAAACTAATTTCAGGGATGCCGCATATACATTTTATAATGAATAAAATTAAAGTTATTGATAAAAAATGTAATAATATCACGAAAAACTATAAAAACACATAAATTTATTTCTATATTGAATTTTTGTAATGTTATTTTATGTTTAATATTAAAAAAAGTTCTTGTTCTTATTTTTAGAATTTATATATATAATGGCAACACTATATTTGTTTGTTGTTGCCCGTCAAAATAGAAAATAGCCTAAATCTCTAAACACTTAGACAACAGCAGACTTCACGGCTTCAAATGCTGCCAACTTGAAATGCTGCTCTGAAGTCAGCTTCATAATTATTTTTTTTAAAGCCAGCAACAACATAATAATTTCAAACACAAACTAATTTCAGGGATGCCGCATATATATTTTATAATGAATAAAATTAAAGTTATTGATAAAAAATGTAATAATATCACGAAAAACTATAAAAACACATAAATTTATTTCTATATTGAATTTTTGTAATGTTATTTTATGTTTAATATTAAAAAAAGTTCTTGTTCTTATTTTTAGAATTTATATATATAATGGCAACACTATATTTGTTTGTTGTTGCCCGTCAAAATAGAAAATAGCCTAAATCTCTAAACACTTAGACAACAGCAGACTTCACGGCTTCAAATGCTGCCAACTTGAAATGCTGCTCTGAAGTCAGCTTCATAATTATTTTTTTTAAAGCCAGCAACAACATAATAATTTCAAACACAAACTAATTTCAGGGATGCCGCATATATATTTTATAATGAATAAAATTAAAGTTATTGATAAAAAATGTAATAATATCACGAAAAACTATAAAAACACATAAATTTATTTCTATATTGAATTTTTGTAATGTTATTTTATGTTTAATATTAAAAAAAGTTCTTGTTCTTATTTTTAGAATTTATATATATAATGGCAACACTATATTTGTTTGTTGTTGCCCGTCAAAATAGAAAATAGCCTAAATCTCTAAACACTTAGACAACAGCAGACTTCACGGCTTCAAATGCTGCCAACTTGAAATGCTGCTCTGAAGTCAGCTTCATAATTATTTTTTTTAAAGCCAGCAACAACATAATAATTTCAAACACAAACTAATTTCAGGGATGCCGCATATATATTTTATAATGAATAAAATTAAAGTTATTGATAAAAAATGTAATAATATCACGAAAAACTATAAAAACACATAAATTTATTTCTATATTGAATTTTTGTAATGTTATTTTATGTTTAATATTAAAAAAAGTTCTTGTTCTTATTTTTAGAATTTATATATATAATGGCAACACTATATTTGTTTGTTGTTGCCCGTCAAAATAGAAAATAGCCTAAATCTCTAAACACTTAGACAACAGCAGACTTCACGGCTTCAAATGCTGCCAACTTGAAATGCTGCTCTGAAGTCAGCTTCATAATTATTTTTTTTAAAGCCAGCAACAACATAATAATTTCAAACACAAACTAATTTCAGGGATGCCGCATATATATTTTATAATGAATAAAATTAAAGTTATTGATAAAAAATGTAATAATATCACGAAAAACTATAAAAACACATAAATTTATTTCTATATTGAATTTTTGTAATGTTATTTTATGTTTAATATTAAAAAAAGTTCTTGTTCTTATTTTTAGAATTTATATATATAATGGCAACACTATATTTGTTTGTTGTTGCCCGTCAAAATAGAAAATAGCCTAAATCTCTAAACACTTAGACAACAGCAGACTTCACGGCTTCAAATGCTGCCAACTTGAAATGCTGCTCTGAAGTCAGTTTCATAATTATTTTTTTTAAAGCCAGCAACAACATAATAATTTCAAACACAAACTAATTTCAGGGATGCCGCATATATATTTTGTAATGAATAAAATTAAAGTTATTGATAAAAAATGGAATAATATCACGAAAAACTATAAAAACACATAAATTTATTTCTATATTGAATTTTTGTAATGTTCTTTTATGTTTAATATTAACAAAAAGTTTTTGTTCTTATTTTTCCAATTTATATATATAATGGCAACACTATATTTGTTTGTTGCTGCCCGTCAAAATAGAAAATATCCAAAAGCTCTAAACACTTAGACGACAGCAGACTTCACGGCTTCAAATGCTGCTAATTTCAAATGCTGCTCTGAAGTCATCTTCATAGTTATTTTGAAGACAGCAACAACATAATAATTTCAAACACAAACCAATTTCAGGAACGCCGCATATATATTTTATAATGAATAAAATTAAAGTTATTGATAAAAAATGTAATAATATCACGAAAAACTATAAAAGCACATAAATTTATTTCTATATTGAATTTTTGTAATGTTCTTTTATGTTTAATATTAACAAAAAGTTTTTGTTCTTATTTTTCCAATTTATATATATAATGGCAACACTATATTTGTTTGTTGCTGCCCGTCAAAATAGAAAATATCCAAAAGCTCTAAACACTTAGACGACAGCAGACTTCACGGCTTCAAATGCTGCTAACTTCAAATGCTGCTCTGAAGTCATCTTCATAGTTATTTTGAAGACAGCAACAACATAATAATTTCAAACACAAACCAATTTCAGGAACGCCGCATATATATTTTATAATGAATAAAATTAAAGTTATTGATAAAAAATGTAATAATATCACGAAAAACTATAAAAGCACATAAATTTATTTCTATATTGAATTTTTGTAATGTTCTTTTATGTTTAATATTAACAAAAAGTTTTTGTTCTTATTTTTCCAATTTATATATATAATGGCAACACTATATTTGTTTGTTGCTGCCCGTCAAAATAGAAAATGTCATAAAGCTCTAAACACTTAGACGACAGCAGACTTCACGGCTTCAAATGCTGCCAACTTCAAATGCTGCTCTGAAGTCAGCTTCATAATTATTTTGAAGCCAGCAACAACATAATAATTTCAAACACAAATTAATTTCAGGGATGCCGCATATATATTTTATAATGAATAAAATTAAAGTTATTGATAAAAAATGTAATAATATCACGAAAAACTGTAAAAACACATAAATTTATTTCTATATTGAATTTTTGTAATGTTCTTTTATGTTTAATATTAACAAAAAGTTTTTGTTCTTATTTTTCCAATTTATATATATAATGGCAACACTATATTTGTTTGTTGCTGCCCGTCAAAATAGAAAATATCATAAAGCTCTAAACACTTAGACGACAGCAGACTTCACGGCTTCAAATGCTGCCAACTTCAAATGCTGCTCTGAAGTCAGCTTCATAATTATTTTGAAGCCAGCAACAACATAATAATTTCAAACACAAATTAATTTCAGGGATGCCGCATATATATTTTATAATGAATAAAATTAAAGTTATTGATAAAAAATGTAATAATATCACGAAAAACTGTAAAAACACATAAATTTATTTCTATATTGAATTTTTGTAATGTTCTTTTATGTTTAATATTAACAAAAAGTTTTTGTTCTTATTTTTCCAATTTATATATATAATGGCAACACTATATTTGTTTGTTGCTGCCCGTCAAAATAGAAAATATCATAAAGCTCTAAACACTTAGACGACAGCAGACTTCACGGCTTCAAATGCAGCCAACTTCAAATGCTGCTCTGAAGTCAGCTTCATAATTATTTTGAAGCCAGCAACAACATAATAATTTCAAACACAAATTAATTTCAGGGATGCTGCATATATATTTTATAATGAATAAAATTAAAGTTATTGATAAAAAATGTAATAATATCACGAAAAACTGTAAAAACACATAAATTTATTTCTATATTGTATTTTTGTAATGTTATTTTATGTTTAATAATAAAAAAGTTCTTGTTCTTATTTTTCGAATTTATATATATAATGGCAACACTATATTTGTTTGTTGCTGCCCGTCAAAATAGAAAATATCATAAAGCTCTAAACACTTAGACGACAGCAGACTTCACGGCTTCAAATGCTGCCAACTTCAAATGCTGCTCTGAAGTCAGCTTCATAATTATTTTGAAGCCAGCAACAACATAATAATTTCAAACACAAATTAATTTCAGGGATGCCGCATATATATTTTATAATGAATAAAATTAAAGTTATTGATAAAAAATGTAATAATATCACGAAAAACTGTAAAAACACATAAATTTATTTCTATATTGTATTTTTGTAATGTTATTTTATGTTTAATAATAAAAAAGTTCTTGTTCTTATTTTTCGAATTTATATATATAATGGCAACACTATATTTGTTTGTTGCTGCCCGTCAAAATAGAAAATATCATAAAGCTCTAAACACTTAGACGACAGCAGACTTCACGGCTTCAAATGCTGCCAACTTCAAATGCTGCTCTGAAGTCAGCTTCATAATTATTTTGAAGCCAGCAACAACATAATAATTTCAAACACAAATTAATTTCAGGGATGCCGCATATATATTTTATAATGAATAAAATTAAAGTTATTGATAAAAAATGTAATAATATCACGAAAAACTGTAAAAACACATAAATTTATTTCTATATTGTATTTTTGTAATGTTATTTTATGTTTAATAATAAAAAAGTTCTTGTTCTTATTTTTCGAATTTATATATATAATGGCAACACTATATTTGTTTGTTGCTGCCCGTCAAAATAGAAAATATCATAAAGCTCTAAACACTTAGACGACAGCAGACTTCACGGCTTCAAATGCTGCCAACTTCAAATGCTGCTCTGAAGTCAGCTTCATAATTATTTTGAAGCCAGCAACAACATAATAATTTCAAACACAAATTAATTTCAGGGATGCCGCATATATATTTTATAATGAATAAAATTAAAGTTATTGATAAAAAATGTAATAATATCACGAAAAACTGTAAAAACACATAAATTTATTTCTATATTGTATTTTTGTAATGTTATTTTATGTTTAATAATAAAAAAGTTCTTGTTCTTATTTTTCGAATTTATATATATAATGGCAACACTATATTTGTTTGTTGCTGCCCGTCAAAATAGAAAATATCATAAAGCTCTAAACACTTAGACGACAGCAGACTTCACGGCTTCAAATGCTGCCAACTTCAAATGCTGCTCTGAAGTCAGCTTCATAATTATTTTGAAGCCAGCAACAACATAATAATTTCAAACACAAATTAATTTCAGGGATGCCGCATATATATTTTATAATGAATAAAATTAAAGTTATTGATAAAAAATGTAATAATATCACGAAAAACTGTAAAAACACATAAATTTATTTCTATATTGTATTTTTGTAATGTTATTTTATGTTTAATAATAAAAAAGTTCTTGTTCTTATTTTTCGAATTTATATATATAATGGCAACACTATATTTGTTTGTTGCTGCCCGTCAAAATAGAAAATATCATAAAGCTCTAAACACTTAGACGACAGCAGACTTCACGGCTTCAAATGCTGCCAACTTCAAATGCTGCTCTGAAGTCAGCTTCATAATTATTTTGAAGCCAGCAACAACATAATAATTTCAAACACAAATTAATTTCAGGGATGCCGCATATATATTTTATAATGAATAAAATTAAAGTTATTGATAAAAAATGTAATAATATCACGAAAAACTGTAAAAACACATAAATTTATTTCTATATTGCATTTTTGTAATGTTATTTTATGTTTAATAATAAAAAAGTTCTTGTTCTTATTTTTCGAATTTATATATATCAGAATTTATCCTAAATTCAGAGCCTTCACAATACAACAGAGAGTTGATTACGTTTTTCAGAACAAGTACTGCAGTAACTGTTTAGGATCATCTCATATCAAAGCAAATTGCAAAGCAAACACACTTGTTTATATTGTAAAAAGTCTCACCACACGTTACTACGCATGACCAATAAGTCCCAAAATAGTGCGCAGAACCTCTGAAAGTGCTTCCTCAAATGTAATTCAAATAGAGGAGAATAATGTTTACGATAATCTTCCCTGTTCATCAAGCAAAATTCATGCTAATTGCTCGACAAGCAGTGAAAGTATTCTATTACGCACAGCTCTAATGCAAATAGAATTCAGGGGTGAGCGCTTCACTATAAGAGCTTTAATATACCCAGGCTCTCAGCGTACCTTTTTAGCTGATTAGAAATAGGCTCCAACTCCCTTATCAAAGGTCTCACTTTGGGGATTGTCAAAACCAAACTGCTACCATAGAATGTGAGTTTACGTTCTATGCCAGAAGAACAAACACGCTTATCACTGAAAGGTCACTAAAAGACTCCCAGCTTGTAGCTTTGAAGTTCCCTTCTCAAAAGAGCTCAAAGAATTAGATCTTGCCGATCCAACTTTTAATAAATCTGCACAAATAGATCTTATCCTTGGTAATGACTATGAGCAAAACATTAACATTGAAGGCATAAAGAAAAATACTTGTGGTAACACATTGGCCTACAACACAATCTTTGGGTGGGTGCTTAGCGGTCCAATAAAGACAAAGAATCCAATCCTTCACCACCTCTGTCGCTCCTTCTGAAACTGCAGATCTCCACATGCTGCTAAAAAAATTTTGGAAAGAGGAAAAAATACCCTCGAATTGCCCTAGCTCAATGGAAGATGAATTTTTGCGAGAATTTTTACGCTAAAACAGACTACACGGCACGAGAATGGTAGATACGTAGTTAGGCTACCATTCAAAACAGAATATCCCGAAAAAGTCTTCCTGGGTTCATCACTTTTTGTAGCCTTAGCTCAATATTCCAGCATGGAAGAAACATTGGCAAAAGATCCAGAACTTCAAACTCAGTACAAGGCAGTTCTAAACGAATATTTGACTCTAAACCATATGGATGAAACTTCCTCCCAAGAAATAATATCTCAAGGTAAATATTTCTCTTTTAATTTACCTCATCACGCGGTGATGCGCCCAGAACACAAAACACCAAAGTCAGAGTAGTGTTCAACGCGTCTAGAAAAATAAAGTCTCAATTTGCTCTTGACGATGTCCTTTATACTGGTCCGATTGTGCAAAATGACCTAATAACCATTATTCTTAATTGGAGAAAATACAAATACGTGTTTAGTAATGATATACAAAAGATGTATCGCCAAAACAACAACACATTAATATATATAATATATATTCTTCAATAACAAAAACCATAACAACAAAAATTCAAAAATATAAAAAGACAAAAAACAACAATTTAAGCAGAAATAAGTAAGAGAGATATATTCGGTTGTGTCGAATCTTATATACCCTTCACCATAGTATGGAGTGACGAAAGAAGTCACAATCACGAAAATTCACGCCCACGAAATACGAAAAAAAAATTTTTTTAAATAATTTAAATGCCACTCATCGTCTCACGGACGCACCCCCACGTGATGGAAACAACAAATTAATCACGATCACGCATTATTGGTTCTAATCTCTATTTCATAGTATAAGCTGATTTCATAAACACAGCTTCCAAAGCAACACCGCACGGTGGCTGAAAATCGTTTTTCATTGGCCACCGATTGTCACCGATTTTTAAAATTTTTACGCCCTTTTGCAGCTAATATATCCAGATTAAGGTAGCCAAAAAATTAGGTTAAACTATTGATAATTGTGAGCGTGGCATGCTGTCAAACTCAACGGTTTTTTTTTTAATTTCAGAAAAAGGTGTTTTTCTTTTGTTTTTTATAAAAAATAAATGGTTACTACTCGCAAGCTATCATCGATAATGGCCTGCGGTCTTTTTTATAATGTTGGTAGGATTATAGTTTTTAGTTTTTGTAAGTGGTCAGAGCTCTAGCGTTTAATATTAAGGGCGTTACGGAATATTTATGAAACTACTATATTTTTCTCAAATTTAAACTTTAGTGGAATAGAACTTCTAGGGAACAAGAAATGTATACCACCCGGAGAAAGGTGAAAGTGTCCTCTGTACCGCTATATATACTTTTGCACCCGTGACTAGCCGTGTGTAGAACACTTTTTTCATTTTAATGAAATTACTCCAAAGTACTCGTATACAGTGGTGTATATAATTTTCACTTTTTTGCCTAAAAGTTTATGTTTTTTACTTTAGACTACGTAAAACTAAAAAAATTAAATATAATACCTGCGAAAGGGTTTAATGGCTTTGTTTTGAACAGCCAAAAATTGGTAATAAAATTATCACAAATTATCACAAAATTCTACAGTAAACATACACAAAATATAAATATTGGCGAGATACTAATCAGTTTTACCTGATATTAAGGTCTGGACAACATGTGCAGCTTTGTGCAATTTAAGCACTACGTGCTATGAAATTAAAGATCAATGTGTGAATAACATGTATCTAAAAATGTATAAAACTACGGATTCGATAAGGGATTACTCAGTAATAAGTTAATCCTCTAGGTGTACGGGTAAAACATAACAGATGCAAATAAAAATATTCAGAAAAATATGGAGAGCTTCAGTTATAAAGAACTGGCGGAAGAGTATTTTAGAAACAAAAACCAGGAAGATGTTCTTAGTTACGTTAAAATAAAATTAAACTTAAATTCATGTAGCACCGAAATGCAAGAGCAATTATATAATTTCGTCAAAGCACTAAAAAAACGCTACAAAGAAGTTCGCTACAGTAAACAAAACTTTTATATAAAACGTGCAAACTGGTTAGAGGGCCAACTTACTGTCGCTGCAGAAACAGCAAAGCAAGATAAGGCTGGAAGACCACGCAAATCATTGGACAACTGCAGCTATAGATCTAAGAGGCGGAAACTTAAAGATATCAACGATGCAATTGGTTGTACAAATATAAAAGAATCTTTCCTACATCAACTACGATCACAGAACCAATTAACAAAAGTGGATATCATTGAAAAAGTTGTTAAAGCTAGTCCAGTGAGAACAAAACGGATTCTTAAAAATATACCAACTCCGAGTGATGCAATACAGTACACAAAAGAGGAGGCATTAGCATTATTTCTGGATTTGAAATTAACAAAACAGCAATATATTAAGCTCAGACTGCGTGCGATTGAAAAAGGTTCAAATATGTATCCAGCATATCATTACATAACCGCTGCTAAAATGGACTGTTTGCCATCAAAGGACACTATTACAATCACACCAATTTCGGCAGAGGTACAACTACAATCTCTACTTGATCACACAGCAGAACGCTTGCTACAATCAATAACAGCAAATGAGTTAAAGAAATATGGAAACACAAAGTTAATTCTTTTTTGTAAATGGGGATGTGATGGTTCTTCGGGACAAAAACAATACAAACAACTTGTATGTGAAAATATTTCGGACTCGGTATCATTTGTACCATTGCGATTGAAAAAGATTTTGGAAGTTTTAGAGCCTTCGACTAGTACAACGCAAACAATGGATATTTGGAAAAATGAGACACCATCTTCTACGAAATACTGCAGGCCAATCAAATTTGAATTCAAAAAAGAAACTCATGATGCCATTAACAAAGAAGTTAGTGATATTAAGGCCCAAATTGCAACACTACAGCCATTACAATTACAGTTAGATGGCCAGCAAATTGAAGTAAGCTACCAATTAGTGCTAACAATGATAGATGGAAAAGTAGGTCAGGCTTTGACTAACACGAAGGCTGCCTCCAGCTACATTATATGCCAAGCAACATCAACCCAATTAAACCAAATACCGACAAAATCATTAGATAATACCGATGCATATGAATTTGGATTATCACCACTACATGCAAGAATACGACTTATGGAACACATACTAAAAATCAGTTATGATTTGGATTTCGGGTCTTCAGGATCAATAAGAAACAACGAAACCAACAAAGAGTTAAGAAGTTTAAAAAAGAAACATGTTCAAGATGAATATCGCAAATTTGGATTGATTATAGATCAGCCAAAACAAGGGTCAGGCAATACAAATGATGGCAATACCGCAAGAAGATTCTTTTCAGATCCAGAAACAGCATCTGAAATAACAGGAGTGGATTTAAACCTCATTTTCAGATTTAAAATAATCCTAGAAGTACTTGCGTGCAATGAAGAAATTGACTCTAGAAAATTTGGAGATTATGCAAAGGAAACTGCAAAAATATATACAACCAACTACCCATGGAGAAATATGTCTGCAACAGTTCACAAAATCCTTTATCATGGAGAAGATGTCATTAAATATCATTTGGTGCCACTTGGAGATCTATCAGAGGAGGCCCAGGAAAAAAGGAACAAGGATTACAGATTTTATAGAGAGCACAATACTAGAAAAATTTCACGAAATTCAACAAATGAAGATCTATTTAATATATTATTGGCAACGTCAGATCCGTTTATCTCCAGTATTCGAAATCAATAGAAAGTGGAACATCGGGATTTAGATGAAGAAGCCAAAAAAATACTAAAGAACAGAGATAGCACAGAACAAAATATGGAATATTTGCAATCAATATTTGAATAATAATTATAATTGCCTTTCATTGTTATTTAAGTACAAAAAACATAATTATTAGTAAAAAATAATAATAAACAGAACCTACCATTGTTGCAAATGCTATTAAAATTTATTGCAGTTTTTATTTTTAAAATGTTTTTAAAATTATCAAATTTGACAGCAAAAAATAATAAATTTTTCTGTAGTAATAGCAATATTTTTAGATAATATTATTAAAGTTTTTTTTTAAGTGTAACTATTCTTTGAGTGTAAACAAATTTGCAAATTTGTCAGCAACAAATTTTTAATTTTTCTGTAATAGCAAAATCTCCAGTTGATTTTACTATTTTTTTCAGTGTAAAATTTTTTTTAAGTGTAACATTAAAAAAATTCCATTATTACAAAAAATATTTATAATTATTATTAATTTCCAAATATTAAATTTTTTAATAAATCTAAAAGTTAAAAAAATTCAAAAGTTCAACTTTGACCTAGAATTCCTTAAAAAGTCCTCAATCAATTTTAATGTAATTTAAACTGAGTCAAGCTGAACTAAATATCTATCCAATAAAATAAAAATTACTTCAATATTTTGATCGGTTCAAAAGTTACAGAATTTTGGCCAATGAAAAACGATTTTCAGCCACTGTGCACAGGAAGCATGAGTTTACAAGTCATTCTAGTGTTGCTTTGCAAACTGCGTTTATGAAGTGAGCCATATATTATGAATTTCGTAACAAATTTGTTACACTTTCTTGCCTAGAGTGCATTATAAAAATATTAGCATCCCCTTATTAGCACTTATATAATTTTTCACGTATCCAAGAAGTTTTTCAACGTCTTTATCAATAAGCCAGTGGTCTTCGACTAAACAAAGAAATGATTTGAAACGTAAGAACAGGTTTAATAATGAAAAAATTCTCCCAAAATAGATAAAAAATATCGACACCTATTACATAAATCTGCTAGTCTAATGATTAAAGTGTTCCAATATTATCTTCATATTGAAAATAATTTAAAGCTATCAAAAATTCTTAAAAAAAAGAACGAACTTTTTCAAATAAAAAGTAAAAGTAATAAAAATAACTAAAATGTATCAAAAATTAAAAAAAAAATTAATTAATAAATGGTACCGTACCTTCTTATCCGGTGGCACGGTTTTGAATCCTGAACACAACAGAATGCAACTTTTTTTTAGAATTTTCGATACATTTTAGTTGTTTTTATTACTTTTACTTTTTATTTTTATTTGAAAAAGTTTGTTCCACAATTTATTTAAAAAACCAGGCACAATCTCATTTATAATATTTTTTTTAATTTTTGCGTTTTTTCCAATTTTATGAACGATAAAAGGTTTATTTTCCAAAAATATCCAATTTGTTATCAGATAGGATTTTGTACAGTGATAAAATAATTATATAATGAATTTAGTAAGTTGTCGACGTTTTTATTTGATATAATATAATATTAATAACAAAAATAAAAATAACTTGACGGTGTAAGAAAAAATATTAAATTATAAAATATAACAACATATTTTAATTCATTATTTTAGTTTAATTTTTTCTTTCTTTGAAAGTCGTATGATGTACGTACATATGTAAACTAGCGGTATTCTGATAGTTGTCTTTTTAAAATTTTGTTAACTTTTCCATTTACTTATCTGTTTTGCGGTTGGACCAGACGATAAAGGTTTTGGTTCAATATAACCTGTATATTTCTGATATAGAAACACAACGGAATTTCATTTTGTATATGTTGAATTGGGGAAAATACGAAAATATGCAAAAAAAATAAAATACAAATATGTATGCATGTACTATTTTTGGAAATTTTCCCCAAACATTCCGATCTAAAAATCCAAAGTTCATATGTGTGATATGTACGATAGGAACTGATTGTTTGAAAAATATTTGATGAATTGCGAACAATTCTTAGAATACATTTTAATTAAGCCCACATTAAATTATTCAATTGGATGAAGCAATCTAGAAGCTAAATATAAATTTGTGGAAAGTAGGTATTTGCAATACTTTTATTCAAACTACAAATGCATTAAATTTAAATGGAAATGATATTTTTTAAATTTTTTTACTCTATATTTTTGCTTTCTTTTAATCAATATTGAATCATACAATTTTCCTGATGTTCGCATATTTTTAAGAATTTTTGTCATTTTAGAGATTTTTTCAAGATTTTTGGCTGGCGATTGCCAATTATATGATTTTTTTAAATAAATTTTGGGAATAATTTCCAATATTGCAGTTGCAATTTTTAGAATATGCGCTATTTTCGAGGGGTTTTAAATTTTTTAGTTTCTTTGCTAATTACATTTTGGAGCTTGATATAAAATTAAATTCTTACATCAAACTTTGTTTTTATTTTATAGAAAAATGGCAATTAATTGAAGTGCTTTTGAAGATTAACTCACTGATGTTACAGAATGAAAGAAACATTTCTTATCAAATTCTAGCCGGGAAGAGATTTTTCTGTTTTGCTATGTGTTACTAAGTATCCAAACAACACTTTAATTGTCAAAAGATTTTTTATCACATTGTACAAATACAATAATAATACCGGGTTCTGATATACGGCAGGTACACTCTGCACCTGAATATAGAAAATAATTAAAAATACACAAGTATAAAACAGGATAAAAACATCAATTTTGCCTTTCTTCTGAAATCACAAATAGTCATAAAAAATGAAATATTAATACATTTTCAAAACAAAACTAAAATTCAATTTCATTGATTTTGTATATTTACTCTTGACGATCTTGACGATCCATTACATTTCTTTAAAATAAAGAATATAAAAAATAATTATGGTTATTTATATACGAAAAAAAATGTAAGCCATAAATACTGTAATATGCATGCATAATATTATACTAATAAACGTACAAAAATAAGTTTAAAGAAGCAAACAAAAACAAAACATTGCTTTTCGATTGTTTAAATATACATATGTATACACACAATGTGTACATGTGCCCATGAACGCAATTCACTATGTATGTATGTGATATATGTGTGACAAAAAGGGAAGATTTACAACAACCACACCAATTTCCATCAAGAATTTGAAGTTTTAGTATTTTACAATAAATAAGATATATTATGTTCTTAAACGCGTCAACTTCAATGAAAAATACAACTGTTCTGTGGTGTACAAGAAGCGGTCGTGACTACCAACCAAGAGGTTGTTGGATTGAATCCCCACGAAACTTTTTAAAAAAATTTTTTCAAGTAAAAATAATTCGAATGCCATTTTTTTTTTGCTCATATTTTAGGCGTTAATGGACCGACTTCAATTATTTTCAGTCTAAATCTTCGTAGAACTCCATACAAGATATCAGTTTCATAAAATTGACCGTAGGACAGTTGGGGCCATAAAAAAACAACTGAATAGGAAATATACAAAAAGTCTGTTGGCTATAGCTCATTAATTATTGGACCGAGTTTTGGTATTTTCAAACCGAACAATTTTATGAAAAATTCCAAGAGAATGGTATAAATTTTATTTCTCTATGTTGTGTTTTGGCCTTAATTCTAACTATATACTTTATGGGGTCATAAATGAATAATGAAGAAATTACATATGGAATGACAAACCTATATATCCCCTTTCCAAATTTTTTGGTGAAGGGTGTAAAAAGTAATAATCATAAATAAAATAAAAGACAATTCAATTATAACAAATAATAAAAAAATTATGAAAATATATTTAAAAAACAATTCAATTGATAAATATGATAAAAATCAATAAATCATACATATAAAGAAATAACCAAATGATGAAAATAGTTCTTCTTCTTCTTATATGGCTATTACAGAACGTTTGTTCCTGTAGCCGAACGAAGAATATTCTTCCACGCGCTTCGATCTTCTGCGCTTCTTGTCCAATTTATTACACCAAGCTTTGAAATGTCTTCCTCCACCTGATCTTTCCATCGGAGTTTTGGCCTTCCTCTTCTGCGTGAACCATCACCAGGCGCGTATTCGAATGCCTTTTTAGCTGGAGCATTTTCTTCCATTCGCACAACATGACCTAACCAACGCAATCGTTGTAGTTTTATACGTTTCACAATGTCAATGTCGGCATACAGCTCATACAGCTCATGGTTCATACGACACCGATATTCTCCGTCAACGCAGATGGGTCCATAGATTTTACGAAGAATTTTTCTCTCGAATACTCCAAGTACTGCCTCGTCTGCTTTCGCAAGTACCCATGCTTCAGAGCCATATAATAGCACGGGTAGTATCAGTGACTTGTAGAACGTGATTTTTGTCAGTCGAGAGATGGCTTTGCTCTTAAACTGCTTACTTAGTCCAAAGTAGCATCTATTAGCCAGTATAGTTCTTCTTTTAATTTCAAAACTGATGTTATTCGTTTTGTTTATAGCGGTGCCGAGGTAGATAAAATCGCTGACTATTTCAAAGTTGTAGTTTTCAACTTCCACTGTTGGCCCGAGTCTACTGGACGTCCTGTGCGTTGATACCATCAACTTGGTTTTATCTGCGTTTACCACCAGACCCACTTTGGCAGACTCTTTTTCGACTTTTTCAAAGGTGGCAGTCACTGCTCGCAATGTTCGACCCATGATGTCAATATCGTCGGCATATGCGAGTAGCATGTGTTGTTTTGTGTATAGTGTGCCAGTTCTATTCACATCTGCGTCTCGTATCACCTTTTCCAGCAGGATATTAAAGAGGTCACACGAGAGACTATCTCCTTGTCTGAAACCTCGCTTGGTACTGAATTGCTCGGAGAGGTTTTTTCCTATTTTGACTGAGGATCGCGTATCAGTAAGGCTCATTCTGCAAAGTCGTATAAGTTTTGCCGGGATACCAAACTCAGACATGGCCTGAAACACCTTTGATCGTATGGGACTGTCAAAGGCGGCTTTGTAGTCGACAAAAAGGTGGAATGTGTCGATTTGTTTCTCTTGGGTCTTTTCCAGGATTTGGCGTAGTGTGAATATCTGGTCGATGGTGGATTTGCCAGGTCTAAAGCCGCATTGATATGGCCCAATTATCTCTCCAACTTTAGATTTAAGTCTGTCACTCAATACGCTCGAAATTATTTTATATGCAATGGGCAGGAGACTTATTCCTCTGTAGTTGGCACATATTGTCTTGTCTCCTTTTTTGTGCACGGGGCATAGTATGCTGAGGTTCCAATCATCGGGCATGCGTTCTTCTTGCCAAATAGAACAAACAAGCTGATGCATGCGCCTTATCAGCATGTCACCTCCGGTCTTAAACAGCTCAGCTGGTAATCCATCGGCTCCTGCTGCCTTATTGTTCTTTAGCCGAGATACTGCTGCTTTCACCTCATTTTGGCAAGGCGGTATACACTCAATACCGTCATCCATGATTGGTTCTGAAGTATCTTCATCGCCGCTACAACCAGATACCAACAGTTCGGAAAAGTGATCTTTCCACATCCTCAGCACACTTTCTGTGTCAGTCACCAGATTACCTTCTTTATCTCTGCAGGAGAATGTGCCTGTACCAAAGCCTTGGGTTTGATGTTTAACTCTTTGGTAAAATTTTCGGACATAATTTTGACTCCTGTACATCTCGATTCGCTCACAATCCCGCCTTTCCATTTCTCTCTTCTTCTTTCGGAAAAGGCGTTTCTCCTCTCTCCTTTTCTCCCGATACCTCTCCTTTGCATTACGTGTTGCTACTGACTGCAACGTTGCCATATATGCAACATTTTTTGCTGCAGTAGCATTACGGCACTCCTGGTCATACCATGGGTTCCTTTGGGGAGGCCTTTGGTACCCAAGCACGGATTTTGCTGCATTTTCCATGGAGCGGGCAATGATTTGCCATTGTGCTGTTACATTATCGGGACGAGGAGTGCTTTCTTCTAGCAGTTGGGTCAGTCGAGTGGAGTATGCCGTAGCTGTCTGTTGTGTCTGCAGCTTTCCGACGTCTAGCTTCCTTGCTGTGTCAGTTCGTACGTTTCTCGCTACACTTAGACGGGTGCGAACCTTTGCTGCTACAAGGTAGTGATCCGAATCTATGTTGGCTCCTCGGATCGTTCGTACGTCCAACACGCTGGATGAATGCCTTCCATCTATCACAACAATCAATTTGGTTTCTCGTTTTTTGATCCGGGGACAACCACGTGGCCTTATGTATGTCGAGATGTTTAAATCTGGTGCTGCTAACTACCATATTTTTCGCCGCTGCGAAGTCTATTAGCCTCATTCCGTTATCGGATGTTTCTTCGTGAAGGCTAAATTTACCGACTGTTGGACCAAAGATATTCTCCCTTCCTATTTTAGCATTAAAATCCCCTAGAACTATTTTAATGTCATGGTCGGGGCAGCGGTCATATTCTCTCTCTAGGCGCTCATAGAATGTATCTTTTGTCTGTTCGTCCTTTTCTTCGGTCGGGGCATGGGCACAAATTAGACTGATGTTAAAGAACTTAGCTTTTATTCGGATTGTGGCCAATCTTTCATCCACCGGAGTGAATCTAGAAACTAGGTGTTTTAATCTCCGGCTTACCACAAATCCACAGCCAAACTCATGTCTAGTTTTATGGCAGCTATAGTACAGTGCGTCGCCTTTGGGTGTTGTTGTTACGCCTGTCCCATTCCATCGCACTTCCTGTAAGGCGGTAATATCGGCTTTGTACTTTTCAAGTACGTCCGCCAGTGCGTACACTGCACCGTCTCTATAGAGAGTTCTTACATTCCAGGTGCATATACGCAGATCGTGGTCCTTAAAACGTTTGCGGGGGTCGTCATCATTAGAGGGGTTCATTAAATTTCTTCTTCGCTTTTTCATAGTAATAATTTTGTTTACAAGGGTGGGCTACTAACCCGACGCCTCAACCCACTTTTTATCGTTCTTTAGGATGAACGCGCGGCACATTTTTGCTCACTACCCTTATCGGATGATAAAGGTAGCTACCCCAGGAGGCACCACGAGGAGGTTTGTGTCCACAATTGGGATGAAGGAGTGACCGAGATAGGCCTGGATTTTGCCATGTTAAAACCAATCAGAGCCGTTACTCGGCGTCCAACTTCCCCTACGCCTGCCTGATGAAAATAGTTATCCGTTTTTAATTAAAAGGATTTTAAAATTAATAATAAATAATATAACAAATTTTAATGAATGCATATGAAGGCTAACGATAAAACGTGATTTCAACGAGTGCGGACGTGTTTCTCTGTCTCAATTGCTACTGTTCTTGAATAATTTTTATTACAAATATTTAAATAAATAAATGGTCTCTAAATAAATAAATAAATTTTAACAAATAACAAAAACCAACATTTGTTCGTTTTTTTTTTTTACAAACATCCAAGAATATAATAAACAAACACACATATTTAAAAAAAGCAACAGACCCAAATCAAAAAAAAAAACATAGTCAAAGAATAACGAAAACATTAACAAGGACAATTGTACTTAAACATCACAAAAAACACCAACAAGTTCTCGTGTAATTAAATATCAGTTCTTTATAAGAATTACAACAACACCCACGACGACAACAACCACGCTTAAACAGATAAATCCAACTTAAACAGTAAAATCAATACAAACTACTCTCAGTAAACTTTATATTATTTATAAATGTATAATCTCAGAAAAAATAATAAGATAAGCAAAAAAAGATCACCAAAAAAATTGAAGCAAAAAACCTTAACAGTAGCAACAACAACAATAATATGGAAACTAACGGACAAGAGAACAGAGCTAATACTTCCTTAGGTACTCCTATCATATTGAAAAATTGTAATGTAAGAGAAAGTTTAAACCCTCTTTGGCGATCAGCACTTAACAGCAACAGCATCGCCTTTTAAGTTAGTAACCGTGATGGATCGGCGATTTGAGCGACAAACAGAGCAAATTGAAAAGCTATTGGAAAGCAAGCTGACCCAATACAGAGAAGAACTCTTAAGTGATCTTGACAAAAGACTTAGTCAATATAGAGAGGATCTCTTTAATGATCTAGGCAAAATAATTTACAATATAAAAACTGAAATTAAACAAGTAAATGAAAGAGTGTCCAGTCTTGAAACTGCTGCGGGCCAATTTCAGTCTATGCATGATGAAATTATATCTTTAAAAACGAAAATTAAGCACCAAGAAAATAGTGCAGTGGCATGCGAATTACGCCTTAATGAAATACCATATAGTGAAAACGAAAATTTAATGGATTACTTCAGCTCGATTTGCAGCACTATAAAAACTCCTATTCCTGCTATTAAAGATATATATCGTCTGCAAAATCAAAATAATAAATATGACAACTACTCAAAAGATGCAGTCATAATAGTAAAAATGTGGTCCCCTTACGACAAAAATTCTTTCCTGAAATCGTTTAGAAATTTTAGGAAAACCAACAAAAATTTCTCTTTTCGCCTAAGACATCTTGGCCTTGACTCTGATAATAAATTTTTTATTAATGAGAATCTTACGAAAACTAATTTTCAAATATTGCGTGCTGCCATTCGTCTTAAAAAGAAAAAAGTCATTCAAAGTGCTTTTTCAATGCGAGGTTTTATATACATCAAACACAGTAGTGATGATAGACTCGTACAAATTGATGAGATTAGACATTTGCATGAATTATTTCCTGGTGCGAATGTATTGGATGATGCTCAAAACCAAAAAGATGCTCGTCATACACAACATGCAACATAACCAATATAACTTGGCCAATCTACTACTGCTATGTAAATTACGTATTATTATCTTATTACTAAAATTCGTAAAAGACACTGATTTTTTAATTAACAATTGTGTAACAGATTCATACCTAAATTTTTTTTTAATTCTATTATATCAACACAACTCTGTTTTAAATTTTAAAGTATTTTTTTACATCTTAGCATTTTCTCTTTTGCACGCGTTGCTAAATATAGTGATAAATGTTCGACTTAAGTAGCTTTAGTTCCACTGACTGTGCGTATAATATGCTCAGGGTTCTCTGCAAACATAAAGCTGGTTTAAAAATTGTACACTTAAACGCTCAAAGTTTGAATAATAAAATGGACGAGTTTAGATATCTTTTTACCTCATCGGGTATAGATATTATCTGTGTTTCTGAAACATGGTTTCCGTTAGATGTGCATGATCATATGTTTAGTTTATCAGGATATAAAATTTTTCGATCCGATAGGTTAACTATTGCTAATAATGTTGCAACTAGAGCTAGAGGAGGAGGAGTTGCTGTGTATGTTCGTAATGGCATAACATGTAGAGAAAAAATAAAAACTATAATTGGGAGTTAAATAGAATACTTGTTTCTTGAGATTTCTACTAAGGATAGGAGAAAATTGCTGTTGGGTAGTGTATACAGGGCAAGATCTAACATGGATGTTAACCCATTCACTACTATTCTTATGGACATATCTGTTCAATATGACGATGTTGTTATTGTTGGGGACTTTAATAATAACTTATTAACAGACAACCCATTAGTAGAACCTATGAGTACTATGGATCTTTATCCCGTAAATACTCAAAACCCAACGCATTTTCACACCACTTCCAATAGTTTGATTGATTTGATTTTTGTTAATCATAAGTCCAGGGTGCTCTTATATGATCAGCTTTCTGCACCAGCTTTCTCAATGCATGATATGCTCTTCTTAACATATGACCTGGCTGTGAATAAAGGCGACACATATTTTTCGTATCGTAACTTCCGCAACATTGATCATATCGCGCTCAATTATTCAATCGACAACATATCTTGGAATCAGATTTATACTTTAGGTAATGTCAATGATCAATTAGATTTTATTCAAAAAAATACAAAGTACTTGTTTGATTTGTGCGTCCCAATAAAAACCAAACTAGTAAGAGCCAATCAACAACCTTGGTTTAGTCATGAAATAAAAATTTTAATAAGAAAACGTGATGCTGCTTATACTCGCTGGAAAAGATTCAAAACTAGTGATCTTGAAGCTATTTATAAATCTGCCCGGAAAAATGTCACTAAGCGTATTAAACATGAAAAATCTTTGTTTTTTCAAAGAAAGTTTTCGGCCGCTATTGATAGCAAATCTAAATGGAAAGAAATACGTAAAATTGGTGTAGGGCAAGACAATGCTGTTTCTGGAAATCATGATGTTGATGTTAACATTCTGAACAACAAGTTTGTAAATTTTAGTGTCCCACCACCTACATCTTCCATTTATGACAATCTTTGCTACGTTCCAGTAAAAAATCCGTTCAGTTTCCGCTGTATTGACCAGCTTGAGGTCCTCGAATCTATTTCAGCAGTTAAATCCAAAGCAGTTGGAATTGATGATATCAGTCCAATTTTTCTGAAAGCTATCACTCCGAAGTTGTTACCCTACTTTACTTATCTTTTTAATTCTATTTTAACGACATCCTGCTTTCCAGATGCATGGAAACTGTCAAAAATTATCCCCATTCCTAAAGCAAAAAATGAATTTCGACCAATATCCATTCTTTCTTTTCTTTCCAAGGTTTTTGAAAATCTTGTCACCAAACAAATGTGCAAGTTTCTGTCTTTAATGAACTTATTATCCGATAGGCAATCAGGTTTTACGAAAGCTAGAAGTTGCATTACGGCTCTGGTTGATGTTGTAGAAGATCTTAGGTCAAAACTGGAAGAAAATATGGTAGCTTTTCTAATACTTCTTGACCACACTAAAGCGTTTGATACCGTTGACCACATAGTTTTAATAAAAAAATTACAGAAGTTATTTTATTTCTCTGACTCGGCTTGTAATCTTATATACTCATATCTTAACAATAGATCTCAAATAGTCCATCTAAATGGACATAGATCACACCCCCTCAACATCAATAGGGGAGTTCCACAGGGCTCCATACTTGGGCCTCTGCTCTTCTGTTTGTATATAAATGACTTAACCGATATTCCAATTAATAGTAAAATACACATGTATGCTGATGATGTGCAGATTTACCACTGTACCAAACTTGAAGATATTGAACTCTCTGAAAGCACTATTAATAATGATCTTAACAATATAAATAATTGGGCCAATGCCAATGGACTTTGTATTAATCCCATTAAATCCAAATGCATTGTGCTTTCTAAATCAAACAGAACTGATATTAGCATCTCCATAAAGATTGATGATAAAGATATTAATCTTGTAAGCTCTGCATCCAACCTAGGAGTTACTTTTAATAACAGATTGACTTGGTCTAGTCACATTAATGTTGTAGTGGGTAGAGTGCAGTCAATGCTTCGAAACTTATGGGCGGTTAAAGATTCAACACCTTTTTCTATACGTATGCTATTAGCGAAAACATACCTAACTCCAGCACTTTTGTATGGTTGTGAACTGCGATAGTGATGATTTTCGAAAACTTAAAGTTGCATACAATAACATTGCAAGATACATATTTCAAAGGAGCCGTCGTGATCATATTTCCTTATATTCTTACCAGATTTTTCAGATGGAATTTGAAAATTTGCTAAAATATAAATGCCTAGTTTTTTTGTATAAAATTATTACATCTAAACAGCCTCCATATTTATATAACAGGATTCAATTTGCCAGATCCAATCGAGGAAAAAAAGATTATTCAAAAAAAATATAGAAGCCTTCTGTCACAACGTCAATTTTTTATATACAGCACAAGTCTTTGGAACGCCTTACCGAATTGTATCCAGAACATTAGCAACGCAAACACATTTAAAAGAGAGTTAATGAAAATGTTTACGTAATAACCTTACTATTATGGATGTACGCATCATGTTATTGTTTTTTTTTATGTTATTGTTTTTTTATTATACCATGTATTTTACTTAATTGTATTTTATTTATGATTTTTGTTAACTATTAATTTTTTTTTATTGTTATAAACTTTGTAATTTTCTGTTGCTATTCTTTTTGCTCTAGTCAATAGCACTCTCATTTATAAGATTATTATCTTGTTGTGCTATATTGCAATTAAATAAATAAATAAATAAATAAAATAAATAAAAATAAATAAATAACGAGAGAACGACCCTGATCGATATAGTAAAACGAGGCATATATATAAAAATCTAAAACGAATATTGAACAGAACGAACCATACTAAGATTAAAAGCTATTTGATCTTGAGTCCTTCTTGAGTTGAAAGCTAATTGATCTGGAGTCCTCATCCCCTACACCGACATTGTCCGCTATATCTTCATCCAGAAATGAAACATCAACATTGGTATCCTGATCCCCTACAGCGACATTGTCCGCTACATCTTCTTTCAGAAAAGAATCATCAACATTGGTATCCTGATTCCCTACACAAGCATTTCCTACTGAAACTTCAAGTAAATAATCTAACTCATTTTGCAAGGCAACATCCGAACTACTAGTGGCCTCATTTGGAACTGAATTGACCGAAAACATAACTCTATTTTCATTATATGGACATGCAAATATGCTAAGTTTACGCCCAAAAATCATTTCAGGGGCAAAATGCAGACCACAAACAAATATATATATTTTACTGATGTTGTAACGCCTAGTAAATTCAGCCACTGCGCACGTCTAAAAATAAGAAAAATTTGTCTGCTGTAAAAAGCGAAATCTGATTTCAATCACAAATCGCAATCACTGTGCCATTTGTGCTTGAAATGCATATTTATAAAAACAATTTTCTTCCTCTATTGACGTACCGAGTATAGAAGTTACTCATATACGTTAGCCGAAATGGAAACAAACGTAAACAAAAAAAAGTAAAGAAAAAAACTTTTTTTAGTTAAGTGTTTTTGCATTTCAGCTCACGATATATATTACATAATCATCAAAAAGGCACTTAGTAACACGATGGTTTATTGAAACACAAACATAAGGCGCCCAACACAAAAAAAACATATTGACTTAAGTCGATTTGAACTCTCTTAACAAATATATTTAATTATTTATTTTTACAATATTTTATTTTATTTAAAAACACTATAGATTGCTCACGCCAAATAAATTATCACAAATAAGAGAGAACAAATAAACTTATTACCCATACCTCAGTATCTTTCTTATTCTGTAATTTCATACCTAATTTCAATGTTTCCAAAATAAAAATATGGCTTTTATTAATATGGCCATCTTCATTAATACTAAAGTAATTATACGAATACCTACAAATTTTTCATTTCTTGTATGAAAGTAAAAGATGTTCGGTAGGGTAAGATTTACTAATAATTTGTGCATTAATGATCATCGAAACACATTTATGTTATTTATAAAATGATATCTGCGGTCACAAACATTAACCGCCTTAATCAACTTAAGAGAGAAACACAATATTTTATTTTATTTAATAACTCTATATAGCATTAGGTTTCTCAAGTAAAATAAATTATCACAACTAAGAGAGAACACATAAAGATAATACAACATAATAATCAATATAAAATCGAAACATAAGTTGTTTTAAACCTTCACAATTAAGATTTTTATTTTGCAATATACAATTAAATTTTATTTGATTAAATATCTTATTAACTACTTCAAATCGATTACAAATTTCTTTCCTAAGCCATAATTGTATTTTTTTAACAAAACTTTTCCAATAATAAAATCTCAAAACTATGTTTTTCGAGCTAGGCTATTATTGTTTTTGACCACAGAAATATGTGATCAAAATCGATTCGTTAATTAATAAGTATAGAGACACAAGCCGAACTCACATAAATTGCTTGGGCATTGAAAACGTTTTTTAAATAAAATTAACACTTTTGTTCTAAAAATGAGCATCATGTGGTATATTAGCTTTATTATACAAGCCGACAAACCCAACACATGCTAATATTTAATATTAATTATTATATTATTCACTTTCTCTGGAAAACCACGCCGACGAAGCAAGTCTACATACATATGTACATACATTATAAAACTAAAAGCAAAGTCAGAATCATTTTTGTAACCCGTTCCTTTACCACAACCAAGATCCTTTGCTAAATTAACAAAACTCATTTTCACTTTGTCGTCGAGTTTTCCACAATAGCCACCACCGATATAAGCGTGCATACACAAATAACACAAGTCACTTACCTAACTGGGTTTTTTGGGAAGCTGTGGAGATCATCTCCGGGAGGGCATCCTTTTATGCATTTCCTGTAAAAATATAAAATATACACGCGTAAATTAAAAATATATACTTTTTCAATTTCAAATACTTACATGTTGTACAAAGGTTTTTTTTCTTGATACAATTGTATAAATTTTGCTGAAAATATAAAAAATATGTATTAAAGCACAATATTTTTAATCTGCACACTTTCCTTCGGGTTTTCCTGTAAATAAAATGCAAAATTTATATTATTTAAGTTAAAAATTAATTAAAAGAAAATTTTTCTGCTTATTCTTACCTTTGAAAATTCGCTTTCTTTTAATGCGCCAGAAATTAATAAGAAAATAAATTAAAAGAGGAAAAAAGGAAAATGTTTATTCTTGAGCAAAAAAACCTTTATATGCAAAAAATTAAATAATGGGTTTTGCAAGAAGAGCAAAGTGAGGAAATTTCGCAAAATAAAAAATGGAGATTTCAAGCCAAATAAGCTTGGAAATCGCTCAGCAAGATATACCATTTATGCATGGAATGCTAGCAAAAAATATTTTACAAAAACTTTTAAAACGTTAAATCTTATATTTGGAAAACTTAATTTATAATACCTAAATAGGTACACTTAGTTTTTTAAGTTGTAAATTAAACTCGACTAATCAAATATGTGTGAAAAAATTGCCTAATTCTGTAAAAACTGAAGCATATTTTGTATTTAATTTTATTAACTTTTTTAAAACTTCATTTCCATTTTGCTTTTAAAAGTAAAATTCATTACATTTCTAATGCTTAGTTTTGTGTTTGCTGGGCAATATTATCTTATCCAATACAGACGCATTTCATTTATTGAGAGCTTTGGTTAACTAATATATAGACCACCAACAGATCTGGGAAATAATATTTATAAATAAATAAGCCAATACTATACCATAAAGTTAGTAGTTGTTGGAGTCAGCAGAATTATGAAAGCATAAAGAAAAATCTAAAACATACATAAAAACAGACTCAAATATATAAAAGAACACAGCGTAAAATATGCAATATTTATCTATACAGCCAAATTATAAGGAATAAATCTCGAAGTCAGCAGAATTATGAAAACATAAAGAAAAATCAAAAACATATTTATATAAAAACAGACTCACATATATACTCGTAAAAGAACAAAAAATAAAATCTAATAAACATAATTAATACAACGATACCAGAGCGATTGCAACATACACACATTCAAACACACCCTTATACACTCGCTATGACGTCAGTGATGACGACGCACATAAAATAATCAGATATACGCACACATTCTTTGCCAACCAAAAAATTCTCTGCCTCCATACCAACAGCAACACACCCAACAATATAAACACATACACAGCGGCGCCGTGTTGCAATCCCATATACCGTAACCCCATATTGGCTTTATAGCACTTTTTCCTATGCTATAAACCCATAATTTGGGTTTGGGGTTATCGCACAAAATAAAATGCAATAAAGCCAATATGGGGTTATAGCACAAATTTTAAATTTTAAATATGGTATTACCTCACTTATTTGAAGGGAATAAACTCATATTGTATTATTAGACATTTGTATACAAATGAAACCAAATGATTTTGTAGGGTGTACGAATTAGCCCCCACGAACAGTTATAAATTAAAAATTTTATTTAATTTCTTTGTTTTCTTACGCCATATTTTCGTAAATCTCCGTTACAAAATATTACTTGATTAAGTTCGACATTATAGCTATAGTACTTGTGAGCGTTCGGAGAATATGCCAACCATAAGAGTAATTCTGTTATTTTTTTTTCGTGAGTTTTTGTGAAAGGTATCCATCGTATGAGTTGAAGGATTTGCGACTCGCTGATTCCATTAACAAAAGCAAAAGCACAAGCTATTAGTTGCGCTTTATAAGTTCTTTTTCCGAAAAAAGAATCAATTATAAATCCGGGAACATTAGAAAAATTTATAATATCGCTTTTATTTAGTAAGATCTTCCTTGCGTTTAAACGATTACTCTCCATTCTTTTAAAATTTTCCATATTTATTTTTAAGCAGCATACGCAAAACTGTTTTTAATATTCGCTTTTTATGTGATAACATAGTTATTAGGCAATTCAATGCAAAACAGGTTTAACAGTTAGTTCACTCTCTATTATTGATTGCAAAAAAAAACCCAGCAGAAAATTCAGTATGCCATGAAAAAATAGTTGTAAGGGATTGATTTCGATTATTTTCAAAATATATGAAAAGTTTAAATCACTTATATTCCGCATTTCGTAAAAGGGGAAACCATAATTTTGCAAAAAAATATAATAGAAGGGAATTTTCCCTTGTACGAAAAGTTAAAATCAGTCATACTATGTTATTTCTATAAAAAGGAAAGCAAATTATTTTGTCTTTTACAAAAACATAACAAAATATATTTATTCAACAAAGAGTATAATATTCAACGCAATAAATTAAACTCAATACAAAATTCACCAACAAATAATCAACAAAGAAAGAATTATACGTTTAACAAAATATAACTACGGCATCAATAATAACGGAGCGACAAACTGGGCACAATGGTTTAATTTTCTTTACTTCAGCATCTTCCTTCATGGTATCGTAACAGGTTTTACAAACTTTAAAATGTTTACATGGCTGAAACATAAGTTGACGTTCCCTATCACAACATATAACACATTGCAAATAATTTTGGTACAGTGCTTCGGTCTGAATTTGTTCATCTGCATCTGATTCATCATCATTACTGTCAATTGTGTTAATGAAATCGGCTTCTAGCTTGCAGTTTTTAATATTCGAAAACTGAGCGAGAGCTGTTTGAAATGATATTTTATTTTCTTTTAATAAGTCATATGTTTTTTTTAAAAATGTATCCCTATTTTCAATAGTTAATTTTTTTTTCGTATACAATGATGTACATCCAGAAATAGATTTTAAAAAATCACATGACTTAGCGGCATCAATTTCACATAAAGCATCGACAAATTTATAAAAATTTCCATGTTTTCTAAGTTTCATATTGAGTTGGCTATGAAAATTTTCTGCACCATTGCTTGTTCTATACGGCTCCATATAAACCGAAAAATTTGCCACTTTTTCCTTAAAAAAATAAATAATAATGTGTATAAATAATTATTCGGTAAACAAAGAGGTAATCATACCTTTTTAAGCCAATAAAATTCATAATATTTAAAAAACTGTTGAAATTTTTTTCCACATTCATCATTTGTTATATCAGTCTTTAAGCATTGGTATGCTGCTTCTATATCACTTGCCTTTAACAATGGAAGGTATAAAAACTTATTAAAAAAGTTTTTAGCGTTTTTATAACGATTTAGATGCTGTATAAAGCCAGTTATTTTTGATGCCTTTCTCCGTAATGCATTGGTGTAATGGAACCAACAACCAACCATTTTCACCGTAGGATATATTATTTTATTAGCATTACGTAATGCATTTTCATAATCGGTTATAATGGTTGTTGGTCGCAAATCAAAGACATTAGATTTTATATATTGAAACATATGTAAATACGCTTCTTCTGTTTTATTAGACATCAACGCATAAATAAATGGAAACACCTGAAAAGAAGAATAAATGAAATTATTTTTAACAAAGTACATATAAATACGTATATCTAGTACTTACATGATCTGCGTGAATGAAATGAATTATCAATAATTGCTTAAGAGTTTTCGATCTTGGTAGAACGTTGAAGGTTGCATCCATTATATAATTTCGTGGCTCAGATGAGCTCAGTGATTGTATACTTTTTGATATTGTCGGTGATACGAATAAGGTATATGAGAAGTCATTTGTTATCACAGAATCCAAATAAAACGATTTGTCTTTCTCATACCTCGACATACCAAATTCTTTCAAAATTTCTTCGTTTTTAAAGTTGTCAATAATATCAACTACATCATTTGGATTTTTCGGCATCTTATCTTGTCTTATTTTGAACAATTGCCTACGCATATTTCCGTAATTAATGGCATGAGCCGCGTCTTTGAATTTTTTGCATTGCTCGTCAAAAATCTCACGAACGTTTGATCTTTTTAGTGGAGCTTTACGAACTTCACATTTCACTGAATTCATAATTTTCAATTTTTTAATTATTTCGATTTGAGATCCATGATTATGCACTTTATTTTTACCACATCGACGGCAATACATTGTGCTGTTAAAATCAATCGCGACTCCAACGTTACAATTTTTATTGTAGCAGTAATAATATGCTGTATTCATTTTTTTATATTTAAATGCAAAAATTTGTTCTTGTGCTTCTATATATAATAAATTACTGTTTGTCCGAAATCCAGGGATAAATTTAAATTCAAATATTTCTTCTTCCATTTCTAATGTTATTCATCTATTAATATTAGTTTCTTTTAAACACTTCTAGCACACGTTGGACACTGAACTAATTGATTGCAAAATGCGATAAAACACTGCATGCTGATATAAACTAATAAGAAATAGATGAGTGTACATATATACAAATGTAACTGTAAATTTGATAAACAATTTGATAATATATTACATTAGAGTTAGAAGAGCACAACAGGACGTTCATAACAACAAGTTCAATTTATAATATATTTATTCCATAAAAAGAAATTCACAATAGGTTTATTTTGTAAAAGGAACAATATTTTGTTTTAAATAGTTTTTGTTGTTTATGTACAGTTATGTACAAAACATATTATTATTCCTAACAAATGAATATGGAACATAATTCATAAGATAATGCATGTGATACAAAATTTTTTAATTATGAGGTTATCGTACAGAAAAAAGTGCAATAAAGCCAATATGGGGTTATAGCATAAATTTTAAATTTTTAATATGGTACTATCAAACTTATTTGAAGGAAATAAACCCATATGGGACTATAGCACATCGCTGGTGTTATAAAGCCAATATGGGGTTATGGTATATGGGATTGCAACACGGCGCCTATACACAGCACAGTCTAGAAAACGCACATACACACACACACAACCATCATAGAGAAGCAGTGTTGCCACCAACGAAATGTTAAATTACACATGCATCATGCCAAAATTACACATGAAAGTAGAAATTACACATGATTTCTTCTTTTTTTTTGTAATATAACGTGCTTTGATTTGTTTAGATTAAATATTTGACCTTTTTGATGTAATTCCAACATTATTTTATGATGAATATATTTTCAATATTTGGGCTTTCAAGGTCATTTAATAAAACATTATTTTTATATATTATTCCGACGATTTGTTGGTACTTTCCAAGTTCTTCAGGAAATTTTTTTGTTTTTGTAGATATATAATCTTCTTTAGACCGATTCTACATCATTCTCTTTAAAAATATCACAGTTTTGTTTTGTGTAAAAAGGACAATCACAAACAAAAACTTATAGCCTATTCCTATTTTAAGAAAGTAAACTTAAGCGAATGAAAGCCACTCGGTCGAATTCGGACCAATTTGGAGTTCTAATTAGCACTCACTTTCATTCGCATTAGCTTACGTACATACGTATGCCAATAAAATAATAAAAAAATATTTATAAAATTTTCTCAAATATTTTCTTCCTTATTGTGGATTTAACTAATTCATTAAACCTGCTGCTGTTGTTTCAGCGGCGTTAGCCATCCTCTTTGCTGATTCAGTTTGCACCTCACCAGCATCAGCCATTATTTTTAAAGAATTAGCTTTTTCTGTCTCCGCAAGTTTATTTGCTACTCTTAGCTGTCGGCGGATTTCGCCTTTTGCTCATTATCACTCAAAAAATTTTGGTTATGTTTTGTCGCAGTAACATTTTTTGATAATTTTTATATATTTGCTGGCCATTTTGTGGCCACAAGTATTCATTGTTACATAGTTTTTTTGTGCTGGGAAGTTTCCGGGTTACTATTTTGTGTAAGCACTGCAACAGCTTTAATGCACCTAGTTGGTGACTCCACCATTGCAACAAAATAATCATCAATTGATTAGTGGATTTACACCAAACACTTTACCCACGGGTGCTTCAGTTGGCGATAGAAACAGCGTCTTGTATAAGCCCGTCTCTCTAAGACTCTTTTGGTTTTCCCTATTTTTTTAGTCTGTGACTTTAAATCTGCCCACGTCTAGAGTAAGTTCGAATAATGTGGAATACCTATTTTTATTTGGTTTGAAGCTTAATTCGATTACGTTCAGGAAAGTGAAAGAGTCTTTGGAGCCCATGTTTTATAAATATTTGAGTGAAAGGGCAAAAACCCATAAACCAGCAATTGAAAAAATTGGTGGGTTATACATTTTTCTGTTAATGTTGTACATTAGCGTGAGTGGCCGATGGTGATTTTGAATGGATATATGACCGTAACAAGTGATGTTCGGGTAGTTAAAAAAATGTCTCAAATTTGTTTATGTAACTGGGAATACAATTAAGCTTAACAGTTTAGAGTACTTCATAAGAATTTTTAATGCTGTTCAGGCCAATGAAATACCTGTTTTATCTAAACATATCGTTTTTTTCCTTTTTTCTGTTTCTCATTACCTTATTTCACTTTTCTTTGGCATGTCTGACATTTTTCAGTGAACCCAAAAAAAGTAAATCACACGACTATTAAATTTTTTTATTACCACCTCTTTGCATAGCTTCCAAAAAGCAAATCAAATTATTTATTGAATTCTGAGATCTTGAATTCATCAATCCTGGTTTTGTCAGCTTCTAGTTCTATACCACAATACTCGAACTTACTTTACAGATAGTGTCAATATGTTTCTTCTATAGCATACAAACAAAAGTACTAATCTTTTTTTTCATTAACAAATAGTACCAGTGGGAGGCCCAAGCGAATTTAAATTGTTGGACAGCTATTTCCAGATAATTTTTAAATTATCTTTATTTATATTAAATATAAAAATTTTGTTGCGAAAGCACAACCACATCGGATTTTATATGAAAACATTTACGTTTTCATTCGAGTTGTCTATCGAGTCACTGTTCGATGAGAAATAAAGTAAAGAAATCGAAATCAATGATGGCGTTCTTTCTTAAATCAGAAATAGGCTATTAATATATGTAAAGCAAAAAAATACAAAACATGTTCATAAATAAATTTAAATATCACAGCCAATCCTTGTTTGTCGTCATCACAGTTGTCATCACAATACAAATTTTAAATTACACATGAGTTACACATGCAGCCAATTACACATGGGCTACACATGAAACTAAAAATTACACATGATATGTGTAATTACACCTGAGGTGGCAACACTGTAGAGAAGGCAAGCGAACAAAGTTACACACACACACAACCCAACACAGGCAAGCAAACAAACATAGACACAACGCAACACAAGCAAGCAAACAAAGTTATACACACGCACCAAACCTTCTCACCATACATATAAAAACAGCAGCGCACACAATACTCACACACAAACTCTTTAACACAGGCACATAAAAAACCTAGAGGATGACAACACTGGCTCGCTCAAAAGTAATGGGCTGCAGCGCAGTCGCGCATGTCTCAGACTGCCATTACCTATCTACTTAAATGCAACTAAGAAAAGGAAAAGAAACAAAATTCTTTATAGAACAGAAACTGCAACCATTTTGCCTTTTTTGTGCTTTTTGACAGCTTCGAACCTAAAGGCAGTGTTGTTGTAGCTTAGACATTACCTGTTTATTCTACCATGCCGTCCTGTATGTTTTGGTACATATTTACATACATATATATATTTACTTCGTTCGCGAATTCTGCTAATGTTATTCTTGGTGTAGTGTGGTTATTTATAGTGTAAGTTCCGTCGAATAATATAAATCCTTCGTCAACCTCTAGTAAGGGTCGATTGTATTCTTGAATAATAGGGCATTTAGCGTTTTTATTTTCTAATAATGGTATTATAGAGCTGTCGTTTGTTTTGCTGTTTCGTTCGCATATATTCTTGTCTAAGTTGTTTTTACATTTTTTGATTCTATGCTATTTCATGATCGGTAACAATTTTTCCGTGTTTAAAACTAATTGGAGTTGCTTTGAAATAGTTGCACTGTTCATTTAATATCGGGTATTTGTATATGGAGATTCCAGCTAAGTTTACGTTCGCGTATTCCATTATATTAATTATTGGATATAGGTTTGTCATTCGGTATGTAATATCTTTATTATTCATTTAAGACCCCAGAAAGTGTATATATTCTGGATCCTTATAGATAGTGAAGTTGAATGACCGATGTCCGTCTGCTATATTTCGGTGTAAGTATAATCAAGGCCTCACACAACATTGAGACATAAATTTTATACCATTATCTTGGAATTTTTCATAAAATTGTTCGGTTTGAAAATAACAACACTCGGTTTGATAACACAGTGTTACAAAATTGAATAAAGTAGAAAAACCTGGGACCGGATATTATTTTTCTTGTAGGGCTTGTCGAGTAAAACTAGATTCCAATAGTGAAATATGCCGGACACCTCCAAAATCCGGATTTACGGTTAAAAAACCGGCTTTTGTACCTTTGCGCACTTATAAGCCTGTAATTTTGTTGATAATGATCTGATTTTCAATTTCTTACTAGATTTAGAAAGAAGAAACTGAGATCTTTCGAATGACATATAATTTATCTAATAATTTTATTAATCCATTAACACAGTGTGACAAAAAAAAAACCTGGGATGTGATATTATTTTTCTAGCAGCTGCTGTCGAGTAGATCAAGATTCTGTATTTGAAATTTCCGGGACACCCCCAAAATCTGGAGTTTCGGGTAAAAAACCGGGTTTTCGTACCTCTATGCACTTATAGGTCTGTACCTTAGTTGAATATTAACCGATTTACTACTACTACTACTAGAAAAATAATATCACATCCCAGGTTTTTTTTTTTTTTGGCACACTGTGTTAATGGATTAATAAAATTTGTATAAAATGTTTAAAAGTTTATTTTCATGAAAAGTTAAATAACTCAGTCAATAACTTATCTATTTTTAAGCCCAAATATGCGTTGTAATCGTAAATAAACGTACTTTTTGAATATATTCAATAGTATTATAGTTTCTTAATAAAATAATGTATAAAAACGTCACCAAAGTTGAAAAATTTTTGAAAAACCTACAATTTTTGTGTTTGCTCGACAATAACACCCAAATTTCTCAAATTTTCTTAGATAAATTATATGTTCCAAATCTAGTAAGAAATTGAAAATCAGATCATTATCAACAAAATTACAGGCTTATAAGTGCTCAAAGGTACAAAAACCAGGTTTTTAACCGTAAATCCGGATTTTGGGGGTGTCCCGGAAATTTCAAATACAGAATCCTGATCTACTCGACAGCAGCTACTAGAAAAATAATATCACATACCAGGTTTTTTTTTGTCTCACTGTGTAATTAATGAGATATAGCCAAAAGACTTTTTTTGTTATATGTCCTATTCTGTTCTTTTTTATGGCCCCAACTGTCCTACGGTCAATTTTATGAAGCAGATCTCTTGTATGGAGTTCTACGAAGGTTAAGACTGAAAATAATTGAAGTCGGTCCATTAACGACTAAAATATGAGCAAAAAAATAGTTTTCGAAATTATTTTACTTTTAAATTTTTTTTTTAATGTTGCGTTGGGACTCATACCTACAACCTACTGGTTGGTAGTCACAAGCGCTTCTTATACACCGCAGAGCAGTTGCATTTTTCTTAGTAGTTTACGCGTTTAAATACATAATATATCTCATTTATTATAAAGTACTAAAACTTCAAGTTTTTGATCGAAATTGTAATTTCGGCCTTTTTTTTGCACATACTGAAATGCGTTCATGGGCACATGTACACATTTTGTGTATATACATGTGCAGTCCAAAAGCAAAGATTTGTTGTTTATTTTTGTTTGTTTCTTTAAACTTATTTTTGTACGTTTATTAGTATAATATTATGCATGCATATTACAATATTTATCGCTTATATTTTCTTTTCGTATATAAATAACTATAATTATTATTTATATTAAAGAAATTTAATGGGTCGTCAAGACACTATGTACGAGTAAATATACAAAATCAATGAAATTGAATTTTCGTTTTGTTTTGAAAATGTATTAATATTTCATTTTTATGACTATTTGTGATTTCAGAAGAAAGGCAAAATTGATGCTTATATCCTGTTTTATACTTGTGTATTTTTAATTATTTTCTATATTCAGGTGCAGAGCGTACCTGCAGTATATCAGAACCCGGTATTATTATTGTATTTGTACAATGTGATAAAAAATCTTTGTTTGGATACTTAGTAACAAATAACAAAGCAGAAAAATCTCTTCTCGGCTAGAATTTGATAAGAAATGTTTCTTTCATTCTGTAACATCAGCGAGTTAATCTTCAAAAGCATTTCAATTAATTGCCATTTTTCTATAACATAAAAACAAAGTTTGATGTAAGAATTTAATTTGATATCAAGCTCCAAAATGTAACTAGCAAAGAAACTATAAACTTGAAAACCCCGCGAAAATAGCGCATATTCTAAAAATTGCAACTGCAATATTGGAAATTATTCCCAAAATTTATCAAAAAAAACCATATAATTGGCAATCGGCAGTCAAAAGTCTTGAAAAAATCTCTAAAATGCCAAAAATTCTTAAAAATATGGGAACATCAGAAAAATTTTATGATTCATTATATTGATTAAAAAACAACAAAATTATAGAGTAAAAAAACTTACAAAATATCATTTCCATTGTAAAAATTAAACTTTTATTAAAAATTATTTTGTATATGGAATAGAAAAATTAAAATGCATTTGCATTTTGAATAAAAGTATTGCAAATACCTATTTTCCAAAAATTTATATTCAGCTGCTAGATTGCTTTATTCTAGTTAATAATTTTATGTGGGCTTAAAATGTATTATAAGAACCCTTCGCAATTCATCAAATTTTTTTTCAAACAGTCAGTGTTTGAAATTCGAATGTGATTCTGAATCAGAAATATACAGGTTATATTGAACCAAAACCTTTATCGTCTGGTCCAACCGCAATACGGATAAGAAAATAAAAAAGTTAACAAAATTTTAAAAAGACAACTATCGGAATACCATTAGTTTATATACACACGTACATCATACGAGTTTCAAAGAAAAAATTAAATTAACAATGAATTAAAATATGTTGTTATATTTTATAATTTTTCTTACACCGTCAATTTATTTTTATTTTTGGTATTATTATTATATTATATCAAATAAAAACGTCGACAACGTACTGAAATCATTATATAATTATTTGATCACTGTACAAAATACTATCTGATAACATATTGCATATTTTTGAAAAATAAACCTTTTATCGTTCATAAAATTAGAAAAAACGCAAAAATTAAAAAAAATATTATAAATTAGATTGTGCCGTGGTTTTTTAAATAAATGGTGGAACAAACTTTTTTAAATAAAAAGTGAATGTAATAAAAATAACTATAATATAACGTGCCACCGGGTAGGGTACGGTTTCAAATCCTGAACAACAAGATGCGATTTTTTTTAATTTTTCAATCATTTGATTGATTGGATTACGGATAAACTTTACATAAAATTGGTTAGTTGATTCACCACCCACATGTCTTTACGTTGGCTAGTCCCATCTTATTGTCATGGTGAAGATTTTTACTACGTTCTAGAACCGTAGCAAGGCAAATGCTATATAAGCCGACACTGCCAGGCACAAAGAAGTCAGTCTTGTCTAACATACGGTATTCTAAACATCGTGCAGCGTTAACTAAACAAATTACTTTTGTATTTTATTAAACACAGGTTATAAAGGAAATAAAACATTTCTAAGTTCAAAATCAATTTCCGGTGTGTTTTCTTTTATTTTTGACTAATTAAAAAAACTCAAACAAGTAAACGTTATCGAAAACGTCGAAACGTAACAATATACTATATGAAAGTATTAATATTTTTTAATTCTGATGATTTTAAATCATCTTCGGCTTCAAAATTACACATTTGAGGAAATATTATGTAAGACTTATGTTACAAGTATATGTGCACCTAAACAGTACTTAATTGACAAATAGCAACTGGAACAGCTATTTTCTGGTGTTTTCTTACGAGCGGCAATAAAATGTTCATTAGGTTCCTCCTGTAGCATCGAGAAAAAATAATGCACCATTTCCAGATCCTACTTAACACATAACACCTGATGAAACACTCGGTTATAGAATTTATCTAGGGACCAACTCAGCATATACATACATATATCACTATAATCATAATCTAATTCCCAAACAATTTCATTTCATGTAATCGTTGAGGCAACTAATGAAAATTTTCAGAGAATAACATAAAGAGAAATGTACATATGTGTATAACAGCATACGAATCGACAACACTGACTATACAAACTGTGATAATTTTACTCAGTCGAATACAAGCTATCGAAGTCTTCAGTGTGCTATCGAACGAGGGAGTTGTATAAAAAAAATTATAAGAAACTAGAAAAACTATTAAAACAATAGGCCATTTTCCAAGCAAAAACAACACTAATAATAGTTATTACATTACATGTAGTTCCTCTCTTATTCCTGTATCTTTGCGAAATAAATGGCGCGAATATTTGGTATTCAATAAGAAATTTGGTTCACTGTACGCACATCGTTACATCAAAATACGAACCAAACGTGTCGTTGTGTGCGTTTGGCAATCACTGATCTAAAGCAATGAGAACCTCGTTGGTCAACTAATGTTTCGTCGTCATATTTCTCCTTATTATCTATGGCAAGGTGACAAAAGAAATCGCGGCAGTGTGGGCCAATAGCTGAAGGTTTGTCTCAAGATCGAGCTGGATTTCATACCGCTAAAATACAAAATACACTCCAAAAACTCGGTTGAAAACAATTATTTTTAATTTTTTTTTACTAGCTAGAGCTCATTTTCTGGGATAATTCGGTTATAGCTTTTTTGACAAAATGCGGGGGTGACAAAATCTGATATTACGTGTATCATATAACATCGTTGAAATTTCCGACATTTATATATTTAAGTTATTTTCATGTTGTTTCCAATTCGGTCTGCCATTCGTAATCGTAAAAATTGCTTTAGTTGTGTGTAATTTAATGTACATTATGCTCTGAACTGAAATTAATAACGGTATTACCGTTTTAATTATCTGATTTATTTTACAGTGTCAGTACGCTAATTTTTTTAGTTTTGCAACTTTTTGGGAGTCTGAAAAATATTTTTTTTAACTAAATGAAAGATTGTAAATAAGTAAAGCTAATAACACTAGCCAACAAGGTTTTGGACTGGACCTACCAAATATCTTTCCTAGGGTAATTTGGTGTGCTGAATTCGAATCTGTAATTGGTTTTTCTCTATCACGTCATGATTTTGAGATACAAAAAAATGTTTTTATTCGTTTTTTACATAAAAATCATTAGTTCATTTAAAAATCAACGAATTTTCAAAAGTTAAAGGCGTTATGTGAACGACGTTTGTATTTTGTTGAGTCAGTTTAACGAATTAGAGTCCAGCAATAGTCTCCCAGTATAATTTTGTCCCAAAATCCTTGATAATTTTTTTTAATTCTTATTAAATCTTGGTGGGCACGCCACCCAATAAATATCCTATGCTAGCAGGAAGGTGATTAAACAAAATATTTTTATGAATATTGAAATGAAAATTTTTGGCTTAAGTTCAAATCTGAGTTTACCCATATCTTCTTAATTGAAGAAATTTATTTTATTTATTTATTTAAATTTAATTACATAATATAATTATGATAACTAAATGAGGAAAAGGAGTAATAGCTGCGTTGGCTTTCAACTCCGATTTTGAATCAAGTTAGATTCTTAAATTATTTTCAAATAAAAATTTGCAAATACGATTAATATTGTCGTCAGATGTATTTTTCAGCAATTCTGAAGGTATGTTAGGTCCGAATATTCGGTTTCTAGCAGAATAATAGACGGAGCAATCGTTTAAAACGTGAGTAATGTTGACCTGTGTGTTGCAAGTGGAACATTGTGGAACGGGTTTGTTGTCTAAAAGGTGTTGATGTGAAAGTATGCTGTGACCTATCCTGAGTCTTGTTATGATGTTGGTTTTTAGCTTTGGGCAGGACTCTAAAAGTTAAAAAAATTCAAAAGTTCAACTTTGACCTAGAATTCCTTAAAAAGTCCTCAATTAATTTTAATGTAATTTAAACTGAGTCAAGCTGAACTAAATATCTATCCAATAAAATAAAAATTACTTCAATATTTTGATCGGTTCAAAAGTTACAGAATTTTGGCCAATGAAAAACGATTTTCAGCCACTGTGCATCGTGGAACCAAAGATTATTTATTTTATTTATTTGTAATTGAAATTATAATAAATCTTAAGGTAAAGCACTAGCATCTAAGTATATTGGCTTGCCTTATATATACAAAAGAAATTATATACCAAGGCGTATTTAACTATGTAGGTGGCAGCGTTGCGGCAGCTAATTATTTTTTGCCTTGCTTTTGTGTTCCTTGCGAATGTCAAAAAGTTGCTTACTTTTGTTGTAAAATTTTGTTGTTTTATTAATTATAAATTTATATGTTGTATCTGTAATTTATATATCAAGAAGTAAATTATTAAATTATTTAAATTTATAAATAAATATTTATAAAAGTACATTCGGATTTTTAAAAACATTATTTTTGTGTAAAGTCTTCCCGTCTGTAAATACATTGTGCGCGCGAGAAATGTATTTTAACTTATTGTCTTAAGTTATTAATATCAACTGATTCTTTATTCATTAAATTTCTGTTTTTTATACAGTATTTCTTAGCCTAAAAAAAACTTATTTCTATGGGTTAATGTTGAGCAAGCAGAATTGATTATTAAGCTCTGCAAGACCGAACTCTATTTTTTGTTTTACCAAAATCGATCGTAAAATTTCTTTGTATCAATTCTGCTTACTCATTAAATCATTGGATTAGTATTTTTCTTTAACAATACAATTTAATTTTTTATTTATTCGACAACTTTGTAATTTAACTGTCGTTGGCCTCTTTTAATAAAAAAAAATACAATGAATGATGTCCAAACTCGTTTGAATTTATTAAGTATATTTTTTTAATTAACCTTTTCACCTTATCTACTTTTATATATATTTTCATTTTTATACAATTTATATTTTTCATTGAATATTGAATTAAAAAATTAATATAAATTGTCAACACTTACTTAATTTGGGCGACAAAAATATACATTTGTGGTTATCCTCGAATCGGTTAGAAAATACGAAGTTGAATATACATAATTTTTTTCTCGGTCGACCTTTTTAGTTTAAGAACTTACTTGCGTTGTTACCTACCCTTGAATTGTACACATCAACCTATCTACCTAAGTACCTACATACATATGTATACTTGAATTATTTAAATTGTACAAAACAAAGCTTAAAAAATATATATAGTGTAGCGTGGTTTGATTATCACTATAACCAACAGTGTGTAGTAGGCATTTGCAGTCTACAGTGCAGCAACATACAAGCTTCTAATTACATTGCCAAATGCCAGACAGAATATTTGTGCAGCGGTCACTTGACACCTTGTGTGTGTATCGTAGGCCGTTGTTAAAGTTACTTGAACAATTCCTTGTGTTTTAAGAAAGATCTATTATGCACTCGTAGAAACTATACAAACTGTTGAGACGCGCGCCGTATCTATTCCTTGGGAAACTAAAAGACACTCGAAATAGCTAAACGATCATATGTCTTTTATATTCCCACAATTATTAATATTAAGAAACCACTCAATCATGAGTTTTAGAAACTGTCTAAAATTTATGATTGCCTGGTAAAATATAAAATAAGCATACTGTAAGAATAGAATTAAGTTTTGAGTGAAGTTCTAGAATGTCACTCATTTAAGTCGTCTAGAACTTCTCATAAGTAGTATATAAGTAGAGTAAGATTTAAAATTAGAGGAATTAATAAAGTTACAGCTTAGGAGCTCTTAATTAGCTCTAAGCAAAATAAAAGTATATAATCAAAAAACTTTTTAATTAAATACTACATGGCGATCCTGCCAAACTTTGGAGTGCTTTACAAAGAGCACCCAAAGAAAATTTAATATTTAAAATTTAATGGTTCCTGACGGACCAGCCTAAAACGATCCGTCAGAGGAAGATGACCGCCTGGCCAAAAGGCAGAGTAAGCCGTAACTACTGCCAACAATTCAAATATTATACACTAAAAGAACTGCTTTCAACAATTGGAAACTGGACTACAAAATTGGAATGGAATCATCATCATACTCACGTACCAGAAAACAATATCAGCACACCACCACCAAACTAGGACGATGACACAAGGATAAATGAGAGACCTGTCCATCAAAAGACGTAAGCTCCTCAATGAAGCCTACTGGCACATAAATTCGTATCAGATGTACATGAACTAAAATTTTAGATTAATGACATGATTAACTTAAATATTTTTATCTTAACTGTAGTGCGCTAAAGCCGCACACTAGGGCCAGTAAGCGTTAACCGCTCGTGGCGAAAAAAAAAAACTTTTATTTTAAATTTTTATTATGGCACCAGTGGGACCAAAACCACTAACAATTGAACAATACAAAAAACGCCAGAATAGACAACTAGAGGAAAAGGCCACAAAAATAAAATTAGTTAAAAAGCCAAAACGTAGAGGTGGCTATACAAATAAGCTCAAAAGAGATAGGGCATTATTAATCAGAGAAGTAAATAGTGATCCACCACCAAGCTGGGAAAGATCAACGGTAATATGGGAACAAATTTCCCATATTGACCAATTATTATCATTTCTTATAAATAAAAATAAGACAAAAATATTTTAGTTTTGAATTTTCGTAAATATAAATAAAATCTACTAAACTTAATGTAATATTTTGTATGGTCCTTTATAATGGATAGAAATGCGAAAAACGCAATTTATAAGGAGAAAGAAAGACCTATGCAACAAAGAATAGAATGGTTGCAAAAATTATGGACAGTAATAGGAATGCCAGGAAAACCGACTGAAGATGACATACTAAATAGAACTAGAATAGAAGAAGAGACAGTTAGACTAATGAGATGGTCTGACCAGATAGAACAAAAAAAAAAAGAATAATTAATAATCAAAACACGAAAACCTTTTCTTTTTACACAATTATCAAGATGGGTAAAGAACAATCTAAAGTCGAAAAACCGAACGTCAACGTAATAACCAATGTAGAAATAGTTGACCACAAAGCAGAAATTAACTCATTATGGACACTAATTTTAATACTTACGATAATAACAGCTATAAATTTTCTACTTAAAATTTATATTCTGCATAAAAGATCACTTAGAAAAAATATGCTAGTAGAGCAAATGATTTGGATAAAGTCTAATATATTAAATAACAAAACATATAGGTTGAATTTATGGACTGGCAAAGTATAATTACTAGCTGTAGAAAATTAAAGGAAGAATTTAACAAATCATACAAATGCCTTAATTTAGAAAGATCAATTAAAGAAGAAACATTACAAAAACATTTAAAAATACTTTTACAAAGAACAGAACAAATTAGAGTAATATTAAATGTAAATTATAACAGACTAACAACAGCACATAAAACAGCTGCTGAAGCATTTTTTCAGGATACTAGGAATAAATTAATATATATTACCGAAAGAAAAGGACTTAAAATTATAATACCATTGACTTTGCACGAACAAATAGAAATAGCACAACTTACCACTGAACCAGCAAATGAAAAACAACCAATCATGGCGCAAACACCTGTAGATTTCCTAAATACAGCTGCAAAGCTCATTCCTGATTTCGATGGAAAATCAGATAATTTGAGGTCATTCATTGATTCACTACTCTTAGTAAATTCTATAATAGGTACTAATGAAGCACTGCCAATAAACCTTATAAAAACTAAATTAAAAGGCAATGCCAGAAACTTGATAACTAATGAAAACACAATAATAGAGGTCATAGATAAATTAAAAAATACAGTAAAAGGCGAGTCAGTAGAAGTACTAACCGCAAAACTCATGAATATAAAACAAAACCATAAAACTGCCAATGCTTATTGTAATGAAATTGAAATTCTTACAAAATCTTTGGAAAATGCTTACATATCAGATGGATTATCAACTGATATTGCAGGCAAATACTCCACACAAGCTGCTGTTAAAGCACTTACGAAGAACTGCACCATAGATAAGGTAAAACTTATTATGGAGGCAGGACAGTTCAACAATATGAACGATGCAGTAAGTAAATTTGTTAACAGTTGCACCGAAGCAACCGGTCAACAAAATACCTTTTTACACTTCGGACAGAAAAGATTCCGCAGTAATTACCGAGGAAATAACAATAGACAATTCCATGGAAGGTACAATAACCAACGAAATAACTTCCATAATAACAACAGCTATAATAACAATAATAACAATAACATTAATAGAAATCGACCAAGATACAATAATAACGTTACACGTAGAAACCAAAACTACGTTAGAGCAACAGAAACAAATGAGTCGGAAAACCGCGATCTTCCCCTAAGATCAACACAATAGACAATAGAATATACAATCTAAACCTTAACTTATGTTTTTTCATTAATATCCAAATTAACAATACTAACGACCCAATATCACTACTAATAGACACAGGAGCAGATATTTCATTAATAAAACTAAAACATTTTGAATTAAAACACATTAACACTAACAAAACAACTAACCTTAGTGGAATAGGACAAGGTGAAATCAAATCAATAGGCAGTGTATTCTTTGATCTAAAGTTCAAAAATTTCCTGATACCCCACAATTTTCAAGTGATACACAATGATTTCCCAATACCATGCGATGGAATCATTGGAATGGACTTCATAAAAAATATAACTGCATTTTAGATTTCAATGATGATTATGATTACTTTGTACTTAGACCATTCAATATACCTCAACCAATAACAATACCAATTACTAACAACAATTCTGATATAATTTTACCCGCAAGATCTGAAGTTATACGTCTAATAAAAATATCTAACTCAGACGAGGATATTCTAATACCTAATCAAGAAATTGAAACAGGAGTTTTTATACCAAACACATTAGTAAAATCCAATAAAGCATTTATTCGTATCCTAAACACTAATAACCAAATCATTCACATTAAACCCACACAAATAAAAACAGAAAATGCCACTGATTATGATATAATCAATAATAAAAAATATCATAATAAACATAGAAAATCAGAAATATTAAAAATTTTAAAAGAAAAATTTCCAAATCATTTTAAGGAAACATTAACTAACCTTTGTTCAGAATACAGTGATATTTTCGGTTTGGAAACAGAACCAATAACAACTAACAATTTCTATCAACAAAAGTTAAGGGTAAAAGATACACAACCGATATATATAAAGAATTACCGTATACCACATACTCACAAAGAAGAGATCGACGAACAAGTGAAAAAGTTAATACAAGATAAAATCGTTGAACCATCATACTCAGAATATAACAGTCCAATTCTATTGGTACCGAAAAAATCATTACCGAATTCAGACAAAAAGAGATGGAGACTTGTCATTGACTATAGACAATTAAATAAAAAATTAATAGCAGATAAATTTCCTTTACCGAGGATAGATGATATTCTGGATCAACTAGGCAGAGCAAAATATTTCTCTTGCTTAGATTTGATGTCAGGATTTCACCAAATTGGTTTAGAAAATGACTCTAGAGATTTAACAGCATTCTCAACAAGCAACGGTTCATACAGATTTACTAGATTACCATATGGTTTAAAAATAGCACCTAACTCTTTTCAAAGAATGATGACACTTGCTTTTAGTGGTTTAAAACCAGACCAAGCCTTTTTGTATATGGATGATTTAGTAGTGTTGGGATGTTCAGAAAAACATATGCTTTCAAATTTACAAAATGTCTTCGACTTATGTCGACAGCACAATTTAAAACTTCACCCAGAAAAATGTTCATTTTTTATGAGAGAAGTAACTTACCTTGGTCATAAATGCACAGATAAAGGAATATTACCCGACGATAGTAAATATACAGTTATAGAAAACTATCCAGTACCAAAAGATGCTGATAGCGCAAGAAGGTTTGTAGCCTTTTGCAATTACTACCGTAGATTTATTAAAAATTTTTCGGAATATTCCAGACATCTAACAAAATTATCCAAGAAAGGAGTACAGTTCGAATGGACTAAAGATTGTGACCATGCATTTAATTACCTTAAAAAAGCACTAATGACACCAACATTACTTCAGTATCCAGACTTCACGAAGCAATTTTGCATAACGACAGATGCAAGTAAACAAGCTTGTGGAGCTGTACTTACTCAAGAACATAATGGAAAACAATTGCCTATATCATACGCATCAAAAACTTTTACTAAAGGCGAAAGCAATAAGTCAACAATTGAACAAGAACTAACAGCCATACATTGGGCTATTAAACATTTCAGACCATACATATATGGCAAACATTTTCTAGTACGATCCGATCACAGACCACTCTCTTACCTTTTCTCAATGAAAAATCCAAGTTCAAAATTAACAAGAATGCGACTTGATTTAGAAGAGTATGATTTCACAGTCGAATATCTTAGGGGAAAAGACAATTATATAGCGGATGCATTGTCACGCATAAATATTAGTGAAATAATAGAACTAAATGAAAATAATAATAATAATATATTAAAAATAACTACAAGATCAATGGCTAAAAAGACACAAAATATAACAAATAGTAATAATAGTAACAAGTATCAATTAAATGAAGAAATTAAGCCCAAAATATACGTACCAATAAACAACTCTGACGTCAGAAAATATAACAAACTAAGAATTAGCCCAACAAAATGCTATATTAGCAAGGCAAAACGGTACTAACATATATAAATATTAACGAGTTATTTACTAATGGGAAAATTGACTTAGGACAATTCTTCTCTAGGCTAGAAAAAGTGGCCGGTAAACTCAAAATAAATAAATTACAAGTGGCACCAAGTGAGAAAATTTTCGAATTTATCTCTACAAATGAATTTAAAGAAATGGGCAATAAATATTTGAAAAATTTAACAGTAGCGCTACTGAACCAGGTGACCCACATAAAGAATGATACTAAAACTATAGAGAACATAATGAAACAATACCACGATGACCCTGCACAAGGCGGACATTCAGGTGTTTCTAGAACTCTAAATAAAATCAAAAGATACTACTATTAGAAAAATATAACAAAAGATGTAACAAAATACATCAAATCTTGCCAAAAATGTCAAAAAGCCAAAATAACAAAACATACAAAAGGTCCAATGACAATTACACCAACACCAGCAAAACCATTTGATACGGTGTATGTAGATACAATATGACCGTTTCCGAGATCATTAAACGAAAATGAATATGCAGTCACAATAATATGCGACTTAACTAAATATTTAGTAACAATACCAATTAAAGACAAAAGCGCTAAAACAGTTGCGAAGGCAATATTTGAAAATTTTATACTAACCTATGGTCCAATGAAGACGTTCATTTCAGACATGGGTACAGAATACAAAAACATAATAGTAACAGAACTATGCAATCTATTAAAAATTCAAAAACTAACTTCAACAGCATACCATCATCAAACATTAGGAACAATCGAAAGAAGTCATAGAACTTTCAATGAATACGTGCGTTCTTATATTACAGTTGATAAAACGGATTGGGATGAATGGTTGAAATATTTCACTTACTGTTTTAACACAACACCTTCAACAGTACACAATTATTGTCCGTATGAATTAGTTTTTGCTAGACAACCAAGTTCTTTTAATCAGTTTAGCGAAGTAGATAGAATTACTCCACTCTATAATATAGATGACTATGCTAAAGAAGCAAAATTTAGGTTAGAAGTAGCTTATAAGAGAGCACAACAATTATTAGATAAGAGTAAACTTAAACAGAAATTAAATTACGATAGGAATATACTAGACTATAATTTTAGAATAGGAGATTTAGTATTAATTAAAAATGAATTAGGTCATAAATTAGATGCCCAATATAAGGGACCATATAAAATAAAAAATATAGATTTAAGAAATAATGTAACCGTAGTTGATAAGAAAACAAACAAAGAACAAATAGTTCATAAAAATAGACTTAAGTTATATAATATTAAATAATTAAAAACGGTATGCGCGTACCACATATATATTATAATTAAACTAAATAATTAATTTTTCATTATACTTCAGTAAGATTTTTTATTTTTTGTAAAAGAATGTCCATAAAACTAACGTTATATGAACATTCTTGTGAAAGGTGGAGGTGTAGCGTGGTTTTATTATCACTATAACCAACAGTGTGTAGTAGGCATTTGCAGTCTACAGTGCAGCAACATACAAGCTTCTAATTACATTGCCAAATGCCAGACAGAATATTTGTGCAGCGGTCACTTGACACCTTGTGTGTGTATCGTAGGCCGTTGTTAAAGTCACTTGAACAATTCCTTGTGTTTTAAGAAAGATCTATTATGCACTCGTAGAAACTATACAAACTGTTGAGACGCGCGCCGTATCTATTCCTTGGGAAACTAAAAGACACTCGAAATAGCTAAACGATCATATGTCTTTTATATTCCCACAATTATTAATATTAAGAAACCACTCAATCATGAGTTTTAGAAACTGTCTAAAATTTATGATTGCCTGGTAAAATATAAAATAAGCATACTGTAAGAATAGAATTAAGTTTTGAGTGAAGTTCTAGAATGTCACTCATTTAAGTCGTCTAGAACTTCTCATAAGTAGTATATAAGTAGAGTAAGATTTAAAATTAGAGGAATTAATAACTTTATTAATTAGGAGGAGCTCTTAATTAGCTCTAAGCAAAATAAAAGTATATAATCAAAAAACTTTTTAATTAAATACTACAATAGGGTAAGTGCTCCTAATGTCGGCATGTACCAGTAGTCGGCATTTTTGTTATTTAAACTTAAATAAATAAGACAAATAGTAAGTATGTATTAAAATAAGAGCAAATTAGCTTCATAAATAGTCTCAACTCAATATATGTAAAGAAAAAATTGAGCTTAGATGAGTAATTTTGGCGCTATTTGGCCTTTATTGAGTGACTGTTTTTCAAAAGGTGCGATAGTGATAATTTTTACTGAAAAATTAGTGGCAGAGCCAACTTTGTAAAGCTGTAATTACGTTAAATCAAGCAAATTTTTATCGGAAAAGATTTATAAAGTTAGAAAACTATTGAATTAATGCTATAAATGTAAAAAAAAATAAAAAATATTTATTTTCTCTTATTTTAATCGATGCCGACATTAGGAACGAAAAATTCTACATTTTTCAGTAGTCGGCAGGGGGGTGCCGACTACTGGAAAAACATAATTTTTTTACATTTAACTCAAATTTGAGAAAATTGTTCACCAATCACTTTACATGCCATTGGATGTACAAAAAGTTAGTTTAAAACAAGTTTACCCAGTAGTCGGCATAGGTTTTAATGCGTTTTTTATGACCTGCCGAGGACAGGACCATTATTATCCTAAAGTCGGCAGTGGTTTTAATTACTAGTTTTGTTTAACTAGAATTCCCAAAATATGACAAGATGAGAAGATATAGCAAGTTTTTGGAATTGCAGATATTTTTTCTATTAAAATGTGACCACCAAAGGAAAAAGGTCCTTTTATAAATCCTCAGAGTAGTCACTACAAAACGCAATAAGTGAAATAAGGGAAGTTGGAACATCCATATTAGGTTCTGGTGTAAAATATGGTGTTCCACAATACATGGCAGAATCCATGGTAGCGTTATGGAAGCTTCTAGAAGAATTCCACCAGCAATATTAACAAATGCTGAAGAGGATCGTCTGGAAAAATGGTGCCACGACTTGCCAAAATGTGATTTTCCACTTGAAATTTATGACTTGCTCAACACAATTCAAGCAAGACCAACGAGTCGTACCATTTAGCAATGATCGTTCAGGGAGGAAGTGGCTTTCCAGTTTTTTGAAATACCTTCCTAACTTATCCTTTTAAACGTTGAAGGAATAGGTAAAGGGCGAGCAATAATAACGGAAGAAAGTATTATGAATTATGGTTTGCCGAATTGAAAAGCTTCTTAAGCGAACAAAATGTCCTTGACATTTTGAACGGATATAAAACAAGTTTTTACGTGTCTTCCAAAACTAGACGAGAGCTAGCAGCTTAGGGATATCGCGATGTACATATGTATATTCAATGAAAAGGAAGCAGTGACGTATTACTAGTTTTTTCGGCAAGCGGTAGTCTTTCCTTTTGTATAAGTCCCTAAAGAAATAATGTGCAGTCAAACATTTATGAATTGCGTAGCGAATTGCGTCCATAACTGGGTTAACGAATACAATGTTCATCGGCCGACTCTACTGTTTGTGGATGAAAACAAGTACCATATGACTTCAGAACTAAGCTATTTTTGCGAGAACAAACAAATTCGTTTGTATGCAACTCTCCGATTTAAGCGTTTTTAAAGCTTTAAAAACGGAATGGAAAAACCCGTAAGAAATTGACAAACTAAGCCAGAAAATAGCAATAACTCCTATTGACTTTTTTCCCCTTCTGCATGTGGTTCTTTCCAACGTTAATATGGAAGATATAATCAGGAACGGCTTGCAAACGTAGGTATAAGAGATCACTAATGTACAAATAAAAAACTTCGTTTTTAAATTAGTTTTCAAGTTTCTACCTCTAAGGATGGGTTCCAAAAAATGAGTTCCAAAGATCTTAATTAAATTTTTACTTTTTATTAAATGTGAACTTAAATTTTGTACCCGCATGATCTCATTAAACATGTATACATAAATGTAAAAAACTCTAATTTCAAATCACTAAGAGTATGAATTCCTTCTCGATTTATTATTTTCTTCACTTAAATATGATATGCCGACAATTGGACCGTTACATGCCGAAAATAGGAACATTGGTGCCGACTATCGGCAAAAGTGCTCTTTTTTACAAGATCAGTAAAATTTTAATAACAAAATACATAAATTTAACTTAAATAATCTAAAACAATACAAGTTAATGAAGTATAATAACTAGCCATCAATACAATAGCAAATTCACATGCACTTACCCTACACCTATCGTGTATCATCAATCGGAAAAAAAAGGTGAGCATCCCATCTCAACCAAATCCCAATACGACAAAATAAAAATAACTAATTATCTTTGTTTCTTTCATTTTCCCATAACCCCAATAATTATAATCACTACCCACGGAGTTATTATAACTAAAATCTCCCTTGTAGATCGCTGAAACGAAAACTTAAATCTTCCCCTTACCAACCGGCAAGTTAGCGGGAGAATAGGTATCAATATTATTCATGGTCCGCGAGCCGGATAAATACTCACTCAGATAAGTGAGATAAACAACAATCAATATGTACATTAAATAATAAGAAACATGAGGTAAATGCCAATTAAACAAAAATCACATAATCAGTTTCAACGGTGACATGTAAGTAAATAAATACATACTTATGTATGTAAGTATGTATGTACATATGTAGTACGCATAAGAAACATAAAAATAAAACGAAAGGCAACATACAACATGATGAAACAATTAAAAGTTTAAAATTCGAGAAAACGTACTTACATGCATTTAAGGTTATACAAAAATGAAAGGCAAGTGTGAAAGTTCGGAATATGTACATACACATGTATGTATGTATGTGGAAGTGCCCTATTACACAGTACAACAGCCAATCTGGGGGGTGAGAAATTCCAAGTCAGGGTGATGGTACTAGGTCAGTATAGTAAAACCCTCAAAGGGTTTGGCGTTCGTATGTGTCAGTTTTTTTTATGACCTTTTAAATTTTTTCCTTATCTTGATGTTTTTTCGCTTAGTTGTAACATTTTGGCAAAAACGTAGTTTAACATAACTCGAGAACCACTTGTCCGATTTTGATGAAACAAATTTAGAAAAATTAAGAATTACAATTTCTCTAATCTGTTTCTATACCGTTTTCCTATATGTGCAACACTTTCGAAGTTAAAAATGAATGTATGAAGGGAAAAAAGTATTTTTTGCCTAAAAATTTAAATATATTTTTTTTAAATTCATAAAAAATCCAAAATGGAAAAAAGTGCCAAAACTAATTACTTTCGCGTAAAGTCACATAACTCATGAGCAAAAAAAGGCATAGATCATGAAAATCGATGCATGTGTTTCTCATTTATTCACAATTAGGTAAATGTATGAATTTCAAAAATTTGCTCCAGATATGCACAACATTATTTGGAGAAAACATTGACACTCACAAGCCGAACTCTCTCATATTTTTCTACTGTACTAAAAGAGAAATATTGATGTGACAACACTGGTTCTGTAATGTTCACATAAAACATGCATTGTCATTATACTTCTTCTCTTTCTCACACTGGTTCTGTGATTTTTGTCATTCAACAAGTGCCGACGAACGCGAACAGTAAAAGTGATTTTTCTCCAGTTTTTTAAAAGTGAACAAAACTGAACAGAATATGGAACTGTGCAAGCCAGATATAAATAGCTTTTGCTACTGCTGTGGTCAATATGTCTCAACACATAAAAAAAGGGGAAATTTCAGTACTGATTTTGTTCAATCATACGAGATGTACTTCAACCAAAATGTTATAGTGAACGAAAATTGGGTACCAAATATAGTGTGTAAAAGCTGCTACAACCGTCTAATGGATTGGAAAAATAGAAGACGTGAAAGTATGCCATTCGGTATCCCAATGACTTGGACTAATCCTGGCGAAGGTCACAATCCATTGAATTGCTATGCATGTGCGAATAAAGGAGCCGCAAAAAGGGTAAAAAAATCGTATAATTACGTTGGTGTTGCAAGTGCCGCAACACCATTGCCTCATTCGGACCACATTCCTGTGCCAAAAGCTTCTAGCCCAGATATTTTCTCTTCTACGACTGCTCCGACATATCATGCACGTGATGATCCCCCATATGAGCCATCAGTATCCAATGAGCCAATTTTAATAAATCAAAATAAGCTTGATTCAATTGTTGCCAAGTTGGAATTAACACAGCATAAATCGAAAGAGCTGGCTTCCATTTTGAAATCAAACAATTTGTTGGCATCCGGTGTGAAAGTCACAGCTTATCGAAGTCGTCAGGCAACACTATAAAGTTTATTCCTTGTGAATGATGAAAAAACTTCTGCATATTGCCCGGATGTAGGAAAATTGATGGACGCAATGGAAATAAAATATGAAGAAAATGACTGGAAATTATTTATTGACAGTTCAAAACTCAGCTTGAAGGCGGTTTTACTACATAAGACCAATAAAAAACCTATAGTACAGAAACGAAAGAAACATATGATGCACTGGAAAATATTTTAAAAATGGTTAACTACGCCAAACATATGTGGCGCATATGCTGCGATTTAAAAGTTGTAGCAATGCTTTGCGGTCTTCAAAGCGGCTATATAAAATATATGTGCTTTTTGTGCGATTGGGACACACGATTTTCCGGTGACCAATATGCATGCCACGGATGGAAACTCAGAGAGCACAGCAGGTTACAAACGGCCAATATTATTCGTGAGCCTCTAGTGCCGAAGGAGAAGATATTGATGCCTTCACTGCATATTAAACTTGGAATTGTTAAGAATTTTATCAAAACTGTCGCCAAAAGAGATGAAGTTTTCTTGTGTTTGAAACTAATTTACCCGAGACTCAGCGAAAGTAAAATTAAAGAAGGTAAGTTATAATATCACATTCATTTCCCAAGATTTTCCATCTTAACAAATTAATTTTTTCCAATCAGGCGTAGTAAATGGTCCAGATATACGAAAGCTGATTAAAAGTGACGCATTCAACAATACTTTGATTGACGCTGAATTGAATGCATGGCAGGCAATCAAAGAAGTAATAGAAGGCTTGTTGGGAAAGCATCGTTCTAACAACTACGATGTTTCTGTCGCAAGGATGTTAAGAGCATTCTCGGAAATTGGTGTCCACATGTCCTTGAAAATCCATTATTTACATCATCATCTGGACTACTTCAGCAAACAATTGGCTACCGAATCTCATGAACAAGGTGAACGCTATCATCAAGTTGCTATGCCATTTGAAATGAGGTAATACTGATTTTTTATTTTTTCAAACTCATTTTAATAAAACAAAAACTTACAGATATAGAGGCAAATAGTTGCCGAGTGCAATAATTGCGGAAATTTGCTGGTGGAGTAAGCTTGTGTGGCAAGACAAGGATGATCTTGACGATAAAGAATTTTCAGGAGATGCAGAAGGGCCAACAGTGGAGTCACACATTGACATTATGTGTGGTTCAGAAACTGATGATAGCGATGAATGCGATGCCACGAGTCCCGAACAACCACCATCGAAAAAGTCTAGGCAATATTTATTAAAATAAATAAAAATAAAAAATTATAAAAATGTTTACTTAATTTTTTTAGTAGTTTATGGCCAGAAGTCTGGAGTTATCAACATCAAGATAAGGAAAAAATTTAAAAGGTCATAAAAAAAACTGACACATACGAACGCTAAACCCTTTGAGGGTTTTACTATACTGACCTAGTACCATCACCCTGACTTGGAATTTCTCACCCCCCAGACAATAATCCCAAAAATGTTCCATAGTGTTATTTTTCTACTCTAAAAGAATATCCAAAGTACTTAAAACTAAACCTATAAATAAAAGTTCTAAAAATCATGCAAATATATACTATGTATGTTAGAGTGGTCCAAAAATTTTTTTTTTTTGTTTTTCAGATTGACCACCCCGTAGAATTGTGACATGTATCCATAGCAATAACATTGTATAATTTCAGTTGACTAGCTTCACCGGAAGAGGGTGGTCAATCGAGTGCTGTTTTTGAAATTTTTGAGAAAAATTCTTGATTTTTATTTGTAAGTACTTTTATTTAACTCTCTTTGTCTGTTTGTTTTTATGTTTGTACCAGATTCTTGTAATCGAATTTTCACTACCTTCCCGACTAGCTAGGCAATGACAATGGATTATTCAATAATTTAATACGATTTGATTTTTTAACAGCATATAAGTCCGAGGTATGAGTTTTGACACTACTGCCTCTAATACCGGTGCCAAAGAAGGAGCGTGCACTCTCCTCGAAGCAAAGACGGGCCGTGATCTTTTATGGCTCGCTTGTCGTCATCACATGTTTGAAATAATGCTTTCAAAAATATTTACACTGTGCTTTGGGCCATCAAACTCTCCTAAGATTCCATTATTCAAAAGATTCGGCGATGTTTGGGAAACATTACCAAAATATCATTACGATTGTCTTGACTTCAATACTAGCACAAAACAATTTGCCGAAAATACTCTTGAGAGTCTTACTACTGATATAGCTAGAGAAAAACAAGTTCGTGGTGATTACAACAAGCTAATAGAGCTCACAATGATTGTTCTGAACAAACCACCTGCAAGGATTAGTTGGCGTACTCCGGGACCAATACATCTTGCTCGATGGATGGCGAAACTGTTGTATGCTATGAAGATTTTTCTCTTTCGAAATAGTTCTCAAGCATTTAAGCTAACCAAAAGAGAAGAAAAACAAATTGTTCGATTTGTTAGTTTCGGTGCACTCATATATACCAAGATTTGGATCGAAGCGCCTTTGGCAACAGATGCAGCGATTAATGACCTCCAACTTTGGAAGAGATTAAAATCATACGAAGTAATTGATCCCGAAATTAGTGCAGCAGCAAGGGTTGTCTTAGAGCGTCACTTGTGGTACTTATCTGATGAGCTAGTTGCATTTGCCTTGGCTCAGGTAGTAAGCACGTTGACTACAAACCGAAGGACCTGGGTTCAAACCCAGTGTCAGACAGAGTCATGAAATAAAAACACCACGCATTTCTCTGATGTGCATTGGTGTGCCTTTTTGTCAGTTGTTGGCGGAAGGTTTCAGTGGCGAAGGCATGGTCACTGGTCACTGAACAGTACCAACTTCAGCTGATACTAATTCCAATGTAACATCAGAGCGCCCTCCTTCGTTGGTACTGAGTAGCACAATCAACGGCGAAGTAAAATAAAATTAATAAAAAAAAGAAGTGGCTACTAAACTAAACACAGCTTCAAAACTCGTAATGTCCTCCTCGCCACCAGAGGCGCTGCAACACTGCTCTACGAATAAACGTGCAAAAAAAAGCAGAGTTGTAAAGAACGAATGAAGCTTCACCTCCTTTCATATCTATCACTATCCCTTTCCACTAGTTCCAGCACAATGCATTGCATGTGTAGGGGTCATCCCCTGAGTGCTGGTCCAAGATAAAAAAAAAAAAAGCTGTCTTATGACGAGAAAATGGCCATTGTTCAAAGAATGGATGTTGACGGCGGTTCTCGTTTAGTAAGAGGCGACTCTGCCAAATTATCTACGGAAGCCACATTAGAAGACCTTGCATCGCAAAGAACGCTGAAAACGCCCTCAGATCTAGAAATCATGGACTCTTTCTTGCAATTACCTCCTGAGGCTTGGGATGACAATGTTGATTACCTTCAGGGCAAAACTTGCATAAGGAATTTGCGTGTAGTTAACGACACTGCGGAGAGGGGTGTAAAACTATTTGAAGATTACAATACAATACTCACTAACAATGAGGAGGAAAAGCAGTTTTTACTTCATGTCGTTGAACAGAATAGAAAGATCATTTCTACTGAAACTTCCAAAACGATGCTAACAAACTTAGTTTTAAGTTGAAAAAAAAAATAATTAACATCATTTTTAAGTATTTCTTTATTTATATTATTTTGTGTGTTTCAATACTATATTTGAGTAAAAAAAATTATTTCTGATACATTGGGTAGAATGAATAAAAAAAGTAGTTGCTTTTTACTTAAAAATATGTTTTAAAACACAAAATTCTGGAAATTTTTTAATATAAAACTAAGAATTTTTGTTTTTAATACAAATACATTTTTTTATTCATACTACCCATTGTTTACATTTTTTACTTAATATTCCGACTAGTTCTTCGTAGGATTTTTCATAAAATTCAAATATTTTAAGGTCGATGAGCACTCCCTTGTATATAAGATAAGTTGCTCAAATTTTGAGCAAACAATACGAATGGTACATGTAACAAAACTAGGGGGTGGTGAAATTTATTCTTGGAAATTTTTTTTTCTATGTAAGCATGGACCACTCTAATGTATGTACATATGTACGTACATATATACACGTACATATGTACATAGTATGTACATACTTACATATACATATATATAAAATCAAAAAATTAAAAAAAGTACATAATATAATAAAAGGCATAATATTTTATTCTTAAAAGTGCAGAAAAATTGCTAAAATTAATGGGTATCATATAAAAAAACTAATTTCCGTTATTAATGTGTACATGAAAAAACCGCTATAAATTTAGACATATGCATGTACATACATACATACATACATATGGACATTCATATGAATATATGTATATAGTGATGTAAGTCTCTTAATGCTATATATATATATATATGTATATATATATATATATATATATATATATATATATATATATATATATATATATATATATATATATATATATATATATATATATATATATATTATTGATTTAGCAACAAGAGTAATTACGGTAATATTTATAATTAAAGAAAGTAGGAATAAGTTTATTGTTATTTTTAATAATAAGAAAGTTAAGAGATATTTAGAATAAGAGTAATTAGAGTAAGAAGAAGCATTGTTTAAGTTAAGATTAGTATTATTTGAATAAAGAAAAAGGTTTTGTTCTTAGTCAGACACTGAAGACGGCGTTTCTTTAATTTGGGAACTTTAATATATACTTACGTAGGTACATGAGTTGAAAAAGTGCACAAAAATTTTGCTTGATATATAATATACTTATGTATGTACGTATATAACTTATTATTTTCCGTATTGGAAAACTTAAAAAAATGTTTTTTTGTTTACGCGGTCAACGCGACCGCTTCTTTATTTAATTATAATTACAAATGAGAACTAAAAACTAAATTCCCAAATATACTTAATTTATATTAAATTAATTGATCTACTTACAAATAAGCAAGAATAGCGATATTTTATTCTTATTAACTTTATTGCAAAATGCTTATTGACCTAATACACAAATAAGCGAGAATTGCCTTATTTGCTTTCTTGTTAATTGATTACAAAGTATTTTTTATTAACCTAATTAATTGCTAAAGCATTGCAACTTACTTCCGCGTTTATTAAAAAGATGAATAAACAAAATTATTAAAGAATAGAGTTTATTGACTTTGTTTGTGTTAACCCTAGAACGCACACCCGGGTACAAATGTATCCACTTGCAACTTTTCAGTGCTGTAACTCAGGAACGGCTTAACTTAAGGAATAGAGATTTCGGATCTAGGAAAAATAAGTAATTTCTCATTGTTTAAAGGTTATTTGATGTAATTCGGATCAGTGGTTCAGGAGCTACGAGCTTCCAAAGTCGACACCTACGTAAACACACACCCGGGATACGTTTGTACCACACCAATTTATATCAAAACGAAAGGCAACAAACCATTTTATAGTGTTTTTAAATAATATTATTTTATTTGAAAAATGGAAATTATGAATTATTGTTACATATTGTGCATTCGGTATTGGTGATCGAATGATCAAGACACATTGGCTTCTTACATTTGCTACACACCTTTCTGGTTTTTCTACGTCGTTTTGTTTCTTGAGCATAACATAAGTAGCAGGAACCGCTGATAGGTTTTGGCGCGCGGGCTGCGGCAGATGTCGATGGTGTCGTGTTCAACATTGATTCCAGCGGACGGTTGAAATATGACTCAATCGCTATTTTAGTGGAGAAGTTTCGCGTGACTTGCCGTTTTAGTGCACGTTCTTCAATAATTGGCATACACAATGCTTCCGCCAAGCTGCGAAGGAATTGCTTACGCTTGTTTGATTTAGCAGGCAGCATGGGGTTGTTCATGTCATATACAATATACGCTGCAAGAGCCGTTATGTCCAACCTGTTGAAAAATAATGACAATGGCCAACGCTTCGTCTGTCGTTGTGTAGGATATTCACTGAACAATTGGTCCATTTTATCAACGCCACCCTTGGTCATATTATAAAATTGTATGATTTCAGGCTTCCCACCCTCAGCTATCTCGCCATCATAATGCATTGATGAAAGCAGCGTCACTGATTTATTTTTTCGTGGCACATAAGAGCACATCGTCACATTTTTTCTAAAGCCGAATAATGATGAATAAATTGGCCTGTCCTTGTGCGCCTTCATTTCCGCAGGAATATATGTTTTGTTTTTGCGCAAAGTCCCAACGATTGTTAGGTTCCAGGTGAGGAGAAGTTCTGCAACTGGCAACGTCGTGAAAAAATTGTCCATTGTCACATTTCTTCCACTTCCTTTGTATCTGATAGCCAAATCTCTTACAACTCGTTCCCCTTGATTAGTTTCCCTTCCGGTCGCTGCTTGGCCAGTATAAATTTGACCGTGCAGTGGATATGCATTTTTGGCATCGCAAATCCACCAAACTTTTATACCATATTTTGCAGGTTTTGATGGTATATACTGTGTAAACCGTGTGCGTCCACGGAAAGGAAATAATTGTTCGTCAATGGTTAAATTTTCACTGGGTTTGTAATGTGCTTGAAGATTGGCATTCATAATGAGCCACAACTCACTGATCGGTGCTGCCTTATCAGTTTGTGCGCGTGCAGCACGAGTGTTTGCGTCGTCAAACCTTATAAATCGCAATATTGAGCAAAAACGGTTGACTCCCATCGTGGCGCGATACAGAGGATAGCTTTTTACATTCCACAAATCTCGAACACTTTCTGAATTGCTGTGGTTTGCGCCAGTCATAAGAAGTATGCCAAAAAATGCATACAACTCTGCTACCGTCAGTGACTTCCATGACTTGGGAGTTGCATCAGGGTGCCTTATGTTGTAAGCATTATACGTTGCTATTGCTTTTTTGTTTGTGTGACGCATAATTATATCCGCCATTTCTAAGCTCATAAAGCATTTGAATGTTTTCTCTATTGAGAACATTTCGGTACTCCTAGATGGTCCGCACCCTTCTCGTACAATACTATGGCGAAGAACTTGTCGATTGATGTTTGGTTGTTTGTTCCACTCAGTACCATCACGTGCCACAAATTTGTCAATACTTACAGAAATTGGTACCTCTTCTTCATCTACTTCATCCACTTCATCATCAGAATCACTTGTTTATCACTTGAGTAATAGTTGCCCGCATACATGGTTTTGCTTATATCTGTTGAACCATGTAGAAAATTTGCATGAAACACATCTTAAACATTTTTAAAATATTAATTTACTCTTTAAAAAAAATAATAATGAAATTGGACCATTTAAACATAAGAAAAAGCCAAAATAAGCTAGTAGGTACAAACGTATCCCGGGTGTGTGTTCTCGTAGAAAAAGTTGGGTATGCATCGTACGGTTAACTTATATAAAAGAAGTGAGTACATTAGGTACAGGAGAGGTTCACTAAACTTTAAACTTTAATATAGTATAAGGCCTATACAGTAGATTTTTCGTTCATATCTAATAAAAATTAATTTATCTGTTTACATATATATTAGGTGTGTCGTCATCACGTGTGCATATTTCGTCATCACTTCTTTATGTGGCTCTGTTAGTAAGTGTGCTGTAATCGATTTGATATCGGTGTACTTATTTTATGTGTGGGTTATTGTTTTATGTATTTCTTTTTTATTTTTCTTTATTTTGTTTTCTTAATTCTATCACTTGGACATTCTTCTATTCATAATGCGAACTACAACTGTTAATGTTATTGTATAGTATAGATTTTATTAGATAGTAGTTGTCTGAGACGTACATATATTATATCTCAGAGTGCCATCTACCCTGTATGTATGCATGTTTGCGTGTGTGTTTGTGAATATTACGTCATCACCAGAGTGTATGTGTATCGTTGTTGTTCTACATATTTGAGACTGTTTTATGTATATATTAATATTTCTATTGTATAGTATAGATTTTATTAGATAGTAGTTGTCTGAGACGTACATATATTATATCTCAGAGTGCCATCTACCCTGTATGTATGCATGTTTGCGTGTGTGTTTGTGAATATTACGTCATCACCAGAGTGTATGTGTATCGTTGTTGTTCTACATATTTGAGACTGTTTTATGTATATATTAATATTTCTTTTTGTTTTTTTAACTCCGCTTATTTTGTTATTTTTAATTATATTTTGAACTCTACTGCACAATACTTCACAGTATATTATGCTGACAGAGAATGTGTGTATATTTGTTTATTTATTTTAGGTTTATCGTCATTACTGACGTCATCACGTGTGTATGTACATACATATGTATATCATGTCGTCACTTCTTTATGTAGGTGTATTTGTATGAGTATGTTGTGATCGATTTCGTATATTTTTTATATTTCTTTGTTTTTCTTTAATTCTGCTTACTTCAACATTAATTAACTCTAAGACATAGTCTTGACTTTATTTATTTATAAATATTATTTCCCAGATTCGTTGGCGGTCAATAGAATAAAATTTTGTTCTTAATATTACATTTCATATCTTTTAAAAATAATTGTTGTTTGTTTGTACATACAAAATTTGAATTTGGTTAAAAAGTAATCAATCACAAAATTTACAATTATTAATCTCATATGAAATGCTTTCATTAAGATTTAAAACACATCACAACTACATATATCAAAAAATTATATAAAGTAGCACTCGTATTTAGTTATTCTGATGATAAGAAGAAAATTATGAACAATAATGTAAAACCGTGTGCTTGGGAAACATAATATAGAGCAAAAAAATGAATCAATGGAGATTGATTATATTGATTTATTTTAAAAATTACTAACGGGATGACAATTAAGATTTAATTTTATACTGTTTGTATTAGTTTGTAAATATTTATTAAGAACGGAAGTATTAAATCTTAAAATTGGTATAGTATCTTGTTGTATGAATATAACGAAATGTATGTATATTTTTATTGAGAAGAAACTGAAACAAAAATATACAGTTAAAAAATTTTAGATTTTCCCTGATAATGATTTTCTATAGATGTGTGTTAATTGTTTCATTGATATGGGGACGATTGATTTGTACGTCTCTCAGACTTTTTTCTGAAGCGTGCCAATAAATTTACTTACTTACTGTAGTTGTTTGACTACATGACAGTTCTACTCAGTTAAATCAAACATTTTTTATTCATTTTCGCTTACTATTAAACATATGTTTGACAATAATCTCTAGTATATTGCTTTTTTTGCATCCTATCACATTGATTTGTATATTTACTTAAAAATATTATTTTATTGACTGCTGATTCCTATATTAAATAGTGTGGGAAACATTTCTTTTTGTTGAGGAAGGTTTTAAACTTTTGATTTTGCAATGTAGGATTAATATATATCAGCGTTAGGCACATAGAGAGAATTGAATGAATGAGAAACTATGTATATCATGCTTTACAATTAGAGACTTTTATTGATCTACTTACTATCTGTAATCAGTTTTATAAATTTAAACTATGTATTGAAAGCATTGGTGAATATATCAATGGGCGAATGAATAAAAGGAAAAAAAATTATTTCATACTATAATTATTATCTGTAACGTGGTTGTTCCCAAAATAAAAAACTTATATTCATATAATAAAATTAATTATCCAAGATATACGTATTTATATAGTTTACATATATGTATAAATATACGAATGCTTAAAAATATGAATGAAAAAGTCATTTTGTAAAGAAAACTTCTCAGTGTACGAAATCAAATTGCGTATTCTTAAAAAGATAAAAACATCCGCAACAAACCTGCTCCGTTGAAATTCAGCAAGCTACTAAATGAAATTTATGATTCTCACACTTTGGTTATTGTAATTAGGGGTTGCCCTTGTATTCATTTATGAAAAAAATTGCGGCTTCTTTTGGGCAGTTTTCTACCAAAGAAATACAAATGGGTTTTCAAGATGTTGTAAATGGCATTATATAAGCAATGTCGGTGCATAAATTACGAATACCATATTAAAGATAACATTAAGTAAATCGTTGATATTTTCACAATAAAGTTTAATGTTATATAAAACCGGGGATATGGGAGGTTTTGGTAGATTTTAGGGAAAATGTTTTTAGGGAAAAACGTTTCTTTATGGCATTCCTGGTTGCAATATTCACGAGTAGTAAATGTAAATAGCCGAAAAAACTTCGTAACCGTGGTAAACGAGCGCCTACCACTGATATATATGAATCTGATTGTTTTAAAACAACAGCATTTAATAAAAATATTCTAAAAATTCTTCAATACTTTTTATATGGGCTCTATATCATTTACATATCATGTTGGAAAATAGTATAAAAAATTAAATGTTTGAATACTATATCGAAAAATCACATTTATTTGAATTTTAAACTAAAAATAATTTAATTCTGAAAATCATTCTGAGTGTTATTCAGTTACGGATTGAAAGTTACATGACGAGAAATGTAACAAAATGTGGACTAGGATACCAAATATAGATAATAATTTAGTAAGATCTAAAAGTAAGTGAATCTACAACCTAGACCCCCTTCAATAATACACAAGATCTATTCAAAACATCAGAATAAAAGAAGTTTTTTTTTACAATTATCAATAATTTTATTATACTAAATATAGGGGATGTATTATGGAATCTTGTAGACGATATTCAATAGACAATAATAAATGTTTAAATAATTATGGTTGTACAAAATAAAAGAATTATATATCTAATTTATTTAAATGTAAGCCACTTATACGAATATGATATCTATCATTATCAACCATAGCAAAACTTTGGATGGTTTTAACCACTTTTAAAGTTCAAATTTAGATTATGTTAGGTATGGTTCAGTATTTGGATACATGTTGGAAATAGATTTAGATTATACATCAATATGGTATGATTATCAAGATGATTTTTCATTTTATGCAGACAAATTTTAAACATGAAACAACCTAAATTAAAAACAAATTTAAATACTAAAAAAATGCATTCAATATAGATTATTTTTGAAGAAAATATGGATAATTGTTATTTTCAAACCGCACTTATCAGTGTTCATACAAACCTCTTTCTAAATTACCTAAAACATCAAAAAAAAAATATTTTTAATTTTACTCTATTTTTTTAATATTTTATTAGTTTAATATTATTTCTTTAATTATTTGTGGTAAATATTTATAATCTTTAGTGAAGAGATTGTGATACAGCTTGGTAATCCTCATTATTCATAAAGAAATTCTTAATTAATAATATTAATTAGTCTAAAACAGTGTTTGCCAGTAGAACGCCCGCGGGCAGCGCCTTTGTGTTACAGTCTTATATATGTGAAGCCGAAGTGAAATCCGGAACTAAAGTAATTGTTGAAGTGTTGCCAATGAAGAATTTCACATCACTGGCTTCAAAGTTACACATTTGAAAAAATATGATGCAAGACTTATTTTACATACTTATATTACAAGTATATATGCACTTAAACAGTACTAATTGACAAATAGCGAAGTAATAAAATATTACCCAATCTTTCGGGTCATAATTTTTTTTAAAAGGAATCATAAATGTCTACTTCAAATGTGCGGCCGCCATTTACCAGTGTAGCGCCTGTACCAGAAGAAGTCACGGCAACAACTTCTTTCCGTTGTTTCCTTACGAACTGCAATAAAATGTTCAGTAAAAAAGTTTTTAAATTTCAAAATTTTCAAAGAATAACATAAAGCGAAATTACACATAAGTATTCGAATATGTATGTGTAACAGCAACTGTGATTATTTTACTCAGTCACACAAAGAAGACCAGAGGTGGCACGTACGGCATGATCTTGTTGTTGCTTTGCTGACTCTGTCACACAGAAATTAGTAAACAAAGAATTTTTCATGTTTTGTTGTGGTTTTGTATTTTTATTAATTTTTGGCTCAATAAAAAAGTTGTAGAAAAATATTACTTTAAGCATTTTTATTGCTAATGGTAACATAACATTAAAAACAAGTAAACTTATACACCTTTCACCATAGTATGGAGTGACGAAAGAATTCACAATCACGAAAATTCACGCCCACGAAATACGAAAAAAAAAAAAAAATTTAAATGGAAAAAATTACATTAAACCAGAAAAAATTGCCACTCACCGTCTTACGGACGCACCCTCACGTGATGGAAACAAAAAAATAATCGCGATCACGCATTACTGGTTCTAATCTCTATTTCATAGTATAGGCCGATTTCATAAACACAGCTTCCATAGTAACACTGGAAGCATGAGTTTACAAGACATTTTAGTGTTGCTTTGCAAACTGCGTTATTTAAATTATGAATTTCGAAACAAATTTGTAACACTTTCTTGCCTGGGGTGCATTATAAAAATATTAACATCCCCTTATTAGCACTTACATATATAATTTTTCACACATCCAAGAAGCGTTTCAACGTCCTTTATCAAAAAGCCAATGGACTTCGAAATGATTTGAAACATAAGAAAAGGTTTAATAATGAAGCAATTGTCCCAAAATTGATTTAAAAAATCTCCAACTATTACATAAATCTGTTAGTCTAATGATTAAAATGTTCCAATATTATCTTCATATTGAAAATAATTTAAATCTACCAAAAATTCTTTAAAAAAAAACGAACTTTTTCAAATAAAAAGTAAAAGTAATAAAAATAACTAAAATGTATCAAAAATTTTAACAAAATTAATAAATGGTTGGTCAGGATTTGAAACCGTACCTTCTTACCCGGTGGCACGGTTTCGAATCCTGAACACAACAGAATGCAACTTTTTTTAGAATTTTCGATACATTTTAGTTGTTTTTATTACTTTTACTTTTTATTTGAAAAAGTTTGTTCCACAATTTATTTAAAAAACCAGGCACAATCTCATTTATAATATTTTTTTTAATTTTTGCGTTTTTTCCAATTTTATGAACGATAAAAGTGTTGTTTTCCAAAAATATCCAATTTGTTATCAGATGGGATTTTGTACAGTGATAAAATAATTATATAATGAATTTAGTAAGTTGTCGACGTTTTTATTTGATATAATATAATATTAATAACAAAAATAAAAATAACTTGACGGTGTAAGAAAAAGTATTAAATTATAAAATATAACAACATATCATAATTCATTATTTTAATTTAATTTTTTCTTTGAAACTAGTATGATCTACGTATGTATATAAACTAGTGGTATTCTGATAGTTGTCTTTTTAAAATTTTGTTAACTTTTCCATTTACAAACTTATCTGTTTTGCGGTTGGACCAGACGATAAAGGTTTTGGTTCAATATAACCTGTATATTTCTGATATAGAAACACAACGGAATTTCATTTTGTATATGTTGAATTGGGGAAAATACGAAAATATGCAAAAAAAAATAAAATACAAATATGTATGCATGTACTAGTTTTGGAAATTTTCCCCAAACATTCCGATCTAAAAATCCAAAGTTCATATGTGTGATATGTACGATAGGAACTGATTGTTTGAAAAATATTTGATGAATTGCGAACTATTCTTAGAATACATTTTAATTAAGCCCACATTAAATTATTCAATTGGATAATGCAATCTAGAAGCTAAATATAAATTTGTGGAAAGTAGGTATTTGCAATACTTTTATTCAGAATACATCATTTTAAATTTTTATTCTAAATATAAAATAGTTTTTAATAAAAGTTTAATTTTCACAATGGAAATGATATTTTTTAAGTTTTTTTGTTCTATAATTTTGCTGTTTTTTAATCAATATTGAATCATACAATTTTCCTGATGTTCGCATATTTTTAAGAATTTTTGGCATTTTAGAGATTTTTTCAAGATTTTTGGCTGCCGATTGCCAATTATATGATTTTTTAAATAAATTTTGGAAATAATTTCCAATATTGCAGTTGCAATTTTTAGAATATGAGCTATTTTCGCTTTTTTTTCAATTTTTTTAGTTTCTTTGCTAATTACATTTTGGAGCTTGATATCAAATTAAATTCTTACATTAAACTTTGTTTTATTTTATAGAAAAGGCAATTAATTGAAGTGCTTTTGAAGATTAACTCACTGATGTTACAGAATGAAAGAAACATTTCTTATCAAATTCTAGCCGGGAAGAGATTTTTCTGCTTTGTTATGTTACTAAGTATCCAAACAACATTTTAATTGTCAAAAGATTTTTTATCACATTGTACAAATACAATAATAATACCGGGTTCTGATATATTGCAGGTACGCTCTGCACCTGAATATATAAAATAATTAAAATTACACAAGAATAAAACAGGATATAAGCATCAATTTTACCTTTCTTCTGAAATCGCAAATAGTCATAAAAAATGAAATATTAATACATTTTCAAAACAAAACTAAAATTCAATTTCATTGATTTTGTATATCTACGATCCATTTGACGATCCATTAGATTTCTTTAATATAAATAATATAAAAAATAATTATGGTTATTTATATACGAAAAGAAAATGTAAGCGATAAAAAATACTGTAATGCGCATGCATAATACGAGTATTATACTAATAAACGTACAAAAATAAGTTTAAAGAAACAAACAAAAACAAAACAACAAATCATTGCTTTTCGATTGTTTAAATATACATATGTATACACACAATGTGTACATGTGCCCATGAACGCAATTTAGTATGTATGTATGTGATATATGTGTGACAAAAAGGGAAGATTTACAACAACCACACCAATTTCCATCAAGAATTTGAAGTTTTAGTATTTTACAATAAATAAGATATATTATGTTCTTAAACGCTTAAACTACTATGAAAAATACAACTGCTCTGTGGTGTACAAGAAGCGGTTGTGACTACCAACCAGTAGGATGTCTGATTGAATCCCCACGCAACTTTTTAAAAAAAAATTTTAAAAGTGAAATTATTTCGAATGCCATTTTTTTGCTCATATTTTAGTCGTTAATGGACCGGCTTGAATTATTTTCAGTTTTCGTAGAACTCCATACAAGACATCTGCTTCATAAAATTGACCGTAGGACAGTTGCGGTCATAAAAAACAACAGAATAGGAAATATAACAAAAAAAGTCTTTTGGCTATATCTCATTAATTATTGGACCGAGTTTTGTTATTTTTAAACCGAACAAATTTATGAAAAATTCCAAGATAATGGTATAAAATTTATTTCTCTATGTTGTGTTGTGGCCTTAATTCGAACTACACCAAAATGTAGCAGACGGACATCGCTCATTCGACTTCTCTATCTATAAGGATCTAGAATATATATACTTTATGGGGTCTTAAATGAATAATGAAGAAATTACATACGGAATGACAAACCTATATATCCCCTTTCCAAATTTTTTGGTGAAGGGTATAAAAACTGGGATTTGTCTACCCGTTGTCGATTACAACCGCCTACTATTGAAAGGTTTTTGTTAATTTTTAGACCTTGGAGAACAGAAATAGACTGTCAGTAGCACAAAATTGTTCTCAAGAGCGAGTACACAAGCCCCAATTTTTTGGTATTGTATTGTCGTGACGTCGATGTTGACAACTGGAATATGGGCGATTGACAATAAAATGACGGCGACGTTGACGACGACAATTGGAATAAGGGTGATTTCATTTAGGCCAGTGATTGCCAAACGAACACCACGACACGTTTGGTTCGTACTTTGATGTAACGATGTGCGTACACTGAACCAAATTTCTTGTTGAATACCAAATATTCGCGCCATTTCTTTCGTTAAGATAAACAATTAGGAACTTAATGTAGTGTAATAGCTATTATTAGAGTGTTGTTTTTTTGCTTGGAAAATAGTCTACCTTTTTAATAGTTTTTCTAGTTCCTTTTAATTTTTTTTTCAATTTTGTTTTTAATAGTTATTTGAGATATTCTCCAAATTTTGTTTATAAAAAAGTTTTAATTTGTTGTGGGTTATATCTTAAAACGAGGAAACAAATGTACATAAACACTGGTGTAAACAGGTCATTTGTTTCGTTATGTGTATAAAAGAAAACAAGCGGCGTGCTACCTCCTCGTTCGATAGCTTGTATACGACTGAGTAAAATCATGATCCAATAATATTATTAGTATTATTTGATCATGAGTAAAATAATCATAGTTGGTATAGTCAGTGCTGAGGATTCGTGTGCTGTTGTACACATATGTACATATACTTATGTGTAATTTCGCTTTATGTTATTCTCTGAAATTTTTCATTAGTTGCCTCAATGATCGCAGAAATGAAATGTGTTAAGTGTTAATAAGGATCAGAAAATGGTGCATTCTATTTTCTGAAGATTTTATTGCAGCTCGTAAGAAAACATCAGAAAATAGCTGTTCCCGTTGCTATTTGCCAATTAAGTACTGTTTAAGTATACATATACTTGTAATATAAGTATATAAAATAAGTCTTGCCAGTGATGCGAAATTCTTCGTCGGCAACACTTGTAATATTACTTAAGTTCGGTTTCCACTTTGGCTTCACATGTATAAGACACTAATATTAGACGCTGCCCACGGGCGTTCTACTGGCAAACACTGATTTAGGCTCTTAATATTAAATACACTAATCAACTATTAGCACTTGCGCTACACATTTCTCACTGCTCACATTTCAATAAGAGAACAAGTAAATTCCTCTGTTTTATATTAATTATTTTATATAATAATTCAAAAAGTTTTGTTTGCTGATGGTTTCCAGCTAGTCTATATATGTATGTACTTACATACATACCAGTGTTGCGAATTTCTGTATTATAGTACATAAACTGTACTATTTAAAAATATTTGTATATTTTTTGACCATGAAATTTTTGTACTCTCTTGGTAATTTAACTGATTTCAATTTAATTTTCTAATAAGAATGTTATACAAACAAAAAAATTAAGATATAAAAATTCTTAAATTTTTTTTTGGCTAATTGTATAAAAACAGATATTATACAACAAAAAGATTTATTTTTGATTAATCACACAAATGAACTTTTTTTTGTATAATAAATTTAAATGTATATTGTTGTCGCTGCCTCAGTGATGTTATACAACTTTTTTGCGAAGTCTTTACGCAGCCCGAAGAAGTCCCTATTTTTCTTTAAGCGTTCAAAAAATTTTCTACAAAAATCCCTACAACTTTTAAATGATGTATACATATAAATATAAAAAATTTTATGTACATGAATCAGTTCTTTTTTTCAAAAGTGGTATTAGATGGTCGAACAGCTGACTTCATGCTTTTATTTCTTAAAAAATATATCCATTTGCTTGCCATTCTTACAGAATTCACATTTTTTTGTGTATCTTTCTTTCTGTGTGCTTCAGAAGATCAGACTTGGGGCAATTTGAAATCTTATTGCATTTAAACGGTTCGTCAGAGGCAGATTCCAGCCAGCCGTTAAAGTTATCGTCCTCCAGCCATTTGTTGCTGAAATTTTTGTCTCCATTACTTTTTGGTTTCCTTAAGTATGCCGATAAGTCTGAATAAGACGAAGAGTTCATTCTGGAGACTATATAAGTGTATAATAATTATATATAAATATAAAAGGCCAATATTTCACAAATTTACTGAAATGGCGGAAGCGATCATCTAAAAAACATGACGATTTGTAATGTTCCCGGGTTAAAGATTTTATAAAAATGTTGTCACAAATCGAATAAGCTTGCAAAATTAATATATTTTTGCCACATTATTGAAAAGTCTCTAAATTTTAATAATTTCACTATATCTCTAATTTTTCCCTAAGGAAAAATCCCTACTAATAGGGATTTTTCCCAACGTATAACATCACTGATCATAATATACGATTTTTTGTGACAGTAGAGAATTTTATTTAATACGTATAAAAAAGTTCTTTTACAAATTTGTTGGTAGCCGACGACTTGTAGTCTGTTACGGAACGCCCTGTAATTTCTCATAATAGTGTCATCACTGTTCAATTAAATGTGCCATCCTTGTTTCAAATCATCTGTTCGTAAACCGTGTTTTTTCGTTCCCTTTTTTCTTATTTTTCTTGCATACCATTTGATGTGGTTAAATACATAGAGGTTTAATGTCGTGTTAACAGTCAAAAAAGAAAGAAGTGCAAAACTGCGGTGAGTAAATTTATATTCACCCCTATTGCAAATGTCAGCGTCGACATCAACACAATACATTAGTTGCTGTCACATCGATATACCAACGCCGTCACGTCAACTCTATATCGGTATTTACTAAAAATATTGTGCTTACGTTGCCTTGTGCTGATTTTGCCTTTCTTCTGAAATCACAAATAGTCATAAAAAATGAAATATTAATACATTTTTAAAACAAAATTAAATTTCAATTTCATTGATCCATTACATTTCTTTAATATAAAAAATAATTATGGTTATTTATATACGAAAAGAAATATAAGCGATAACAAATACTGAATTATACATGCATAATATTATACTAATAAACGTACAAAAATAAGTTTAAAGAAAGTTTTCGTATTTTATAATAAATAAGATATATTATGTACTTAAACGCGTAAACTACTATGAAGCATGCAACTGCTCCGTGGTGTACAAGAAGCGCTTGTGACTGCCAACCAGTAGGTTGTTCGATTAAATCCCAACGCAACTTTTTCCAAAAATGTTTAAAAGTAAAATTATTTCGAATACCATTTTCTTGCCCATATTTTAGTCGTTAATGGACCGACTTCAATTATTTTCAGTCTAAACCTTCGTAGAACCCCATACAAGAGATCTGCTTCATAAAATTGACCGTAGGACAGTTGGGCCCATAAAAAACAACAGAATAGGAAATATAACAAAAAAGTCTTTTGGCTATATCTCATTAATTATTGGACTGAGTTTTGTTATTTTCAAACCGAACAAATTTATGAAAAATTCCAAGAGAATGGTATAAAATTTATTTCTCTATGTTGTGTTTTGGCCTTAATTCGAACTACACCAAAATGTAGCAGACGGACAGACGGACATCGCTCATTCGACATCTCTATCTATAAGGATCCAGAATATATATACTTTATGGGGTCTTAAATGAATAATGAAGAAATTACGTACGGAATGACAAACCTATGTATCCCCTTTCCAAATTTTTTGGTGAAGGGTATAAAAACCTAGTGATTTGTTGTTTTATGATTTTTCGGCTGTCTGGTCCACTGAGTTTTCTATATCTATCACTTTTGTGATTTGATAAATAGAAACATAAGCTCTGAATGGCAGATTTTGTTTGCTTATTTGTTATGAGGTGTTCATTCTGTTGAACATCATTTATTTCATCATCGCTATTTTCAATATATTCTTCGATTAGTACTTCTTCCAAGATTTCACCATTATTCAACGAACCTGACACAGCCACATAATTGTCAACACTTGTGTATTCTTCGAAAGTAAAAGCATTTTCTCCATTGCAAGGTAAGCGACTCCAAAAACATTCGATATCTAAAGGCTGATCCACACATAATTCAAAGCTTATTTCCTTACTAAAGCTTATGTTCTCCCATGCCTAAAAGCAATATGCATGGCAGTTGGGAGTTGCAATTTCATTTCTTCTTTTTCATCAATGCAATTAATGAATTTCATAACCAATTCTTTGCGGTACAATGTTTTAAAATTTTTAATATAACCTGGTATAGAGGCTGAAGTATTGAAGTGGTTTTTGGTGGTAGAAATTATATTTTTATGTGGGAAAGAGTAAGCGATCCATTGTGCGCACTGAAATTGTCGATAAATAATATAATTTTTCGACTTTTACTCATCATGCTATTGTTTAACTTTTGTAGCCATTCGTTAAATAATTCAGTGGTCATCCAAGCCTTTTTGTTATGACAGTAATCGATTGGGAAACTGTGTATATTCTTAAAGCACCTCGGTTTCGCTGATTTTCCAATGAGCAGAGGCTTAAGTTTTTCTGTGCTATCCATATTTACAGCAAATAGTAAAGTGATCCTTTCTTTACTGAGCTTACCACCGTGGCACTTTTCATCTTTAAAGCGAAATGTGCGATCGAGCAGACATTTATAAAACAATCCGCACTCGTCTACATTGAAAATATCTTTAGCGTCATAATCTCTTATGAGATCTATTAATTTGTTCTTCCATTCTAAGCACACATTTTCATTAACTGCAGCACTTTCGCCGCAAATATTTTTGAATGACAGGTTGTCTTTTTTTTTTTTTGAAACGATCCAGCCAGCCGTTGCTTGCTTTAAAGTTCTTCACATTTAGTCTTTTCGCTTTTTCTATTAACAGTGGCCCGCATATAGGAATATTGACCTGTCGACACTGCGTAAGCCATAGAACAAGATACTTCTCAATTTCTGGATGCTCTGTTTTTTTTGTCGTATACTTTCCAACCTGAAGAAGCTTTAAAAGTGTTAAAAAAATGTATTACGAATTTTATAATTTTCTTTCAAAATAAATTAAAATACATATGGATGCAGTTAAAATAGAAAAACAAAACTTTTGTGAAAAATAAAAGTAACTTCAAATATTAGTTTTTAATATGAATACTATTTAAAAAAATAGTAATTAGGTTGTTTTAATCAGAGCCCATTTTTTTAATTTAGTCTTTCGGGATTTTGCTCAATTAAATCTTCATAGTTTATTTCTTGCATAATTTATGCTTCTATAGACAATAATACAAGATCATTAAGTTTATCTTGGTCCATACTTGCCCGTAAATAGTTTTTTAACCTTTTCGGGGTGGAAAAAGATCCTTCTGCTGAAGAGTTTGTAGCAGGGATACTCCAAAAATATTATTTAAAACCTTTTGAGCAGTAATGGGAATTTGATATTTTCCCGCCAAATCTAGCGATTTTGAAAGCAGTGGAAAAAATTGTTTTAGCTATATGTATATGCAGTGATGCCAAGAGTAGGGAATTTACCCTTTTTATAGGGAAAACAATGGAAACTTTCAAGCGAAGGAAAAAGAGGAGAGATTTTTCATTTTGAGGAAAATGTAGGGAAATTTTAATACTTTTCTTTTTTCCTTTTTATTACGGTGTAATTGCGTAAACCGTGGTGTAATTATTAAATATATTTCATACAGACAGAAAACATCCATTCTAAGCACACATTTTCATTAACGGCAGCACTTTCGCCGCAAATTTTTTTGAATGACAGGTTGTGTCTTTTTTTTTGAAACGATCCAGCCAGCCGTTGCTTGCTTTAAAGTTCTTCACATTTAGTCTTTTCGCTTTTTCTATTAACAGTGGACCGCTTATAGGAATATTGACCTGTTGACGCTGCGTAAGCCATAGAACAAGATACTTCTCAATTTCTGGATGCTCAGTTTTTTTGTCGTATACTTTCCAACCTGAAGAAGCTTTAAAAGTATTAAAAAAATGTATTACGAATTTTATAATTTTCTTTCAAAATAAATTAAAATACATATGGATGCAGTTAAAATAGAAAAACAAAACTTTTGTGAAAAATAAAAGTAACTTCAAATATTAGTTTTTAATATGAATACTATTTAAAAAAATAGTAATTAGGTTTTTTTAATCGGAGCCCATTTTTTTAATTTAGTCTTTCGGGATTTTGCTCAATTAAATCTTCATAGTTTATTTCTTGCATAATTTATGCTTCTATAGACAATAATACAAGATCATTAAGTTTATCTTGGTCCTTACTTGCCCGTAAATAGTTTTTTAACCTTTTCGGGATGGAAAAAGATCCTTCTGCTGAAGAGTTTGTAGCAGGGATACTCCAAAAATATTATTTAAAACCTTTTGAGCAGTAATGGGAATTAGTAGTATATTTGTGGGCATTCTGGCACACCAATTAGAATCTAATTAGATTTGGCATCCTTATAGAAAACATACACGTATGGGCATTCTGGCACACCAATTAGAATCTAATTAGATTGGGCCTCCTTATGGAAAAAAATACACGTATGGGCATTCTGGCACACCAATTAGAATCCCACTAGATTTGGCCTCCTTATGGAAAAAATACACGTATGGGCATTCTGGCACACCAATTAGAATCCCACTAGATTTGACCTCCTTATGGAAAAAATACACGTATGGGGAAAATACACTTATAGAGATACTGAGTCATATAATGAGAAAAATATGATAATTCCGTTACACATGCATTCATATATTTTTCCATGCTTTTACAATAAAGAGAAATTCAAATGAGATATTTTTTCGCACCATGTCAATGAGATTCTCATTTGAGTAGTTTTTATTAAAACCTAAAATAAGAGTTTTACTATCCAGCACAAATTGATATAAAAGAACGTTCAGATTTTTTTGTTTATTATTGTTCTTCACAGTTACTTGAAATCACATTAAACAAAAGTTAAAGCAGATTTTCGCATCAAACAAAATGGTAAGTATACAGTTTTATAATATATAAAAAAATTTTTATTTATTATATAGATGCTGTAGAAAAAATATACAAATATTTATACATATTATATGATTGTTTTTATTTGATTGCTTTTAGATCTATCAACAGTTAATTAACATAGCCCAAGGAATAAAATCAGAGTACACGAAAATTGATGATATTCCCTTAAATAAACCATTAAAAATTTTAAATTTTGAGTGGAAGGTTACACAATATGGATCCAAAGTCATAGCATATTTGGAGAACAATAAATGGTTTTATCTACCTCAAAGAATGGTTAAATATTTAAACAGAGAGGATCCTTACTTAGCCAATATGAATGAAAAAATTTGGACAATTATTTACAAAGGACGACAATCGCCAAATGGTTCTGCAATATTCGAACTAAACTACAGCTAATTTTTTTAATAAACAAAACTAGTTTTGTAATTTTGTAAATCTGTATATTATAACACAATAAATGTACATATGTGGTAATGTGAAATGAATCTCGATTATGTATTTATTTTTGCACATGCGTAGACTTGCATTTTATTCGCTTTATATATTTATTTTTCATTTTAAGACATGCGTAGGCTTGCATTTTAAGAAAAAGTATAGAACAATTCAAAATTAATTGAAAAGTTAAACATGCATGAGCAAGAAATAAGGTCAAAAATATGCTGCATTATTTCCTATTTTATTTCATTTGTTGTTTTTAATCTTTCTATGACAAGGTAGTAAAATTTAAACATTTGTTTGTATGGAAAAACTCTTAAGAACGAAAGACATGCGTATGCTTGCTTTCACTTATTTTTGTCGTAGTGTGTGGGTACATTAACTATTTTTATTGAAGGACACAGTTTCAGTAAAATTTCTTAAGAACGAAAGACATGCGTATGCTTGCTTTCACTTATTTTTTGTCGTAGTGTGTGGGTACATTAACTATTTTTATTGAAGGACACACATTTTTTTCTACTTCAATGTTTTAAAATGCAATAATTTATGAGGCTATAAATCTGGTATGGTATGTTTGTTACTTAAGCAAAAAAAGGGTATGGAAAGGCAATAAAATTTTAAAATCCGTTTCAGTAAAATTTCTTAAGAACGAAAGACATGCGTATGCTTGCTTTCACTTATTTTTTGTCGTAGTGTGTGGGTACATTAACTATTTTTATTTAAGGACACACATTTTTTTCTACTTCAATGTTTTAAAATGCAATAATTTATGAGGCTATAAATCTGGTATGGTATGTTTGTTACTTAAGCAAAAAAAGGGTATGGAAAGTCAATAAAATTTTAAAATCCGTTTCAGGAAAATTTCTTAAGAACGAAAGACATGCGTATGCTTGCTTTCACTTATTTTTGTCGTAGTGTGTGGGTACATTAATTATTTTTATTGAAGGACACACATTTTTTTCTACTTCAATGTTTTAAAATGCAATAATTTATGAGCGCATAAATGTGTTATGATGCTTTTGTTACCTAAGAAAAATGTTTAAACAAGGGTGATTAACAGTATATGTGTATGTATTAGTGCCTCTAGAAAAGTATAAAATCAGCTATTTTTTCGAACAAAATTCTAGTTCTGTGAAATTATTCAACATAGTAAGATTTATGTAAAATTATTCGAAGTAAAAAGATTTATAAAACTTTTAATTTGTGGTTTTTTATTATTCAATGTATTAAGATTGTTTCCAAAGAAAAGAAAAAAAATTATATTTGTGTTTTAGTAAGACTTTTTTAAAAAGAAAAAACTTTAAATTTGTGTTTTATAATTCTGATTCATAACAGGTTAGTAAAAATGATTTTAATATTAATTTTTATCACTACGAATACACAAGAATTTGATCGACATTGTGATATAGACTGTTAAATAATTTTACTATACAAAAAAATTAAGTTTTTAAACATCTTTAGTGAATTTCCAAAAAAATTGTGATATTATGGAAAGAATAGCAACCAAGCTAGAATGCTCAGAAAGTCAAAGAGCTTTTCAAAGTGAGGAAAATTTCAGGGAGCATGAAAGATCTCATGCTTCGAACTCAAAAAAAAGTGTTGTAAAGCTACTAAAAAGTGCTTTTAAAAAGAGGATTATAACACTAGAATATGAAAATAGTAATGAAGAATGTCTTCTACCGGAGATGCTTATGAAGGAAGCTGAGGAACCGTTAAAAAGAGAAGTTGACAACTTCTTAAAGGCTAATGATGCTCTTAAATTTAATATGGAGATATATGGATTATATGCTCGCCCCAATGTAAATGACTTAGAAAATACCCCAATAGAGGTGAAACATTTTCAAACGAAAATGAAGGAAATTTTCCATATAGAAGAGTTTGCCGATGAATATGGTTATAATATTCAAAGAATATTAACAAAAATGGAAGACTTTCAAGAGCGGGATAGTGGTTGGACTCTAGTTCAACTTTTAAAACTTCATATAAACCTAAATAGATACCAACAACTAAAGGGTTCCAGTTTCATTCCTCTCCCAAATAAAATAAAGTTAAAAAAAGCATGCATAAATGTACAAAACAATGATGAATTTTGCTTCAAATGGGCAATACTATCAGCCTTAGCAACCCATAGAAATTCTCAAAGAACAAGCAGTTATGGCGTCAACATTGATGAACAACAAATTTTCTTTAACGGCTTCTGCTTAAATTTTAGTGGCTTATGCTTCCCACTAAAAATAAAAGATATAGAAATTTTTGAAACTAATAATCCGAATATTAGTGTAAATGTCTTTGGATATGACATGGAAAAAGACTTGATTGTGGGACCCTATTATAAAACAAAAGGAAAAAAATCTAAACATATCCAACTTTTATTCATGCAGAAAAAAGTTGAGGGAAACATAGTTTCACACTATGTTTATATAAAAAATATATCAAGGTAAGTGTTATGATTACGAATAAAATTATAAATTTCTTTTTAGTTTTCATTATTATACTATTTTTTATTTATTCATACATCCATTTTGTAATTTTTTCAGATTCATTAGAGCTCATCATGGAAGCATTATCCTATGTGATGATTGTCTACAGAATTTTCACCATGAACAACAATTAGAAATTCATAGGCAACATTGTAAAAATCAAATTGCATATACACCACAAGCAGATAAGTCTACAATACAATTTAGTAATTATAGTAATAGTATAGATGTACCGTTCGTAATATACGCAGATTCGGAATGCATATTTGAAAATATTCAAACTTGCATTCCGTGTGGTGATATTTCTTCAACAACATTAGTTGATAGACATGTGCCCTATGCTATATCATATTTCATTAAATGTACTTTTAACGACAATTTAAATAAGCTATGTAGCTTTAAAGGTTTAGATTCACCTACACTGTTTATAGAGAGTTTAATTAAAGACGTAAAATATTTAAGTAATAATTATTTATCTATAGTAAAACTCATGCTACCCCTAACAGAAGAAGAAAATTTAGACTACCATTCGACCAATATATGTCACATTTGTTCTAAAGTTATTTTAGATGATTCAAAAGTTAGGGATCATTGTCATATGAGTGGGAAATATAGAGGCGCTGCACATAGTTTGTGTAATCTTAATTACAAAGTGCCAAAATTCTTTCCAGTAATTTTCCACAATTATGACTGCCATTTATTTTTGAAGGAGCTAAATAGTATAAATGATGGCCCTATAAATATTATTCCACTCAATAAAGAGCTTTATATATCTCTCTCTAAAACTATAACTGATGAGAATAGTGCTAACATTGAAATTCGATTTTTAGATTCCTATAGATTTTTACCAGCAAGCTTAAATGATTTGGTTGAAAATTTAGCTAAGCAAGATTTAAAAGTAGTAAAATCAATATTTGGAGAAAACGAAAGTAAATTTAATTTGCTTATTAGAAAAGGTGTCTTTCCATACAGCTATTTAAATACTATAGAAAAACTTAAAGAAACTTCTTTGCCGGATATAGAGAGCTTTTATAATAAATTAACTGATGAAGACTGTTCTCAAGAAGATTACGCCCATGCTAAAGAAGTATGGAGCACGTTTGATTGTTCAACTTTAGAAGATTATTTATTATTGTATTTGAAAACTGATGTTTTGTTGTTAACAGATGTTTTTGAAAACTTTAGATTTATTAGCAAAAATATTTATAAATTAGACCCCTGTCATTACTATACAGCCCCAGGACTTTCTTGGGACGCGATGTTAAAAATAACAGATATTAAATTAGAGTTGTTGATAGACATAGAAATGATTCATTTTATACAAAAGGGGATAAGAGGAGGAATAGTACAGTGCTCTCAACGGCATTCTATTGCAAACAACAAATACATGAATGATTACAATGAGAATCTACCATCTAAGTATTTAATGTATTTAGATGCAAATAATTTGTATGGTTGGGCAATGTCTTAAGCGCTACCAGAAGGTAATTTTGAGTGGGAAACAGATATTGAAAACTTTTGTCTGGATAGTATACCAGAAGACTCAGCTACTGGATATATATTAGAAGTTGATTTGTTGTATCCATTACAAATTCATGATATTCATAATAATTTACGTTTTTGTAGTGAAAATAAAAATCCTCCAAATTCTAAAGAAAAGAAATTAATTGTTGATTTAAACAATAAATATGGATATGTAATATATTATAAAAATTTACAACAATGTTTAAAACATGGTTTAAAGTTAGTAAAATTTCATCGAATTTTGAAATTTAAGCAATCAGCTTGGTTAAAGCCATATATTTCATTAAATAATTTACATAGAACTAACGCCCAAAACACGTTTGAAAAGAATTTCTTCAAATTATTAAATAATGCCGTATACGGTAAAACAATGGAAAACGTTGACAAGCGTAAGAATGTTAAAATTGTTAATGAGTGGGAAAGCGTGGGTAGGAAAATGGGTGCTCGTGTCCTTATTGCCAAATCAGAATTTCATTCATTCAGCATATTTGAGGAAAATATGATAGCTGTGGAGCTAAACAGAAGTTATTCGTTTTATAATAAACCAATTTATTTAGGATTTACAATACTAGAACTTTCAAAGTGGAAGATGTACAACTTTCATTATGGTTATATACTACCAAAATATAATATCAAAGCAGAGCTGAATTATATGGATACCGATTCGTTCATATACACAATCGAAACTGATGATTTTTATAAAGATATAATAAACGATATTGATGGAAAGTTTGATACATCAGATTATGAAGCGAATAATAAATTTGGTATTCCACAAAAAAATAAAAAAATATTAGGCATGATGAAGGATGAAAATAATGGTAGGGTAATGAAGGAATTTGTGGGGTTGAGAGCGAAAATGTACTCATACAAAATGGAAGATATGAATGAAGTCAAGAAAGCAAAGGGTATAAAAAGTAATGTATCTAGAAATTTAAGTTTATTAGATTACAAAAACTGTCTGTATAATAAGAAAGTATATTATAGAAGTATGTATACTTTTAAGTCAAAACTACATGTTTTATATACGTCTTTAATCAATAAGGTATCTTTAAGTTATTTAGACAACAAAAGATACGTGTGCAATAATAGTGTAAAAACCCTTGCTTGGGGGCATTATCAAGAATCATTTATAAACGATAGCAATGACGATTTTCTAATGGAAATCGATCATATAGACAATCAAAGGTCACCTGATTGTATAGACCAATTTATAAATGATTCTGCTGACGATAATTTGTTAATGGAAATAGATTGTTAATTTTTTTATATTTTTATTTTTTTTTAGCTTTGGTTAGCACATGAGTTAGACTCAGAACTACCGGGTCGATACATATTAGTTGTCGAGTCTATATGGGTGGACACCTCAGTCTATGTCATATGCTAGCAATTACTATGGACACCGGTGATGAAAATGGAAGTCGATAATTACAATCTGACTCCCAGAAATCACTAAAGTCCAGAGCAAACGCTGATATTAGCGCGTGTCTCAGGGATTGGTAGATCTATCCCAATGGTGGACTGAACAATCAACTACTGAGACACGAAAGGAGGGGAATCGAAAAGGGGTCCCGTTACACTTGTGGACTGCTTCGATAACAACCCCTCCCACATATGTATAATATTTATTATATATTTATCAATATAATAATATAATATTTATTTATTAATATTTATATATTTTACAACTGAATTCAAACGATTATAGTATGAAACAAAAAGAAAAAATTTAATAAAATTTTAATTATGTATTTATGTTTAAATATAAAAATATAACTATTTGTGTTTTATTTATTTCAAATTATATTTATTGAATAAAAAATTTAGACATAGGTGACCACAATTAAATGTATTAAAGTTTTGTTTTCGCTCATATTTATATTCAATAGGTCTCTTTAAATAATTAACTACTTCAATTGGAGGTTGTAAGTTTCCAAAGCTATCAAAATACTCTTTATAGTTGCGATTTTTATAATAAGCTACCCAATGAGTTCCAGGACCCTGAAAATTATCTAAATTAACAATACCACATTCTTGAAGTAATGGTTTTTTAGGTAAACGGTCACGCATAAAAACTCCTCCAAATTTACTTAGTTGTTTACCATATTTCATCAAATCTATATCAGTTAATGGTCGATTGGGTAGCTTATCTAAAAGTTTTTTGGAGCTGGCTTATAGTACAGACCATATCCAGATGGTTTTAGATATAGACCTCTTCCCATAGCAATTGATTCCATGTGTTTATTATGTCGAGTAGCCTCTGCTAGTTGTTCTTTTCCATTTTTTATATCATTAACAGCCTTAATAATAGCTGACCCACCTGTAGCCAAACCTCCAAGTGCTGACAAAGCTGTTAGGATTGGAATAATTGGAAGAAATCCACCAATTTTCGGCATTGGTATAACTCTCGGTATAGCAATATTAGCTCTCTTCTTCCCTTTAAAGTTTGAAGTAACGGCTTTTCGCGCAATTTTAACAGCGGCATTTAAATTGTTTGGTTTTTCGTTTCTCAAGAGCTTTAGAGTATTTTTAACAGTTGTTGAAAACAATTTTCTATCACATGCTTTTCTCTTTTTACATTTTTTCTTCTGTGATTTTCTGGACTTACGAGTTTTGATATGATTCATACCTAACCCCAACTTAACTTTTGATTTCATAGTGTTTGTTACGAGCCAAGCGTGTGCTCGTTCTTTGAAATCACTATCTTTAGATTGTACTCGTTTCCAAGCTTTTTCAACTAATATTTGATCGGCTTTATGTCTTTTGTTAATATCGTTTGTTTGTGAATATGCAATATCGTGTTCCCTACAAGCTGCGTCTAACAAATTTATCCCTTTATCACCCCTCGCTAAACGTTTTTCAAGTTTTGTTCCAGGTCCACAAAACTGATAACCAGGTAAATGCAGTTCGACAGGTAATTTATTTATTAAGTTGTTTACAAAACCACTTCCAAAATTATACTGATTATTTTTAACTCCTTTGCTATAGTTTATACTCATTTTTTCTTTTAATTATATAATATATATAATATTATATTATAATATACGTTTAATATGATTGACACTAAAAATTTAAATGATTAGGTTTTGTTATATAAGAGGAAATTTATATCAAAACTCATTTAGTTATCAAAATGAGACTAGTAAAGCAAGCTAAGCAAATTGTAATAAGAAATGCTGATGAAGCTCAAGACAAGAAATCTAAAATTAAACATAGTACACTTTTACCAAATTCAATACGAGCATTAATTGTGTGGTCCCTCAAATTGTGGTAAAACTAATGTTATGATTAGTTTAATAGAAAGTCCCAACGGTCTTAGTTTCAAAAACATTTACATATATTCAAAATCTTTGTATCAACCAAAATATTGTTATCTAAAGAAATTGATAGACCCAATAAACGGAATAAATATTTTTACATTTGCGGAAAATGAGGAAGTTCTAAGCCCGACTGAAGCCATCCCTCATTCAATAATAATCTTTGATGATGTTATATGTGGGAAACAGGGGGCTATAAGAGATTACTTTTGCATGGGTAGACATAAGAATATAGATTGTTTTTATTTATGTCAAACATATACGAAAATTCCCAAACATCTTATTCGGGATAATGCGAATATGATAATAATATTTAAACAGGACGAAATGAATTTGCGTCATATATATAATGATCATATTATTGGAGATATGTAATTTAAAGAATTTACGGATATATGTAGTGAGTGTTGGAAAGATAAATATGGATTCATGGTTGTCAATAAGGACGATTTGATTAATAAAGGGCGATATAGGAAAGGTTTTGATGAATTCATACAACTGTAAGGAAGATATATAAATCACTTCATGAATAGTTAGAAAAGCAGTTCACAATAATATATGGAGTAGTTAACAAATATATACATAACAGTTTATAATCAGATAAAAAGCAGGTCGATAGCAGATAGAAAGCAGTTCATATAAAACAGTTCACAATCAGATATAAAGCAGTTCGACATCAGATATAAGCCCGATTGATTTCAGATATAAATCAGATCGATATGAGTAATAATAAAATATTAAAAGATATTGTTAATACAAGGGCGATTTTAAAGGAAAAACTAAAAAATATTAAATTAAATGAAGTAGAGAGACTTAATTTATTGGAAGATACATTTACACCTATAACAAAACCTTTGAAAAAGATTATTAGAAAAATTGATGATTATCAATCAGACAATTTATTAGATGATACATTTAAATCTCTAACGAAACCTTTAAATACAAAAAATGAAAAAAATGCTGATTACCAATCAGATGATTTATTGCACGAGTCATTCAAAGATATAACAAAACCTTCAAATAAGAAAATTGAAAAAATTTATGATTATCAATCAGATGATTTTCAGTCAAATGATGATGACATAACAGATTCACAACTTCCATCACTACCATCCGATAATAGCTCTGATAATTATGACGATGATGTAGCTTATGATCAAGAAGCGTTAAATGGTAGTAAAAAATCGTCACTAGCGGAAAATATAGAATTGCTCCTGACTAACAAAACGATAGATAAAGTTTATGGTTTCAACATAGATGAAAGTGGAAAATGGCGCTATGCAAATAATGTGCTAAATTTTAATGTGGATAACTCAATTCAAATAGGGAATTTAACGTGGAAAATGACTCCAGGATTATTTGAATTATTATTTCATTCAAAACCCCTACATTACAATAAAAATGATTTAAAAAAATATAAAGAAATTTTAATAAGTACAAATGCACATAAACGACAATATCAATCAAAAGCTCAAATTAAAGGTACACGAGCGTTCAAATATGTTCGCATAATAAAAAATTTATTTAATACTAAAACAAATGTTTTTACGAAAGGTAGTGGATTATCGCTAAAATCTGTAGACAATCGTAAGCCTAGCTATATATATTGGGATGACCCGAATGAATTAGTTGACAGAATGCGTTTACTTATTTCATCGGAAAGTGCTGGTCATAATAATCACAGAAATGAAATAATTTCCATCATTGAAGAATTAAGAGAAGCTAACATAATATATTAAAAATGAGTTATATAAATAAATTTGGTGAAAGTTCAATTAAGCATAATCTAAATAACTCGAAGTTAAGGATATCCCAATATAATTTAGAAATCAATAACATAACAAAAGATATAGAAAAGATATATACTACTATAAAGATTATAAAGGATCAGTTCCATGATATAAATATGAACCTCTCCAATAAAGTCGAAAATAGACTAAATGAGATTGAAGCCTATATTTTTAAATGGATTAGCATAGAAGAACTTAAAAATGAATATGACTCACAATTAAATATTATTAGGAGTGATATAAAAATATTACAAGAAAACATAAAAAAAAATATTGATGAAGATGTTGCACTTATTGAAAAAGCTGGGAAGGGTCAAATATACTCTTCAAATAAAGACTTTATAAAAAATATAGAAGAAAGATTTAATAAAATTGATGATTTTATTTTTAAACGGATTGATAAAAACACTAATGTGGATGATGTGAAAAAACGAAAACTTGAATGGCCTAAAATTAAGACGGCTAAGTAAACAAAACTTTATAAGATATATATATATATGAGAATGACATAGAAAAAATAATAATATACAAAATGAACGAGGATAAAAGAGAAATAGTTAATGAACTACACAAACAAGCGCGAAAAAATTTTAAAAGAAGACGAGTTATAATGAAAGGAATTGATGATTTATGGCAAGCTGATTTGGTTGAAATGGGGAATTATGCGTTATATAATAATGGATATCGTTATCTTCTAACAGTAATAGATACCTTCTCAAAAAAAGCTTGGGTTGCAGCAGTAAAAAATAAAACTGCACTGAGTGTAGCGTATGCTATGAGGAGTATTTTCACTAATAACAATCGAAAACCAAGAAATTTACAAACAGATGATGGTAAAGAATTTTTCAATAATCAGTTTCATCAACTAATGCAATCAAACAAAATTAATCACTACTCAACATATAGTGTTCTAAAGGCATCCATAGTAGAACGATTTAATAGAACTTTAGAAGGAATGATGTGGAAAGAGTTTAGCTATCGGGGTTCATATAAATGGATAACCATATATCAAGACCTTGTTGACAAATATAATAACACATATCACAGAACAATAAAAATGTCACCTAATGAAGTGAATTCTTCAAAAGAAAAATTGTTATTGGATACCGTTTACAACAATTTAAAAATATTTAAAAAACCAAAATTTAAAGTGAATGATAATGTTCGAATAAGTAAATATAAGCATACATTTGAAAAAGGTTACACACCAAATTGGACTACAGAAATATTTAAAATTAAAACTATAAAAAATACAAACCCTAATACTTATATATTACAAGACTATCAAGGTCATGAAATTAAAGGTGGTTTTTACGAGCCCGAGCTAATGAGAACTAAATTTCCAGACACATATTTAGTAGAAAAAGTTTTAAAACGAAAAAGGAATAAGGTTTATGTAAAATGGCTAGGATTTTCATCAGAACACAACTCTTGGATTAATATAAGCAATGAATCATAAAAATCATAACAGATGTTATTAATAATTCATTCATTCATCAGTCTTTAAAATGTCAATAACACTCACATTAAACGGAAACTCTTCATATCTTGTTGCAAACTATTTTCCACCGATGGAACTAAATGAAAATTATGTTTGTGGCTTAATAAGCTTTGACACATATCATTCAATTCCGAATGTTGATGTAGAAAACAATTTATTTCATATTGGCAATCATGAAATAGAAATTCCTGTTGGATCATATGAATTAGCTGATATAGCTGAATTACTAAGAAAGAAATATCATAATCTGAATGAGAAAGGAACGCTTGACATACAAGCAAATTATAATACATTACAAACATTCATCAAAAGCACAACTGATTCCATTTATTTCAATAAAAAGAACTCTATCGGCTCCTTATTGGGCTTTAGCGAAAGAGTATTAGAACCAGATATTGATCATTACTCAGATAAAACAATAGATATAACAAAAATAAATACAATAATCGTTGAATGTAATATTGTAAGCGGATCATATATAAATAACATGTCTGCACATATTTTACATCAGTTCTCACTTAACGTTAGCCCAGGATATAAAATAACAGAGGCGCCATCGAATGTGATATATTTACCCGTGAATTCAAAATCAGTTAATTGTCTTGTTTTGAAAGTCGTCGATCAAAACGGAAATTTAATTAACTTTCGCGGTGAAAAAATAACAATAAGATTACATTTAAAGCCAATGAGAGAATTATTATATTTAATAAAAGTGAGTTGCAAAATAAGTCCGACTTCATTCTAGCATCAACAACAACGAAATACAAATCAGAAAAGTCATCGCGCTGTGAAAGTCAATCAGAAAAGTATAAAAGAAAAATTGAAGGTATTAAGTCTGAACTAAGTAACACTCTTAGTGAAGTTAATAAAAACTTTTTAATAAATTTGGGATTTATATTAAAAAAATAGAGCTAATCATATAGCTATCGAGCCTGAAAAATTCTATAAAATGAGTAATATTATTAATATTTTACAAAAACCACATTTGGATAGTTCAATTATAAAAAAGGAGTATCACAGCTACACATCATATCTACAGTCATTCAAAAATAATGATGAAATTCGTATAACAATTCAAAATCAAGATTTATATGTTTTACCAAGCGAAAGTCTTCTATACATTGAAGGGCTTGCAACAAAGGAAGATTCAACAGCTTCCACATCTATACGTCTCTTAAACAATTGTATTGCACATCTGTTTGACGAAATTCGATATGAAATCAATGGTGTAGAAATTGATCGTACACGTCATTTGGGTATTGCAACAGAATTAAAAAACTTTGTGTCGCTGAATAAGTTGGAAAGTGATAATCTAGTAAATGCAGGATGGTCGCCACTTAATAATGATGATCTTACACTTGTAGACGGTTATTTCAATTTCTGTATGCCACTAAAATTCTTACTTGGATTTGCTGAAGATTTTAATAAAATAATAGTTAATTCTAAACATGAATTGATTCTTTTGCGATCTAAAGATGATAAACAAGTTTTAAAATCTAATGTATCAACCGAAAAAACTAAGTTGTCTATTTTAAACATTTCTTGGAAAATACCACACATTCAACTTGCTGACGCTTACAAATTGCAGATGTTTAAAACAATTAACAATCGCCATCCTTTAAATATATCTTTCAGAAGTTGGGATATGTATTACTACCCGTCACTTCCAGAAAGTACAACAGTTTTATGGAATGTTAAGTTAGCCAGCGAAAACGAAAGACCACGTTTCCTACTTTTGGGTCTTCGAAACAGTGCCAACAAATTTCAACATTGTGATTTGACAGATATAAAAGTACATCTTAACTCTGATACATATCCCTATGATGATCTAAACCTAAAATTTGATAGAAATCGTTTTGCCATACTATATGATATGTATTTAAAGTTTCAATCAACTTATTATTCACGCGATCCTCAACCACTATTAACAAGAGAAAATTTTAAAGCTTTAGCTCCAATAGTTGTATTGGATGTAACACATCAAAATGAATCAATCAAAACTGGACCAATCGACATACGGATTGAAATAAAAACCTTAAAAAATATCCCCGCTAATATGTCTGCTTATTGCTTAATTATACATGATAAAATGTTTGAATATATCCCCCTGACAAATGAAATAAGAAAACTATTGTAGATATAAATAAATTAAAAAATGGTATAAATATCTAATCTAACATCATTAAGGTTTATTCACAAACACTTTGTCTACATATGTAGTCATTCTCATTAACAAGGATGATTCTAAAAGATATGTACGATTTCTTAAAACGGTGTTCCCATATTATTTCCGATGAAGATAAAAATAAACTCATGACTATTCAATCACATCTAGAAGGGACAAATAATTTGAAAACAACGATAAATAAACATGGAGAGCATTATGACAATTGCTGTTGGTCTAATGAAAATGAGACATGTGGACCAGATACCTGTTCATGTGTACAACATAGGATACGTAATACTGAAATAGAGAAAGAAGCAACCACACTTATGAAATTTTATTACAAAATATATAATATTAGCAAATGTAAAAATTGTAATTTTCAAAAAATCTAATTAATAAAAAAGAGAAATAATAAAATTTAGTGAAAGACATACATTTTAATTTTTATATATTTTTTTATTTATTCAATTATAAGTTTTTCTAGACTAGTGGAATTTTATTTACTGCCTCCATTAATACATCATCTTGGCCATCATATAGGGCCAAGTATGATGCTACATCAAATGGAGGCAGCATAATTATTTCACTAATGTGAATAATTTCTTTCGATAATTTAATATTTAGAAAGATATCATCATCTCCATCGAGAAGATGATGATATGTTTCTGATGTTGTGGCTTCTGATGATATTGTTGCTGTTGTTTCTGTTGATGTTGTTGTTGTTGCTGCTGCTGTTTCTGCTGTTGATATTGCTGTTCTTGTTGCTGCTGATATCGTTGTTGTTTCTGATGTTGCTGCTTCAGATGATGTTATTGGTGTTGCTTCTGCTGATGTAGTTGTTGTTTCTGATATTGCTGTTTCAGATGATGTTATTGGTGTTGCTTCTGCTGATGTAGTTGTTGTTTCTGATATTGCTGTTTCAGATGATGTTATTGGTGTTGCTTTTGCTGATGTAGTTGTTGCTTCTGATGATATTATTATTGCTGCTTCTGATTCTGCTTTTTTTAAATTAGCCTTCATAACTTTATGGTACAGCGGAGTGTTCCATATAGGCTTTCTTAATACAACGTTGTGTTGTTTTAAATAGTGTCTTTTTTTGTTACACCATGTGGAAAAACTAATTAATTTACATGTTTCGCAAATATATTTTTTACATTCCATGTTTAAAGTTTTATAAATCTTTTTACGTCGAATAATTTTACATAAATCTTACTATGTGTAATAATTTCACAGAACTAGAATTTTGTTCGAAAAAATAGCTGATTTTATACTTTTCTAGAGGCACTACTACATACACATATACTGTTAATCACCCTTGTTTAAACATTTTTCTTAGGTAACAAAAGCATCATAACACATTTATGCGCTCATAAAATATTGCATTTAAACATTGAAGTAGAAAAAAATGTGTGTCCTTCAATAAAAATAGTTAATGTACCCACACACTACGACAAAAAATAAGTGAAAGCAAGCATACGCATGTCTTTCGTTCTTAAGAAATTTTACTGAAACTGTGTCCTTCAATAAAAATAGTTAATGTACCCACACACTACGACAAAAATAAGTGAAAGCAAGCATACGCATGTCTTTCGTTCTTAAGAAATTTTCCTGAAACGGATTTTAAAATGTTATTGCCTTTCCATATCCTTTTTTGCTTAAGTAACAAACATACCATACCAGATTTACAGCCTCATAAATTATTGCATTTTAAAACATTGAAGTAGAAAAAAATGTGTGTCCTTCAATAAAAATAGTTAATGTACCCACACACTACGACAAAAAATAAGTGAAAGCAAGCATACGCATGTCTTTCGTTCTTAAGAAATTTTACTGAAACTGTATCCTTCAATAAAAATAGTTAATGTACCCACACACTACGACAAAAATAAGTGAAAGCAAGCATACGCATGTCTTTCGTTCTTAAGAGTTTTTCCATACAAACAAATGTTTAAATTTTACTACCTTGTCATAGAAAGATTAAAAACAACAAATGAAATAAAATAGGAAATAATGCAGCATATTTTTGACCTTATTTCTTGCTCATGCATGTTTAACTTTTCAATTAATTCTGAATTGTTCTATACTTTTTCTTAAAATGCAAGCCTACGCATGTCTTAAAATGAAAAATAAATATATAAAGCGAATAAAATGCAAGTCTACGCATGTGCAAAAATAAATACATAATCGAGATTCATTTCACATTACCACATATGTACATTTATTGTTTTATAATATACAGATTTACAAAATTACAAAACTAGTTTTGTTTATTAAAAAAATTAGCTGTAGTTTAGTTCGAATATTGCAGAACCATTTGGCGATTGTCGTCCTTTGTAAATAATTGTCCAAATTTTTTCATTCATATTGGCTAAGTAAGGATCCTCTCTGTTTAAATATTTAACCATTCTTTGAGGTAGATAAAACCATTTATTGTTCTCCAAATATGCTATGACTTTGGATCCATATTGTGTAACCTTCCACTCAAAATTTAAAATTTTTAATGGTTTATTTAAGGGAATATCATCAATTTTCGTGTACTCTGATTTTATTCCTTGGGCTATGTTAATTAACTGTTGATAGATCTAAAAGCAATCAAATAAAAACAATCATATAATATGTATAAATATTTGTATATTTTTTCTACAGCATCTATATAATAAATAAAAAATTTTTTATATATTATAAAACTGTATACTTACCATTTTGTTTAATGCGAAAATCTGCTTTAACTTTTGTTTAATGTGATTTCAAGTAACTGTGAAGAACAATAATAAACAAAAAAATCTGAACGTTCTTTTATATCAATTTGTGCTGGATAGTAAAACTCTTATTTTAGGTTTTAATAAAAACTACTCAAATGAGAATCTCATTGACATGGTGCGAAAAAATATCTCATTTGAATTTCTCTTTATTGTAAAAGCATACACATGGAAAAATATATGAATGCATGTGTAACAGAATTATCATATTTTTCTCATTATATGACTCAGTATCTCTATAAGTGTATTTTCCCCATACGTGTATTTTTTCCATAAGGAGGCCAAATCTAGTGGGATTCTAATTGGTGTGCCAGAATGCCCATACGTGTATTTTTTCCATAAGGAGGCCAAATCTAGTGGGATTCTAATTGGTGTGCCAGAATGCCCATACGTGTATTTTTTTCCATAAGGAGGCCAAATCTAATTAGATTCTAATTGGTGTGCCAGAATGCCCATACGTGTATTTTTTCCATAAGGAGGCCAAATCTAATTAGATTCTAATTGGTGTGCCAGAATTCCCACAAATATACTACTAATTCCCATTACTGCTCAAAAGGTTTTAAATAATATTTTTGGAGTATCCCTGCTACAAACTCTTCAGCAGAAGGATCTTTTTCCACCCCGAAAAGGTTAAAAAACTATTTACGGGCAAGTAAGGACCAAGATAAACTTAATGATCTTGTATTATTGTCTATAGAAGCATAAATTATGCAAGAAATAAACTATGAAGATTTAATTGAGCAAAATCCCGAAAGACTAAATTAAAAAAATGGGCTCTGATTAAAAAAACCTAATTACTATTTTTTTAAATAGTATTCATATTAAAAACTAATATTTGAAGTTACTTTTATTTTTCACAAAAGTTTTGTTTTTCTATTTTAACTGCATCCATATGTATTTTAATTTATTTTGAAAGAAAATTATAAAATTCGTAATACATTTTTTTAACACTTTTAAAGCTTCTTCAGGTTGGAAAGTATACGACAAAAAAAACTGAGCATCCAGAAATTGAGAAGTATCTTGTTCTATGGCTTACGCAGTGTCGACAGGTCAATATTCCTATAAGCGGGCCACTGTTAATAGAAAAAGCGAAAAGACTAAATGTGAAGAACTTTAAAGCAAGCAACGGCTGGCTGGATCGTTTCAAAAAAAAAAAGACAACCTGTCATTCAATAATATTTGCGGCGAAAGTGCTGCCGTTAATGAAAATGTGTGCTTAGAATGGAAGAACAAATTAATAGATCTCATAAGAGATTATGACGCTAAAGATATTTTCAATGTAGACGAGTGCGGATTGTTTTATAAATGTCTGCCCGATCGCACATTTCGCTTTAAAGATGAAAAGTGCCACGGTGGTAAGCTCAGTAAAGAAAGGATCACTTTACTATTTGCTGTAAATATGGATAGCACAGAAAAACTTAAGCCTCTGCTCATTGGAAAATCAGCGAAACCGAGGTGCTTTAAGAATATACACAGTTTCCCAATCGATTACTGTCATAACAAAAAGGCTTGGATGACCACTGAATTATTTAACGAATGGCTACAAAAGTTAAACAATAGCATGATGAGTAAAAGTCGAAAAATTATATTATTTATCGACAATTTCAGTGCGCACAATGGATCGCTTACTCTTTCCCACATAAAAATATAATTTCTACCACCAAAAACCACTTCAATACTTCAGCCTCTATACCAGGTTATATTAAAAATTTTAAAACATTGTACCGCAAAGAATTGGTTATGAAATTCATTAATTGCATTGATGAAAAAGAAGAAATGAAATTGCAACTCCCAACTGCCATGCATATTGCTTTTAGGCATGGGAGAACATAAGCTTTAGTAAGGAAATAAGCTTTGAATTATGTGTGGATCAGCCTTTAGATATCGAATGTTTTTGGAGTCGCTTACCTTGCAATGGAGAAAATGCTTTTACTTTCGAAGAATACACAAGTGTTGACAATTATGTGGCTGTGTCAGGTTCGTTGAATAATGGTGAAATCTTGGAAGAAGTACTAATCGAAGAATATATTGAAAATAGCGATGATGAAATAAATGATGTTCAACAGAATGAACACCTCATAACAAATAAATCTGCCATTTAGAGCTTATGTTTCTATTTATCAAATCACAAAAGTGATAGATATAGAAAACTCAGTGGACCAGACAGCCGAAAAATCATAAAACAACAAATCACTAGGTTTTTATACCCTTCACCAAAAAATTTGGAAAGGGGATACATAGGTTTGTCATTCCGTACGTAATTTCTTCATTATTCATTTACGACCCCATAAAGTATATATATTCTGGATCCTTATAGATAGAGATGTCGAATGAGCGATGTCCGTCTGTCCGTCTGCTACATTTTGGTGTAGTTCGAATTAAGGCCAAAACACAACATAGAGAAATAAATTTTATACCATTCTCTTGGAATTTTTCATAAATTTGTTCGGTTTGAAAATAACAAAACTCAGTCCAATAATTAATGAGATATAGCCAAAAGACTTTTTTGTTATATTTCCTATTCTGTTGTTTTTTATGGGCCCAACTGTCCTACGGTCAATTTTATGAAGCAGATCTCTTGTATGGGGTTCTACGAAGGTTTAGACTGAAAATAATTGAAGTCGGTCCATTAACGACTAAAATATGGGCAAGAAAATGGTATTCGAAATAATTTTACTTTTAAACATTTTTGGAAAAAGTTGCGTTGGGATTTAATCGAACAACCTACTGGTTGGCAGTCACAAGCGCTTCTTGTACACCACGGAGCAGTTGCATGCTTCATAGTAGTTTACGCGTTTAAGTACATAATATATCTTATTTATTATAAAATACGAAAACTTTCTTTAAACTTATTTTTGTACGTTTATTAGTATAATATTATGCATGTATAATTCAGTATTTGTTATCGCTTATATTTCTTTTCGTATATAAATAACCATAATTATTTTTTATATTATTTATATTAAAGAAATGTAATGGATCAATGAAATTGAAATTTAATTTTGTTTTAAAAATGTATTAATATTTCATTTTTTATGACTATTTGTGATTTCAGAAGAAAGGCAAAATCAGCACAAGGCAACGTAAGCACAATATTTTTAGTAAATACCGATATAGAGTTGACGTGACGGCGTTGGTATATCGATGTGACAGCAACTAATGTATTGTGTTGATGTCGACGCTGACATTTGCAATAGGGGTGAATATAAATTTACTCACCGCAGTTTTGCACTTCTTTCTTTTTTGACTGTTAACACGACATTAAACCTCTATGTATTTAACCACATCAAATGGTATGCAAGAAAAATAAGAAAAAAGGGAACGAAAAAACACGGTTTACGAACAGATGATTTGAAAAAAGGATGGCACATTTAATTGAACAGTGATGACACTATTATGAGAAATTACAGGGCGTTCCGTAACAGACTACAAGTCGTCGGCTACCAACAAATTTGTAAAAGAACTTTTTTATACGTATTAAATAAAATTCTCTACTGTCACAAAAAATCGTATATTATGATCAGTGATGTTATACGTTGGGAAAAATCCCTATTAGTAGGGATTTTTTTCTAAAAAAATGGCCTTAGGGAAAAATTAGAGATATAGTGAAATTATTAAAATTTAGAGACTTTTCAATAATGTGGCAAAAATATATTAATTTTGCAAGCTTATTCGATTTGTGACAACATTTTTATAAAATCTTTAACCCGGGAACATTACAAATCGTCATGTTTTTTAGATGATCGCTTCCGCCATTTGTGAAATTTGGCCTTTTATATTTATATATAATTATTATACACTTATATAGTCTCCAGAATGAACTCTTCGTCTTATTCAGACTTATCGGCATACTTAAGGAAACCAAAAAGTAATGGAGACAAAAATTTCTGCAACAAATGGCTGGAGGACGATAACTTTAACGGCTGGCTGGAATCTGTCTCTGACGAACCGTTTAAATGCAATAAGATTTCAAATTGCCCCAAGTCTGATCTTCTGAAGCACACAGAAAGAAAGATACACAAAAAAATGTGAATTCTGTAAGAATGGCAAGCAAATGGATATATTTTTTAAGAAATAAAAGCATGAAGTCAGCTGTTCGACCATCTAATACCACTTTTGAAAAAAAGAACTGATTCATGTACATAAAATTTTTTATATTTATATGTATACATCATTTAAAAGTTGTAGGGATTTTTGTAGAAAATTTTTTGAACGCTTAAAGAAAAATAGGGACTTCTTCGGGCTGCGTAAAGACTTCGCAAAAAAGTTGTATAACATCACTGAGGCAGCGACAACAATATACATTTAAATTTATTATACAAAAAAAAGTTCATTTGTGTGATTAATCAAAAATAAATCTTTTTGTTGTATAATATCTGTTTTTATACAATTAGCCAAAAAAAAATTTAATTTTAATTTTTTTATCTTATTTTTTTTATCTTAATTTTATTATTTTATTATTATTTTATATCTTAATTTTTTTGTTCAGCCAGTGGTCTTCGACTAAACAAAGAAATGATTTGAAACGTAAGAACAGGTTTAATAATGAAAAAATTCTCCCAAAATAGATAAAAAATATCGACACCTATTACATAAATCTGCTAGTCTAATGATTAAAGTGTTCCAATATTATCTTCATATTGAAAATAATTTAAAGCTATCAAAAATTCTTAAAAAAAAGAACGAACTTTTTCAAATAAAAAGTAAAAGTAATAAAAATAACTAAAATGTATCAAAAATTAAAAAAAAAATAAATTAATAAATGGTTGGTCAGGAATTGAAACCGTACCTTCTTATCCGGTGGCACGGTTTTGAATCCTGAACACAACAGAATGCAACTTTTTTTAGAATTTTCGATACATTTTAGTTGTTTTTATTACTTTTTATTTTTATTTGAAAAAGTTTGTTCCACAATTTATTTAAAAAACCATGCACTCATTTATAATTTTATGAACGATAAAAGGTTTATTTTCCAAAAATATCCAATTTGTTATCAGATAGGATTTTGTACAGTGATAAAATAATTATATAATGAATTTAGTAAGTTGTCGACGTTTTTATTTGATATAATATAATATTAATAACAAAAATAAAAATAACTTGACGGTGTAAGAAAAAATATTAAATTATAAAATATAACAACATATTTTAATTCATTATTTTAGTTTAATTTTTTCTTTCTTTGAAAGTCGTATGATGTACGTACATATGTAAACTAGCGGTATTCTGATAGTTGTCTTTTTAAAATTTTGTTAACTTTTCCATTTACTTATCTGTTTTGCGGTTGGACCAGACGATAAAGGTTTTGGTTCAATATAACCTGTATATTTCTGATATAGAAACACAACGGAATTTCATTTTGTATATGTTGAATTGGGGAAAATACGAAAATATGCAAAAAAAAATAAAATACAAATATGTATGCATGTACTATTTTTGGAAATTTTCCCCAAACATTCCGATCTAAAAATCCAAAGTTCATATGTGTGATATGTACAATAGGAACTGATTGTTTGAAAAATATTTGATGAATTGCGAACAATTCTTAGAATACATTTTAATTAAGCCCACATTAAATTATTCAATTGGATGAAGCAATCTAGAAGCTAAATATAAATTTGTGGAAAGTAGGTATTTGCAATACTTTTATTCAAACTACAAATGCATTAAATTTAAATGGAAATGATATTTTTTTAATTTTTTTACTCTATATTTTTGCTTTCTTTTAATCAATATTGAATCATACAATTTTCCTGATGTTCGCATATTTTTAAGAATTTTTGTCATTTTAGAGATTTTTTCAAGATTTTTGGCTGGCGATTGCCAATTATATGATTTTTTTAAATAAATTTTGGGAATAATTTCCAATATTGCAGTTGCAATTTTTAGAATATGCGCTATTTTCGAGGGGTTTTAAATTTTTTAGTTTCTTTGCTAATTACATTTTGGAGCTTGATATAAAATTAAATTCTTACATCAAACTTTGTTTTTATTTTATAGAAAAATGGCAATTAATTGAAGTGCTTTTGAAGATTAACTCACTGATGTTACAGAATGAAAGAAACATTTCTTATCAAATTCTAGCCGGGAAGAGATTTTTCAGTTTTGCTATGTGTTACTAAGTATCCAAACAACACTTTAATTGTCAAAAGATTTTTTATCACATTGTACAAATACAATAATAATACCGGGTTCTGATATATTGCAGGTACGCTCTGCACCTGAATATATAAAATAATTAAAATTACACAAGAATAAAACAGGATATAAGCATCAATTTTACCTTTCTTCTGAAATCGCAAATAGTCATAAAAAATGAAATATTAATACATTTTCAAAACAAAACTAAAATTCAATTTCATTGATTTTGTATATCTACGATCCATTTGACGATCCATTAGATTTCTTTAATATAAATAATATAAAAAATAATTATGGTTATTTATATACGAAAAGAAAATGTAAGCGATAAAAAATACTGTAATGCGCATGCATAATACGAGTATTATACTAATAAACGTACAAAAATAAGTTTAAAGAAACAAACAAAAACAAAACAACAAATCATTGCTTTTCGATTGTTTAAATATACATATGTATACACACAATGTGTACATGTGCCCATGAACGCAATTTAGTATGTATGTATGTGATATATGTGTGACAAAAAGGGAAGATTTACAACAACCACACCAATTTCCATCAAGAATTTGAAGTTTTAGTATTTTACAATAAATAAGATATATTATGTTCTTAAACGCTTAAACTACTATGAAAAATACAACTGCTCTGTGGTGTACAAGAAGCGGTTGTGACTACCAACCAGTAGGATGTCTGATTGAATCCCCACGCAACTTTTTAAAAAAAATTTTTAAAAGTGAAATTATTTCGAATGCCATTTTTTTGCTCATATTTTAGTCGTTAATGGACCGGCTTGAATTATTTTCAGTTTTCGTAGAACTCCATACAAGACATCTGCTTCATAAAATTGACCGTAGGACAGTTGCGGTCATAAAAAACAACAGAATAGGAAATATAACAAAAAAAGTCTTTTAGCTATATCTCATTAATTATTGGACCGAGTTTTGTTATTTTTAAACCGAACAAATTTATGAAAAATTCCAAGATAATGGTATAAAATTTATTTCTCTATGTTGTGTTGTGGCCTTAATTCGAACTACACCAAAATGTAGCTGACGGACATCGCTCATTCGACTTCTCTATCTATAAGGATCTAGAATATATATACTTTATGGGGTCTTAAATGAATAATGAAGAAATTACATACGGAATGACAAACCTATATATCCCCTTTCCAAATTTTTTGGCGAAGGGTATAAAAACTGGGATTTGTCTACCCGTTGTCGATTACAACCGCCTACTATTGAAAGGTTTTTGTTATTTTCTAGACCTTGGAGAACAGAAATAGACTGTCAGTAGCACAAAATTGTTCTCAAGAGCGAGTACACAAGCCCCAATTTTTTGGTATTGTATTGTCGTGACGTCGATGTTGACAACTGGAATATGGGCGATTGACAATAAAATGACGGCGACGTTGACGACGACAATTGGAATAAGGGTGATTTCATTTAGGCCAGTGATTGCCAAACGAACACCACGACACGTTTGGTTCGTACTTTGATGTAACGATGTGCGTACACTGAACCAAATTTCTTGTTGAATACCAAATATTCGCGCCATTTCTTTCGTTAAGATAAACAATTAGGAACTTAATGTAGTGTAATAGCTATTATTAGAGTGTTGTTTTTTTGCTTGGAAAATAGTCTACCTTTTTAATAGTTTTTCTAGTTCCTTTTAATTTTTTTTTTCAATTTTGTTTTTAATAGTTATTTGAGATATTCTCCAAATTTTGTTTATAAAAAAGTTTTAATTTGTTGTGGGTTATATCTTAAAACGAGGAAACAAATGTACATAAACACTGGTGTAAACAGGTCATTTGTTTCGTTATGTGTATAAAAGAAAACAAGCGGCGTGCTACCTCCTCGTTCTTTAGCTTGTATACGACTGAGTAAAATCATGATCCAATAATATTATTAGTATTATTTGATCATGAGTAAAATAATCATAGTTGGTATAGTCAGTGCTGAGGATTCGTGTGCTGTTGTACACATATGTACATATACTTATGTGTAATTTCGCTTTATGTTATTCTCTGAAATTTTTCATTAGTTGCCTCAATGATCGCAGAAATGAAATGTGTTAAGTGTTAATAAGGATCAGAAAATGGTGCATTCTATTTTCTGAAGATTTTATTGCAGCTCGTAAGAAAACATCAGAAAATAGCTGTTCCCGTTGCTATTTGCCAATTAAGTACTGTTTAAGTATACATATACTTGTAATATAAGTATATAAAATAAGTCTTGCCAGTGATGCGAAATTCTTCGTCGGCAACACTTGTAATATTACTTAAGTTCGGTTTTCCACTTTGGCTTCACATGTATAAGACACTAATATTAGACGCTGCCCACGGGCGTTCTACTGGCAAACACTGATTTAGGCTCTTAATATTAAATACACTAATCAACTATTAGCACTTGCGCTACACATTTCTCACTGCTCACATTTCAATAAGAGAACAAGTAAATTCCTCTGTTTTATATTAATTATTTTATATAATAATTCAAAAAGTTTTGTTTGCTGATGGTTTCCAGCTAGTCTATATATGTATGTACTTACATACATACCAGTGTTGTGAATTTCTGTATTATAGTACATAAACTGTACTATTTAAAAATATTTGTATATTTTTTGACCATGAAATTTTTGTACTATTTGACTAAGCGCAGAAAAATAAAAAAATTAAAACAGAAAATTTACCAAAGTATATTTAGAATACCTTTCGTATTCTCTTGGTAATTTAACTGATTTCAATTTAATTTTCTAATAAGAATGTTATACAAACAAAAAAATTAAGATATAAAAATTCTTAAATTTTTTTTGGCTAATTGTATAAAAACAGATATTATACAACAAAAAGATTTATTTTTGATTAATCACACAAATGAACTTTTTTTTGTATAATAAATTTAAATGTATATTGTTGTCGCTGCCTCAGTGATGTTATACAACTTTTTTGCGAAGTCTTTACGCAGCCCGAAGAAGTCCCTATTTTTCTTTAAGCGTTCAAAAAATTTTCTACAAAAATCCCTACAACTTTTAAATGATGTATACATATAAATATAAAAAATTTTATGTACATGAATCAGTTCTTTTTTTCAAAAGTGGTATTAGATGGTCGAACAGCTGACTTCATGCTTTTATTTCTTAAAAAATATATCCATTTGCTTGCCATTCTTACAGAATTCACATTTTTTTGTGTATCTTTCTTTCTGTGTGCTTCAGAAGATCAGACTTGGGGCAATTTGAAATCTTATTGCATTTAAACGGTACGTCAGAGACAGATTCCAGCCAGCCATTTGTTGCAGAAATTTTTGTCTCCATCACTTTTTGGTTTCCTTAAGTATGCCGATAAGTCTGAATAAGACGAAGAGTTCATTCTGGAGACTATATAAGTGTATAATAATTATATATAAATATAAAAGGCCAATATTTCACAAATTTACTGAAATGGCGGAAGCGATCATCTAAAAAACATGACGATTTGTAATGTTCCCGGGTTAAAGATTTTATGAAAATGTTGTCACAAATCGAATAAGCTTGCAAAATTAATATATTTTTGCCACATTATTGAAAAGTCTCTAAATTTTAATAATTTCACTATATCTCTAATTTTTCCCTAAGGCCATTTTTTTTAGAAAAAAATCCCTACTAATAGGGATTTTTCCCAACGTATAACATCACTGATCATAATATACGATTTTTTGTGACAGTAGAGAATTTTATTTAATACGTATAAAAAAGTTCTTTTACAAATTTGTTGGTAGCCGACGACTTGTAGTCTGTTACGGAACGCCCTGTAATTTCTCATAATAGTGTCATCACTGTTCAATTAAATGTGCCATCCTTGTTTCAAATCATCTGTTCGTAAACCGTGTTTTTTCGTTCCCTTTTTTCTTATTTTTCTTGCATACCATTTGATGTGGTTAAATACATAGAGGTTTAATGTCGTGTTAACAGTCAAAAAAGAAAGAAGTGCAAAACTGCGGTGAGTAAATTTATATTCACCCCTATTGCAAATGTCAGCGTCGACATCAACACAATACATTAGTTGCTGTCACATCGATATACCAACGCCGTCACGTCAACTCTATATCGGTATTTACTAAAAATATTGTGCTTACGTTGCCTTGTGCTGATTTTGCCTTTCTTCTGAAATCACAAATAGTCATAAAAAATGAAATATTAATACATTTTTAAAACAAAATTAAATTTCAATTTCATTGATACATTACATTTCTTTAATATAAAAAATAATTATGGTTATTTATATACGAAAAGAAATATAAGCGATAACAAATACTGAATTATACATGCATAATATTATACTAATAAACGTACAAAAATAAGTTTAAAAAAAGTTTTCGTATTTTATAATAAATAAGATATATTATGTACTTAAACGCGTAAACTACTATGAAGCATGCAACTGCTCCGTGGTGTACAAGAAGCGCTTGTGACTGCCAACCAGTAGGTTGTTCGATTAAATCCCAACGCAACTTTTTCCAAAAATGTTTAAAAGTAAAATTATTTCGAATACCATTTTCTTGCCCATATTTTAGTCGTTAATGGACCGACTTCAATTATTTTCAGTCTAAACCTTCGTAGAACTCCATACAAGACATCTGCTTCATAAAATTTACCGTAGGACAGTTGGGCCCATAAAAAACAACAGAATAGGAAATATAACAAAAAAGTCTTTTGGCTATATCTCATTAATTATTGGACTGAGTTTTGTTATTTTCAAACCGAACAAATTTATGAAAAATTCCAAGAGAATGGTATAAAATTTATTTCTCTATGTTGTGTTTTGGCCTTAATTCGAACTACACCAAAATGTAGCAGACGGACATCGCTCATTCGACTTCTCTATCTATAAGGATCTAGAATATATATACTTTATGGGGTCTTAAATGAATAATGAAGAAATTACATACGGAATGACAAACCTATATATCCCCTTTCCAAATTTTTTGGTGAAGGGTATAAAAACTGGGATTTGTCTACCCGTTGTCGATTACAACCGCCTACTATTGAAAGGTTTTTGTTATTTTCTAGACCTTGGAGAACAGAAATAGACTGTCAGTAGCACAAAATTGTTCTCAAGAGCGAGTACACAAGCCCCAATTTTTTGGTATTGTATTGTCGTGACGTCGATGTTGACAACTGGAATATGGGCGATTGACAATAAAATGACGGCGACGTTGACGACGACAATTGGAATAAGGGTGATTTCATTTAGGCCAGTGATTGCCAAACGAACACCACGACACGTTTGGTTCGTACTTTGATGTAACGATGTGCGTACACTGAACCAAATTTCTTGTTGAATACCAAATATTCGCGCCATTTCTTTCGTTAAGATAAACAATTAGGAACTTAATGTAGTGTAATAGCTATTATTAGAGTGTTGTTTTTTGCTTGGAAAATAGTCTACCTTTTTAATAGTTTTTCTAGTTCCTTTTAATTTTTTTTTCAATTTTGTTTTTAATAGTTATTTGAGATATTCTCCAAATTTTGTTTATAAAAAAGTTTTAATTTGTTGTGGGTTATATCTTAAAACGAGGAAACAAATGTACATAAACACTGGTGTAAACAGGTCATTTGTTTCGTTATGTGTATAAAAGAAAACAAGCGGCGTGCTACCTCCTCGTTCGATAGCTTGTATACGACTGAGTAAAATCATGATCCAATAATATTATTAGTATTATTTGATCATGAGTAAAATAATCATAGTTGGTATAGTCAGTGCTGAGGATTCGTGTGCTGTTGTACACATATGTACATATACTTATGTGTAATTTCGCTTTATGTTATTCTCTGAAATTTTTCATTAGTTGCCTCAATGATCGCAGAAATGAAATGTGTTAAGTGTTAATAAGGATCAGAAAATGGTGCATTCTATTTTCTGAAGATTTTATTGCAGCTCGTAAGAAAACATCAGAAAATAGCTGTTCCCGTTGCTATTTGCCAATTAAGTACTGTTTAAGTATACATATACTTGTAATATAAGTATATAAAATAAGTCTTGCCAGTGATGCGAAATTCTTCGTCGGCAACACTTGTAATATTACTTAAGTTCGGTTTTCCACTTTGGCTTCACATGTATAAGACACTAATATTAGACGCTGCCCACGGGCGTTCTACTGGCAAACACTGATTTAGGCTCTTAATATTAAATACACTAATCAACTATTAGCACTTGCGCTACACATTTCTCACTGCTCACATTTCAATAAGAGAACAAGTAAATTCCTCTGTTTTATATTAATTATTTTATATAATAATTCAAAAAGTTTTGTTTGCTGATGGTTTCCAGCTAGTCTATATATGTATGTACTTACATACATACCAGTGTTGCGAATTTCTGTATTATAGTACATAAACTGTACTATTTAAAAATATTTGTATATTTTTTGACCATGAAATTTTTGTACTATTTGACTAAGCGCAGAAAAATAAAAAAATTAAAACAGAAAATTTACCAAAGTATATTTAGAATACCTTTCGTATTCTCTTGGTAATTTAACTGATTTCAATTTAATTTTCTAATAAGAATGTTATACAAACAAAAAAATTAAGATATAAAAATTCTTAAATTTTTTTTTGGCTAATTGTATAAAAACAGATATACAACAAAAAGATTTATTTTTGATTAATCACACAAATGAACTTTTTTTGTATAATAAATTTAAATGTATATTGTTGTCGCTGCCTCAGTGATGTTATACAACTTTTTTGCGAAGTCTTTACGCAGCCCGAAGAAGTCCCTATTTTTCTTTAAGAGTTCAAAAAATTTTCTACAAAAATCCCTACAACTTTTAAATGATGTATACATATAAATATAAAAAATTTTATGTACATGAATCAGTTCTTTTTTTCAAAAGTGGTATTAGATGGTCGAACAGCTGACTTCATGCTTTTATTTCTTAAAAAATATATCCATTTGCTTGCCATTCTTACAGAATTCACATTTTTTTGTGTATCTTTCTTTCTGTGTGCTTCAGAAGATCAGACTTGGGGCAATTTGAAATCTTATTGCATTTAAACGGTTCGTCAGAGACAGATTCCAGCCAGCCATTTGTTGCAGAAATTTTTGTCTCCATTACTTTTTGGTTTCCTTAAGTATGCCGATAAGTCTGAATAAGACGAAGAGTTCATTCTGGAGACTATATAAGTGTATAATAATTATATATAAATATAAAAGGCCAATATTTCACAAATTTACTGAAATGGCGGAAGCGATCATCTAAAAAACATGACGATTTGTAATGTTCCCGGGTTAAAGATTTTATAAAAATGTTGTCACAAATCGAATAAGCTTGCAAAATTAATATATTTTTGCCACATTATTGAAAAGTCTCTAAATTTTAATAATTTCACTATATCTCTAATTTTTCCCTAAGGCCATTTTTTTTAGAAAAAAATCCCTACTAATAGGGATTTTTCCCAACGTATAACATCACTGATCATAATACACGATTTTTTGTGACAGTAGAGAATTTTATTTAATACGTATAAAAAAGTTCTTTTACAAATTTGTTGGTAGCCGACGACTTGTAGTCTGTTACGGAACGCCCTGTAATTTCTCATAATAGTGTCATCACTGTTCAATTAAATGTGCCATCCTTGTTTCAAATCATCTGTTCGTAAACCGTGTTTTTTCGTTCCCTTTTTTCTTATTTTTCTTGCATACCATTTGATGTGGTTAAATACATAGAGGTTTAATGTCGTGTTAACCACAAACTACTAACAGACATGTAAAAAATGACATTTGCAAATTGTCCAAATCAGCTAAAGTGCCGGTGGTTGAAGAAAGAGACAACTATAAAGACTTAATGCTGCGAAGAAGGGAAAATAAACAAAACAAAAAAATAAAATTGTATTAAAATTTTGGAAAAATTGTGGTTTGTGTGTGCTTTGTGTTTTGTGAATAGAAAGTTTTTAGCGCCAATATGATTATTAGTTTGTGGGAAAAGCAAAAATCAATCATTTCGTGTTGGGAAGAATAAAATACCACAAAGCAGTTTGTGTAAAATACGTTAATACAGAAAATAAAACCACAAAGAATGCAAAATATTTTTTCAATTTCTTTTTCGATGCTTGTGCGTATAGAGGGAGTCGGAAAATAAATTTATATAGTTTTCCCCTTCTGTCACCTCTGTATGCTTTGTGGTGTTAACAGTCAAAAAAGAAAGAAGTGCAAAACTGCGGTGAGTAAATTTATATTCACCCCTATTGCAAATGTCAGCGTCGACATCAACACAATACATTAGTTGCTGTCACATCGATATACCAACGCCGTCACGTCAACTCTATATCGGTATTTACTAAAAATATTGTGCTTACGTTGCCTTGTGCTGATTTTGCCTTTCTTCTGAAATCACAAATAGTCATAAAAAATGAAATATTAATACATTTTTAAAACAAAATTAAATTTCAATTTCATTGATCCATTACATTTCTTTAATATAAATAATATAAAAAATAATTATGGTTATTTATATACGAAAAGAAATATAAGCGATAACAAATACTGAATTATACATGCATAATATTATACTAATAAACGTACAAAAATAAGTTTAAAGAAAGTTTTCGTATTTTATAATAAATAAGATATATTATGTACTTAAACGCGTAAACTACTATGAAGCATGCAACTGCTCCGTGGTGTACAAGAAGCGCTTGTGACTGCCAACCAGTAGGTTGTTCGATTAAATCCCAACGCAACTTTTTCCAAAAATGTTTAAAAGTAAAATTATTTCGAATACCATTTTCTTGCCCATATTTTAGTCGTTAATGGACCGACTTCAATTATTTTCAGTCTAAACCTTCGTAGAACCCCATACAAGAGATCTGCTTCATAAAATTGACCGTAGGACAGTTGGGCCCATAAAAAACAACAGAATAGGAAATATAACAAAAAAGTCTTTTGGCTATATCTCATTAATTATTGGACTGAGTTTTGTTATTTTCAAACCGAACAAATTTATGAAAAATTCCAAGAGAATGGTATAAAATTTATTTCTCTATGTTGTGTTTTGGCCTTAATTCGAACTACACCAAAATGTAGCAGACGGACAGACGGACATCGCTCATTCGACATCTCTATCTATAAGGATCCAGAATATATATACTTTATGGGGTCTTAAATGAATAATGAAGAAATTACGTACGGAATGACAAACCTATGTATCCCCTTTCCAAATTTTTTGGTGAAGGGTATAAAAACCTAGTGATTTGTTGTTTTATGATTTTTCGGCTGTCTGGTCCACTGAGTTTTCTATATCTATCACTTTTGTGATTTGATAAATAGAAACATAAGCTCTGAATGGCAGATTTTGTTTGCTTATTTGTTATGAGGTGTTCATTCTGTTGAACATCATTTATTTCATCATCGCTATTTTCAATATATTCTTCGATTAGTACTTCTTCCAAGATTTCACCATTATTCAACGAACCTGACACAGCCACATAATTGTCAACACTTGTGTATTCTTCGAAAGTAAAAGCATTTTCTCCATTGCAAGGTAAGCGACTCCAAAAACATTCGATATCTAAAGGCTGATCCACACATAATTCAAAGCTTATTTCCTTACTAAAGCTTATGTTCTCCCATGCCTAAAAGCAATATGCATGGCAGTTGGGAGTTGCAATTTCATTTCTTCTTTTTCATCAATGCAATTAATGAATTTCATAACCAATTCTTTGCGGTACAATGTTTTAAAATTTTTAATATAACCTGGTATAGAGGCTGAAGTATTGAAGTGGTTTTTGGTGGTAGAAATTATATTTTTATGTGGGAAAGAGTAAGCGATCCATTGTGCGCACTGAAATTGTCGATAAATAATATAATTTTTCGACTTTTACTCATCATGCTATTGTTTAACTTTTGTAGCCATTCGTTAAATAATTCAGTGGTCATCCAAGCCTTTTTGTTATGACAGTAATCGATTGGGAAACTGTGTATATTCTTAAAGCACCTCGGTTTCGCTGATTTTCCAATGAGCAGAGGCTTGAGTTTTTCTGTGCTATCCATATTTACAGCAAATAGTAAAGTGATCCTTTCTTTACTGAGCTTACCACCGTGGCACTTTTCATCTTTAAAGCGAAATGTGCGATCGGGCAGACATTTATAAAACAATCCGCACTCGTCTACATTGAAAATATCTTTAGCGTCATAATCTCTTATGAGATCTATTAATTTGTTCTTCCATTCTAAGCACACATTTTCATTAACGGCAGCACTTTCGCCGCAAATATTTTTGAATGACAGGTTGTCTTTTTTTTTTTGAAACGATCCAGCCAGCCGTTGCTTGCTTTAAAGTTCTTTACATTTAGTCTTTTCGCTTTTTCTATTAACAGTGGCCCGCTTATAGGAATATTGACCTGTCGACACTGCGTAAGCCATAGAACAAGATACTTCTCAATTTCTGGATGCTCAGTTTTTTTTTTGTCGTATACTTTCCAACCTGAAGAAGCTTTAAGAGTGTTAAAAAAAATGTATTACGAATTTTATAATTTTCTTTCAAAATAAATTAAAATACATATGGATGCAGTTAAAATAGAAAAACAAAACTTTTGTGAAAAATAAAAGTAACTTCAAATATTAGTTTTTAATATGAATACTATTTAAAAAAATAGTAATTAGGTTTTTTTAATCAGAGCCCATTTTTTTAATTTAGTCTTTCGGGATTTTGCTCAATTAAATCTTCATAGTTTATTTCTTGCATAATTTATGCTTCTATAGACAATAATACAAGATCATTAAGTTTATCTTGGTCCATACTTGCCCGTAAATAGTTTTTTAACCTTTTCGGGGTGGAAAAAGATCCTTCTGCTGAAGAGTTTGTAGCAGGGATACTCCAAAAATATTATTTAAAACCTTTTGAGCAGTAATGGGAATTTGATATTTTCCCGCCAAATCTAGCGATTTTGAAAGCAGTGGAAAAAATTGTTTTAGCTATATGTATATGCAGTGATGCCAAGAGTAGGGAATTTACCCTTTTTATAGGGAAAACAATGGAAACTTTCAAGCGAAGGAAAAAGAGGAGAGATTTTTCATTTTGAGGAAAATGTAGGGAAATTTTAATACTTTTCTTTTTTCCTTTTTATTACGGTATAATTGCGTAAAACGTGGTGTAATTATTAAATATTAAATATATTTCATACAGACAGAAAACATCTTTCGGTAAATAATAACCAGAGACAACGAAAGGCAAAAAAATGTCTGATATTCCTGGAAATAGATTTTGTATAAAAAAGAAAAACAAATTTGATTTTTATTTTTAATATATAAATTAAGACTTTTTAAAATGATATATTAATCTATTTGAATTATTCAAACACGTTCTTCGACACAAAAAACCCTTGGTTCATTCTATCTTTCCGGGGTCCAACATTTTTTTAACGTGGCCAAAATTTTATAAAGAATTCAGAATTAAGATTTGATTAACCTTGTCAGAACTGCGCATCCTTATTTTAAAAGGAAATTTTTTATCTGGCGATATAAATGTGCCCAAATTTTAAAAATGCAAATAAAATGTTCAATGAATTTTTCAAGTAGGAAAACAGGGGGAATTTTGGGAATATGGACGATTGACAATAAAATGACGGCGACGTTGACGACGACAATTGGAATAAGGGTGATTTCATTTAGGCCAGTGATTGCCAAACGAACACCACGACACGTTTGGTTCGTACTTTGATGTAACGATGTGCGTACACTGAACCAAATTTCTTGTTGAATACCAAATATTCGCGCCATTTCTTTCGTTAAGATAAACAATTAGGAACTTAATGTAGTGTAATAGCTATTATTAGAGTGTTGTTTTTTGCTTGGAAAATAGTCTACCTTTTTAATAGTTTTTCTAGTTCCTTTTAATTTTTTTTTCAATTTTGTTTTTAATAGTTATTTGAGATATTCTCCAAATTTTGTTTATAAAAAAGTTTTAATTTGTTGTGGGTTATATCTTAAAACGAGGAAACAAATGTACATAAACACTGGTGTAAACAGGTCATTTGTTTCGTTATGTGTATAAAAGAAAACAAGCGGCGTGCTACCTCCTCGTTCGATAGCTTGTATACGACTGAGTAAAATCATGATCCAATAATATTATTAGTATTATTTGATCATGAGTAAAATAATCATAGTTGGTATAGTCAGTGCTGAGGATTCGTGTGCTGTTGTACACATATGTACATATACTTATGTGTAATTTCGCTTTATGTTATTCTCTGAAATTTTTCATTAGTTGCCTCAATGATCGCAGAAATGAAATGTGTTAAGTGTTAATAAGGATCAGAAAATGGTGCATTCTATTTTCTGAAGATTTTATTGCAGCTCGTAAGAAAACATCAGAAAATAGCTGTTCCCGTTGCTATTTGCCAATTAAGTACTGTTTAAGTATACATATACTTGTAATATAAGTATATAAAATAAGTCTTGCCAGTGATGCGAAATTCTTCGTCGGCAACACTTGTAATATTACTTAAGTTCGGTTTTCCACTTTGGCTTCACATGTATAAGACACTAATATTAGACGCTGCCCACGGGCGTTCTACTGGCAAACACTGATTTAGGCTCTTAATATTAAATACACTAATCAACTATTAGCACTTGCGCTACACATTTCTCACTGCTCACATTTCAATAAGAGAACAAGTAAATTCCTCTGTTTTATATTAATTATTTTATATAATAATTCAAAAAGTTTTGTTTGCTGATGGTTTCCAGCTAGTCTATATATGTATGTACTTACATACATACCAGTGTTGCGAATTTCTGTATTATAGTACATAAACTGTACTATTTAAAAATATTTGTATATTTTTTGACCATGAAATTTTTGTACTATTTGACTAAGCGCAGAAAAATAAAAAAATTAAAACAGAAAATTTACCAAAGTATATTTAGAATACCTTTCGTATTCTCTTGGTAATTTAACTGATTTCAATTTAATTTTCTAATAAGAATGTTATACAAACAAAAAAATTAAGATATAAAAATTCTTAAATTTTTTTTTGGCTAATTGTATAAAAACAGATATACAACAAAAAGATTTATTTTTGATTAATCACACAAATGAACTTTTTTTGTATAATAAATTTAAATGTATATTGTTGTCGCTGCCTCAGTGATGTTATACAACTTTTTTGCGAAGTCTTTACGCAGCCCGAAGAAGTCCCTATTTTTCTTTAAGAGTTCAAAAAATTTTCTACAAAAATCCCTACAACTTTTAAATGATGTATACATATAAATATAAAAAATTGTATGTACATGAATCAGTTCTTTTTTTCAAAAGTGGTATTAGATGGTCGAACAGCTGACTTCATGCTTTTATTTCTTAAAAAATATATCCATTTGCTTGCCATTCTTACAGAATTCACATTTTTTTGTGTATCTTTCTTTCTGTGTGCTTCAGAAGATCAGACTTGGGGCAATTTGAAATCTTATTGCATTTAAACGGTTCGTCAGAGACAGATTCCAGCCAGCCATTTGTTGCAGAAATTTTTGTCTCCATTACTTTTTGGTTTCCTTAAGTATGCCGATAAGTCTGAATAAGACGAAGAGTTCATTCTGGAGACTATATAAGTGTATAATAATTATATATAAATATAAAAGGCCAATATTTCACAAATTTACTGAAATGGCGGAAGCGATCATCTAAAAAACATGACGATTTGTAATGTTCCCGGGTTAAAGATTTTATAAAAATGTTGTCACAAATCGAATAAGCTTGCAAAATTAATATATTTTTGCCACATTATTGAAAAGTCTCTAAATTTTAATAATTTCACTATATCTCTAATTTTTCCCTAAGGCCATTTTTTTTAGAAAAAAATCCCTACTAATAGGGATTTTTCCCAACGTATAACATCACTGATCATAATACACGATTTTTTGTGACAGTAGAGAATTTTATTTAATACGTATAAAAAAGTTCTTTTACAAATTTGTTGGTAGCCGACGACTTGTAGTCTGTTACGGAACGCCCTGTAATTTCTCATAATAGTGTCATCACTGTTCAATTAAATGTGCCATCCTTGTTTCAAATCATCTGTTCGTAAACCGTGTTTTTTCGTTCCCTTTTTTCTTATTTTTCTTGCATACCATTTGATGTGGTTAAATACATAGAGGTTTAATGTCGTGTTAACCACAAACTACTAACAGACATGTAAAAAATGACATTTGCAAATTGTCCAAATCAGCTAAAGTGCCGGTGGTTGAAGAAAGAGACAACTATAAAGACTTAATGCTGCGAAGAAGGGAAAATAAACAAAACAAAAAAATAAAATTGTATTAAAATTTTGGAAAAATTGTGGTTTGTGTGTGCTTTGTGTTTTGTGAATAGAAAGTTTTTAGCGCCAATATGATTATTAGTTTGTGGGAAAAGCAAAAATCAATCATTTCGTGTTGGGAAGAATAAAATACCACAAAGCAGTTTGTGTAAAATACGTTAATACAGAAAATAAAACCACAAAGAATGCAAAATATTTTTTCAATTTCTTTTTCGATGCTTGTGCGTATAGAGGGAGTCGGAAAATAAATTTATATAGTTTTCCCCTTCTGTCACCTCTGTATGCTTTGTGGTGTTAACAGTCAAAAAAGAAAGAAGTGCAAAACTGCGGTGAGTAAATTTATATTCACCCCTATTGCAAATGTCAGCGTCGACATCAACACAATACATTAGTTGCTGTCACATCGATATACCAACGCCGTCACGTCAACTCTATATCGGTATTTACTAAAAATATTGTGCTTACGTTGCCTTGTGCTGATTTTGCCTTTCTTCTGAAATCACAAATAGTCATAAAAAATGAAATATTAATACATTTTTAAAACAAAATTAAATTTCAATTTCATTGATCCATTACATTTCTTTAATATAAATAATATAAAAAATAATTATGGTTATTTATATACGAAAAGAAATATAAGCGATAACAAATACTGAATTATACATGCATAATATTATACTAATAAACGTACAAAAATAAGTTTAAAGAAAGTTTTCGTATTTTATAATAAATAAGATATATTATGTACTTAAACGCGTAAACTACTATGAAGCATGCAACTGCTCCGTGGTGTACAAGAAGCGCTTGTGACTGCCAACCAGTAGGTTGTTCGATTAAATCCCAACGCAACTTTTTCCAAAAATGTTTAAAAGTAAAATTATTTCGAATACCATTTTCTTGCCCATATTTTAGTCGTTAATGGACCGACTTCAATTATTTTCAGTCTAAACCTTCGTAGAACCCCATACAAGAGATCTGCTTCATAAAATTGACCGTAGGACAGTTGGGCCCATAAAAAACAACAGAATAGGAAATATAACAAAAAAGTCTTTTGGCTATATCTCATTAATTATTGGACTGAGTTTTGTTATTTTCAAACCGAACAAATTTATGAAAAATTCCAAGAGAATGGTATAAAATTTATTTCTCTATGTTGTGTTTTGGCCTTAATTCGAACTACACCAAAATGTAGCAGACGGACAGACGGACATCGCTCATTCGACATCTCTATCTATAAGGATCCAGAATATATATACTTTATGGGGTCTTAAATGAATAATGAAGAAATTACGTACGGAATGACAAACCTATGTATCCCCTTTCCAAATTTTTTGGTGAAGGGTATAAAAACCTAGTGATTTGTTGTTTTATGATTTTTCGGCTGTCTGGTCCACTGAGTTTTCTATATCTATCACTTTTGTGATTTGATAAATAGAAACATAAGCTCTGAATGGCAGATTTTGTTTGCTTATTTGTTATGAGGTGTTCATTCTGTTGAACATCATTTATTTCATCATCGCTATTTTCAATATATTCTTCGATTAGTACTTCTTCCAAGATTTCACCATTATTCAACGAACCTGACACAGCCACATAATTGTCAACACTTGTGTATTCTTCGAAAGTAAAAGCATTTTCTCCATTGCAAGGTAAGCGACTCCAAAAACATTCGATATCTAAAGGCTGATCCACACATAATTCAAAGCTTATTTCCTTACTAAAGCTTATGTTCTCCCATGCCTAAAAGCAATATGCATGGCAGTTGGGAGTTGCAATTTCATTTCTTCTTTTTCATCAATGCAATTAATGAATTTCATAACCAATTCTTTGCGGTACAATGTTTTAAAATTTTTAATATAACCTGGTATAGAGGCTGAAGTATTGAAGTGGTTTTTGGTGGTAGAAATTATATTTTTATGTGGGAAAGAGTAAGCGATCCATTGTGCGCACTGAAATTGTCGATAAATAATATAATTTTTCGACTTTTACTCATCATGCTATTGTTTAACTTTTGTAGCCATTCGTTAAATAATTCAGTGGTCATCCAAGCCTTTTTGTTATGACAGTAATCGATTGGGAAACTGTGTATATTCTTAAAGCACCTCGGTTTCGCTGATTTTCCAATGAGCAGAGGCTTAAGTTTTTCTGTGCTATCCATATTTACAGCAAATAGTAAAGTGATCCTTTCTTTACTGAGCTTACCACCGTGGCACTTTTCATCTTTAAAGCGAAATGTGCGATCGGGCAGACATTTATAAAACAATCCGCACTCGTCTACATTGAAAATATCTTTAGCGTCATAATCTCTTATGAGATCTATTAATTTGTTCTTCCATTCTAAGCACACATTTTCATTAACGGCAGCACTTTCGCCGCAAATATTTTTGAATGACAGGTTGTCTTTTTTTTTTTGAAACGATCCAGCCAGCCGTTGCTTGCTTTAAAGTTCTTTACATTTAGTCTTTTCGCTTTTTCTATTAACAGTGGCCCGCTTATAGGAATATTGACCTGTCGACACAGCGTAAGCCATAGAACAAGATACTTCTCAATTTCTGGATGCTCAGTTTTTTTTTGTCGTATACTTTCCAACCTGAAGAAGCTTTAAAAGTGTTAAAAAAAATGTATTACGAATTTTATAATTTTCTTTCAAAATAAATTAAAATACATATGGATGCAGTTAAAATAGAAAAACAAAACTTTTGTGAAAAATAAAAGTAACTTCAAATATTAGTTTTTAATATGAATACTATTTAAAAAAATAGTAATTAGGTTTTTTTAATCAGAGCCCATTTTTTTAATTTAGTCTTTCGGGATTTTGCTCAATTAAATCTTCATAGTTTATTTCTTGCATAATTTATGCTTCTATAGACAATAATACAAGATCATTAAGTTTATCTTGGTCCATACTTGCCCGTAAATAGTTTTTTAACCTTTTCGGGGTGGAAAAAGATCCTTCTGCTGAAGAGTTTGTAGCAGGGATACTCCAAAAATATTATTTAAAACCTTTTGAGCAGTAATGGGAATTTGATATTTTCCCGCCAAATCTAGCGATTTTGAAAGCAGTGGAAAAAATTGTTTTAGCTATATGTATATGCAGTGATGCCAAGAGTAGGGAATTTACCCTTTTTATAGGGAAAACAATGGAAACTTTCAAGCGAAGGAAAAAGAGGAGAGATTTTTCATTTTGAGGAAAATGTAGGGAAATTTTAATACTTTTCTTTTTTCCTTTTTATTACGGTATAATTGCGTAAAACGTGGTGTAATTATTAAATATTAAATATATTTCATACAGACAGAAAACATCTTTCGGTAAATAATAACCAGAGACAACGAAAGGCAAAAAAATGTCTGATATTCCTGGAAATAGATTTTGTATAAAAAAGAAAAACAAATTTGATTTTTATTTTTAATATATAAATTAAGACTTTTTAAAATGATATATTAATCTATTTGAATTATTCAAACACGTTCTTCGACACAAAAAACCCTTGGTTCATTCTATCTTTCCGGGGTCCAACATTTTTTTAACGTGGCCAAAATTTTATAAAGAATTCAGAATTAAGATTTGATTAACCTTGTCAGAACTGCGCATCCTTATTTTAAAAGGAAATTTTTTATCTGGCGATATAAATGTGCCCAAATTTTAAAAATGCAAATAAAATGTTCAATGAATTTTTAAAGTAGGAAAACAGGGGGAATTTTTTTTGAGACATTTAGGGATTTTGTGAAATTTCTGCTTGCAACACTGTGTATATGTATCATCAAAATAAGAAGTTAGGTACACAGGCTTTTTGAGAATATGATTTTATTTTTTTTCTTAAATATGTGGTCAAAATCGACAACGATTTAAGTCAACTTACTAATTAAAAAGTAAATTCAACAATTGAATTACTTACCATATGTATACTTATAATATAATAGAAATTTCGTATTCGCTTAAAGCAAAACTTGGCAAAATTAATTTTCGAATTTGAATTGCCCTTACTTTATTTTTAATTTTTCCTTTAAATTTTGGCGCTCTTTAAATTATGCTGCTCTAGGCTAAAAGAAATTATAACATAACATAAAAAACATCACATGCATAATATGTATGTATATTAAATAATAAAACATAAAATTATATAAATTTTTGGAGATCTAAATTTAGAAGAAATTTTAAATATATACTAAAACTTCTTTTTAGATTATTCTATAATGTCATTTAATATTGTGTAATAATATCACATACATGTATTTATTTTTTTATTTGTACATTGTTTTATTAAACTTCAAAACCATATCTTTAGATTGCTTAAAGCAAAGACTATAGAATTATAAAGATGTTGCACTACCATACATTGTTCTGCCAATGCTAAATTTTTGATGGGATTTTGCGAAAATCCCCTTGTGTATGACTAATGATAGAATTCTCATCAACGGAGAGCAAAATACCAAAATGGAAATAAACTCTCAGCAAAAACAATTAATACTTACAAGCATTGTTTATGTATGTGTGTTTACATTGCCAATATATTGCCCAGCAAGCAAACAGGTTTTCGTTCAGATAAGTATGTACTATTTAAAAATATGTGATCAAGAAGCCTTTTCTTAGTCCACTAGCATTTAAAAAACAATTAATTTCTTTTGACTTTCTAAACAAGAAAAAGAACAATTATTATAAACATATCCTTAGATTGTAAGCTAAAATTATATACTATAAATGCGATTATTAATGAACAACGTACATCAACGTTATTATATTGTGTTTGCTGGGCTTGACAAATTCAAATAATATTATGACGTATTGTATGCAAAACTTATTGGATCTTCTGTGTTGCCGTAGCGAAACCATGCAGTTTTTTTTATTGTATAAATAAAACAGCATGGGCTGTCATCGAATTTTAGATGCTTTATGAGCCAATTCATTAATGCAGCTGATATTGTGATATTTTTCAAACTTTCCATATATGTAAGTACTAGCGGTATTTTAAATATGTGTTTGCTACATTTGTGGTTTTAGTATTTTTATACATACATACATATGTATATTTCTGAAACTCCTAAAGTACCATTATTTGATTAATATCCCTATAAAATAATGGTTTATAAAGCTACATATTTTAGAGATACTTGGGTATTAAAAGCTTCTTACCCCTTAGGAATATGATAAAAAAATTAAATGGCAAGACCCTTCTTTTGGTTAATCTGTGTTTGATTTACCGTTATTTTGCTTTAGCACTTGTTATACTGTATTTTCTTAAAGTAGGCTTAAAATTTGTATAAAATATTTTAGTATCAAAGCTACAGTGGTATTTGAAGAAAACTACATTTATCTAGTGATATATTATACACACACATAGTTTAAAAAAACGACCTATTGGGAGTCTCACCAGAACAGCCCTATTTTCTTTATAGCACTAATAAAGTGTATATGTTATATGATGTACCTCATATTTTTAAATCCATAAGAAATGCCTTTATCAAAGGTGACTTTAAAACACCTGATGGAATAGCGCGGTTCGATGTTATTAGAGAAGTTTTTGAACTTGAGCATGGGAAAGCCACAAAAATGACAAAGTTGACAATATCCCATATAAATCCAACGAATTTTCAGAAAATGCGCGTGGGCTTAGCTGTTCAAACTTTAAGCCGTTCTGTTGCAGCTGCGATTCAAACTGTAAACGAAAATCGTCAATTTACAAGGACTTCATCGGAAATAGCCTCTTCTACTCACGTATTTATAAAAAAAATTGATAGTTACTTTGACTGTTTAAATAGTAAAAATTTTAGTGATCCCAATCCTTTAAAGCATGGTTTAAAGCTTAATAATAATACTTGGCAGGTTTTGCAGGAGCTAATAACATACATGCAACAAATTGAATATGTTGGCAATAAAATATTTTCCATCCGCGGTCTTATACAAACCACCAGGGGCATATTATCTTTAAGTGAAGAAATGTTACACTATTTTAACTAGCCGGTTTAATCAGGATCCATTAGAAAACGTATTTTCATATGTACGCGCCAAAGGCGGACATTGTAAGAATCCTTCAGTTTACGAATTTAACATCGCAATGGCAAAGCTGATATCTTTAAAAATAAGCCAGTTTAGTTCGTCAAAAAATTGTGAAAACGACGATGCAACATTTTTACCCGTGGATTTTCAAAGCTCCGTGGAATGTAGTGAAACTGTATCAGCTGATAATCAATCTCCCATGATAGATATCGTAGACATATACCAGAATAATGAAGTATATTTTGATGAAAATGCCGACTATTTTAACTCTCCGAATGTCTCAATAGAACTTACTTCAAGCGGATATTTCATCGGATACATAGCGCAACGACTATCTTGCAGCAAATGCAGAATGGATACAATAAAACCTTCACAAATTATAACTTATCCATCAGAAATGTATATCCACACAAAAAACTATGAAACTGACTCAGATTTTAGAAGTTTATGTGCACTCTCTGACTTGTTTTTCGAAGTTTGTAAGATTCACATAAAAGTTTTCGAAAAGCTTTTTTCTACCAATAGAGCTATGAAAAATATTAAAAAAGTCATGACTCAGCAATGCATATAATGTACTAATAGTACTATTTATTCCTTTTGGTTTGACGAGAAAAGTGCTTGTTACAACCATAGGCTGGAAATTTTAAATTTGCTTATACTAATATTACTAAGAAAGCATTCTGCCTGGGAAACTTATCAGTATAAACCAGCACACATTGAAAAAGTAAAAATTTTAAAACACTAATTTCAATAAAAATTAAAATAAAAAATTATACAAAATAGGTACTATGTTTACATGTCTTTTATTTTATCTCCCTCTTATGAGATCTCATACCAAGTGTTCTGCGCAGTTGAATTAACTTTAAAAACTAAGTAAACAACAGCATCATGAGTTCGTTGTGAACGTAAATAATTTCATTTATACAACAATAAAGTAAGTATATTTGCCCTACAATAACGGAGAGAATCATGTTCGTTCCCTATTTTTGTTTAACATCCATACAAGCTGTATGCTGTGTACATTAATAAAGTTGCTAGCCAAGCAAAATTCATTTTTAAGTTTCAAACTCAGTTAAAAATGTGTGAAATTAAAAAACAAACTACAAAAAAGAATACACACACCAGCAAACAAGTATTCATGGTAAGCATATACATGAATAAATGTGTGTTTCTGTGTATAAAAGTACTAGGTACTCTCTTTTCTGTTGTTGGTTTTGCTCAATGCAAAGACAGTATTCTCTATTTACCCTTTAAACTTTCCCCCCTCGTCAATAGAAGCTTAAAATTTCTGTTTATGTGAAATGTTGGCAGTGCAACATCTTTATAATTCTATAGTCTTTGCTTAAAGTTTGTACAATCACTGTTATTTTTTTTTCAAAAAGTCTTTTGCTCTCAAAATACCGCATAATCTTTAAAAAATTCGTTCTACGTTTGCTGTAGATATAGCCAACGACAAAATTGAATAATTTTTTTTTTTATAAGGATTTTGTTGAACAACTTGGGATCACGTCTACGCCTGCTACATCGTCTATGGTGGTTTCCTTACATCCTGTGCACGAGGTTCCTAAAATCATTAATTTTTTACAAATGATTGTAAATAGTACAATAATCTTACAGTTTTTCATTAAGTATTTATTTATGTTCCTTAAAAAAACTTCAGTTTAATTTTCTACACAACGAATAAGTTGCAAACTTTTAATTTATAATAATAAATCAACATTGTTGTATAAAAAGGGAGTGAAAAATATAAGGTCATTTCATTGTATAATGTTCATAAAATATATTCTAAATTTTAAATAATTAAAAAAAAAACTTGAAAACCCGCATATATTTAAAAAAAATTGTTTTTTCAGCCAATTAATTAAAAACTTTTGCATCTCAAAAAACTTGCAAAAAAAGGAAAAACTTGGCAAATGGCAACGCTGAGTAAATGTGCCCACGAACGCATATCAGTATTGATGTATGTGTGACAAAAATAGGAAATTTACAACAACCACACCAATTTCCATCAAGAATTTGAAGTTTTAGTATTTTATAATTAATAATATATATTATGTACTTAAACGCGTAAACTACTAAGAAAACTACAACTGCTCTGTGGTGTATAAGAAGCGCAACCACTAGGTTGTTGGTATGAATCCCAACGCAACTTCTTAAAAAAAATTTTAAAAGTAAAATTATTTCGAATACCATTTTTTGCCCATATTTTAGTCGTTAATGGACCGACTTCAATTATTTTTAGTCTAAACCTTCGTAGAACTCCATACAAGAGATCTGCTTCATAAAATTGACCGTAGGACAAGTTGGGACCATTTTTGTTATTTTCAAACCGAACAATTCCAAGAGAATGGTATAAAATTTATGTATCTATGTTGTGTGAGGCCTTAATTCTACTTACACCAAAATATAGCAGACGGACATCGCTCATTCTACTTCTCTATCTATAAGGATCCAGAATATATATACTTTATGGGGTCTTAAATGAATAATGAAGAAATTACATACGGAATGACAAACCTATATATCCCCTTTCAAAATTTTTTGGCGAAGGGTATAAAAAGTCGAGAAAACTCGACTCACTAATGTACATATGCATGTATGTATATCGCTCTTTTATTGCAACGTAGTCATATCTCAAAGAACTCGTTCGTCAGAAAACGAGTTTAAAGTTTTTAATTTACACACACATCAATGGAAAAATAAAAAAGTAATCTTCCTTTAAGAGGGGAATAAACAAGATATTTTTGTATGAATTTTTCACACAAGAATACGATGAATATTTTTGTATTTTTTTATGTATGACTACGTTGAAATAAAGAAGCGATATGTATTATGTATGCATATTTTATTATTTAAATAATATGTAATCAATTTTACCTTTTATGTTAATTGAAAAAAACATTTTCACTGCGTAAACATTTCGTTTGAAAAAATTAATCATTAATTTTTTATGTGGATATTGCAAGAATTTCTGCACTGAACATATGTATGTATGTATGTACATACGAATATATGTATGTATGTGCATGTAAGGTTCTGGCTTGACCACCAACATGGATTTTAAAGACTCATCTGGCTTTTTATAGAAAGCGTTGAGAGATCAACGCCAATTGAATTTTAACCTACGGCAAATCATATGCGTTTTCATTTATTTCGCGAGTAGGCGTTTTAAAGTTCATCCTCTTTCAAAATTTATCGAAAACTACTCATTAATGTTTTCACCAAGTGGCAGCTTTTAATATGTGTTGAAATTGCAAATGCATATCGTCATCTTTAAGGCATGCAGACGGTGCTACAAATTTATTTTTTAGAGGAGAAGTACAAAACGGTATAAAACCAATAATAATTCTTTGCAATTCTTGAAATTTTTTTTATAGTGTGGAGTCTTGTTTACTTACATGTACATATGCATAAATCTTTTTCTATATATTTAAGTTGTTATATAAGTTATGTCCTTTTCACTTGTTTTTTTTTCTTAAGCAAGAAAACCTAACTAAAATAAAAATTAAAGCTTTTTTATATGTACATATGTATGTAGGTAAAATCAATAATGCTACAAACATTAACAAATCCATGTTATTATAGCAATTTTTTCATTCTGTTTTAAAAAAATTCTTATTTCTATTGTAATTTTATTTATAATTCATAAAAAAAAGATTCCTTATTCATTTTCAAACTAATAAAAACATTTAGATATGTATTTTTAAAATCTACATTAAGAGGACGGCATTTTATATAAAATAATAATTGTTAAATACAGTCAATAGAATTCAAACGAAAATGATATGACATTATAAACTAATTAATTTTCGAAAGAAATATTGCAATAAACAAACAATATTTGACATTAACTTGTATAAAAGTACGCAAAGGAAAAATTGTCACCTAGTTGAATACACCTTGCACAAGCGGTTTCATTTGATTAAGAAACTACCACAAAGCAAAGTTTGTGGGACTAGTTTCACTGGGTTAGCGTATAACAAATAGTATACATACATACATATATACCACGTTTATACGCTGGCTATTTGTAAATAAAACTAATTTGCAAATAATTAACTCACTGTTTATACGCAAAGACAATTGGGGTATTCACACTGAAGTCATAAGTCATATGTCATAAAATAATAGCACACCAAAATATGACAAGTGTGAACAACCCCGTCATAATTTAGTGTGCTATGTCATAATTGTGCCAGCTGATACAAAAAAAAACATTTAAAAATACAATTTCATATCAAAATGCCGAAATCAAGTGAAAAAAGTAAAATAATAGCTGGTTTGTGCGAAAATTACATGTTAAACGTGATAATGGCTACCTCAAGTAAATATGAACAAAAAAATTCATGTATGTATGTATTCAAATTTAAATGCACCCTTTTCTAGGTGATGAAGAGGAGGAAGAACAAACTAATGAGCCGAAATATTTTTTCTTACGGCGGCAAGTAGAAAAACATCCATAAGCTGCCAGGCAGATAGCTTACACAAACGCATAATTTTCATTCAAGGCGAATTAATTATAAGGTGGTTGCAGTGGCGAATTCACGTGAATTTATACATTACCTGCCCTTTCAAATTTGTTAAATATTTTCCGGCGCCATTTTAATGTAATTTTTTATGCATGGAGAATTTTGACAGCGTATATAATGAATTCACCGTTTACACAAACAAAATGCCTGTTGTTTGCTTTGTTGTTGATTTATTGGAGTCGTAATAAATTTGCCTTTTGCACGAAAATTACATTAAAATGGCGCCGGAAAATATCATGGTGTAATAATATCAGGTGTGCGCAACAAGGAATATGGTTTTTTGTAGGGTTGTGTTTTGACTGTTAAATAATCTGCAAAAAAATGGTAAGTTTCACGGTCTTGTCAAAAGTTGTTTACATTTTTGGCCGCCATTATGAATATTTTTGTTTACCTTATGCTTTTTGTTTTTGCATAACCACTAAATACATACAAACCACATTTTGTTATGTTTTGTATACAGCTTTTTTTGACAATATTGTGATAATTTTACACAAACAAAATGCATGTTGTTTTTTATTGTTGTTTGAAAAGAGCACCTTATATTATTACACCATGGAAAATATGTAACAAATTTGACAGGACAGTTAATGTATAAATTCACGTGAATTCGCCACTGCAACCACCTTATAATTAATTCGCCTTGTTTTCATTTTGTGTTATTTGTAGCGGCGGCTTGTTAATATTATTGCCGGCTCGAATAAGGAGTTACAGCTGCTCGACTAAGATTTCTACTGTTATTTTATGACAAAATAAAAACATACCTTAAAAAGTCTTATTATTTTATGACTTTTTTGCTTGAAGCACAACAACAACTTTTTTAAACCATTGTAAAATAATAAGACATTATGACAATATGACTGATATGACCACTGTGTGAACACCCCAAATGCAATAATAAAATCATCCCTGATCGTCAAAAACACTAAGAGCATTAAAAGAAGTGGCAACGACTTGCTTTTTATTCGCAAATAGTTTTTTAATCAGGAATTGTTTTCGTGAGTTAGTTATTTGTGAATAAAAAATTAACTCACCGTTTGTTTATACGCCAAAAATTTCAATGCGGAACATTTTTATTTGCAAATAAGACGTGCGTATAAACGTGGTAATAGTCACGCATTTTTGGTTTGTCTAAAATTATATATTTTGGTTGTGCCAATAGGCAGCAAAGTACTATGTTGAAAAAATATTTGCTTGAGGGGAAAAAATTTCATGTTTCTGATGTGCCAGATGATATCTTTTCTTGACAACACAAAATTTTTACGTCTGTGAAAACAAGCTAATGAACAAATTACGGCGGCGCACAGTGGCTGAAAATCGTTTTTCATTGGCCAAAATTCTGTAACTTTTGAACCGATCAAAATGTTGAAGTAATTTTTATTTTATTGGATAGATATTTAGTTCAGCTTGACTCAGTTTAAATTACATTAAAATTGATTGAGGACTTTTTAAGGAATTATAGGTCAAAGTTGAACTTTTGAATTTTTTTTAAGTTTTAGAGTGAAATATGGGTTTATTATTTTTTTATTTATTAAAAAATTTTATATTTGGAAATTAATAATAATTATAAATATTTTTTGTAATAATGGAATTTTTTTAATGTTACACTTAAAAAAAATTTTACACTGAAAATAATAGTACAATCAACTGGAGATTTTGCTATTACAGAAAAATTAAAATTTTTTTGCTGTCAAATTTGCAAATTTGTTTAGTCAAAGAATAGTTACACTTAAAAAAAAAAACGTTAATAATATTATCTAAAAATATTGGTATTACTACAGAAAAATTTATTATTTTTTGCTGTCAAATTTGATAATTTTAAAAACATTTTAAAAATCAAAACTGCAATAAATTTTAATAGCATTTGCATTTGTTTATTATTATTTTTTACTAATACTATGTTTTTCGTACTTAAATAACAATGAAAGGCAATTATAATTATTATTCATTTGACTCAAATATTGATTGCAAATATTCCATATTTAGTTCTGTGCTATCTCTGTTCTTTAGTAGTTTTTTGGCTTCTTCATCTAAATCCCGATGTTCCACTTTCCATTGATTTCGAATACTGGAGATAAACGGATCTGACGTTGCCAATAATATATTAAATAGATCTTTATTTGTTGAATTTCGTGAAATTTTTCTAGTATTGTAATCCTTGTTCCTTTTTTCCTGAGCCTCCTCTGATAGATCTCCAAGTGGAACCAAATGATATTTAATGACATCTTCTCCATGATAAAGGATTTTGTGAACTGTTGCAGACATATTTCTCCATGGGTAGTTGGTTGTATATATTTTTGCAGTTTCCTTAGCATAATCTCCAAATTTTCTAGAGTCAATTTCTTCATTGCACGCAAGTACTTCTAGGATTATTTTAAATCTGAAAATAAGGTTTAAATCAGATGCTGTTTCTGGATCTGAAAAGAATCTTCTTGCGGTATTGCCATCATTTGTATTGCCTGACCCTTGTTTTGGCTGATCTATAATCAATCCAAATTTGCGATATTCATCTTGAACATGTTTCTTTTTTGAACTTCTTAACTCTTTGTTGGTTTCGTTGTTTCTTATTGATCCTGAAGACCCGAAATCCAAATCATAACTGATTTTTAGTATGTGTTCCATAAGTCGTATTCTTGCATGTAGTGGTGATAATCCAAATTCATATGCATCGGTATTATCTAATGATTTTGTCGGTATTTGGATTAATTGGGTTGATGTTGCTTGGCATATAATGCAGCTGGATGCAGCCTTCGTGTTAGTCAAAGCCTGACCTACTTTTCCATCTATCATTGTCAGCACTAATTGGTAGCTTACTTCAATTTACTGCCCATCTAACTGTAATTGTAATGGCTGTAGTGTTGCAATTTGGGCCTTGATATCACTAACTTCTTTGTTAATGACATCATGAGTTTCTTTTTTGAATTCAAATTTGATTGGCCTGCAGTATTTCGTAGAAGATGGTGTCTCATTTTTCCAAATATCCATTGTTTGCGTTGTACTAGTCGAAGGCTCTGAATCTTTCAAAATCTTTTTCAATCGCAATGGTACAAATGATACCATGAACATATCTGAGTCCGAAATATTTTCACATACAACTTGTTTGTATTGTTTTTGTCCCGAAGAACCCTCACATCCCCATTTTCAAAAAAGAATTAACTCTGTGTTTCCATATTTCTTTAACTTATTTCCTGTTATTAATTGTAGCAAGCGTTCTGCTGTGTGATCAAGTAGAGATTGTAGTTGTACCTCTGCCGAAATTGGTGTGATTGTGTTAGTGTCCTTTGATGGCAAACAGTCCATATTAGCAGCGGTTATGTAATGATATGCTGGATACATATTTGAACCTTTTTCAATCGCACGCAGTCTGAGCTTAATATATTGCTGTTTTGTTAATTTCAAATCCAGAAATAATGTTAATGCCTCCTTATTTGTGTACTGTATTGCATCACTCGGAGTTGGTATATTTTTAAGAATCCGTTTTGTTCTCACTGGACTAGCTTTAACGACTTTTTCAATGATATCCACTTTTGTTAATTGGTTCTGTGATCGTAATTGAAGGAAAGATTCTTTTATATTTGTTCAACAAATTGCATCGTGGATATCTTTAAGTTTCCGCCTCTTAGATCTATAGCTGCAGTTGTCCAATGATTTGCGTGGTCTTCCAGCCTTATCTTGCTTTGCTGTTTCTGCAGCGACAGTAAGTTGGCCTTCTAACCAGTTTGCACTTTTTATATAAAACTTTTGTTTACTGTAGCGAACCTCTTTGTAGCGTTTTTTTTGGGCTTTAACGAAATTATATAATTACTCTTGCATTACGGTGCTACACGAATTTAAGTTTAATTTTAACGTAACTAAGAACATCTTCCTGGTTTTTGTTTCTAAAATACTCTTCGGCCAGTTCTTTATAACTGAAGCTCTCCATATTTTTCTGAATATTTTTATTTGCGTCTGTTATGTTTTACCCGTACACTTAGAGGATTAACTTATTACTGAGTAATCCCTTATCGAATCCGCAGTTTTATACATTTTTAGATACATGTTATTCACACATTGATCTTTAATTTCATAGTAGGTAGTGCTTAAATTGCACAAAACTGCACCTTAATATCAGGTAAAACTGATTAGTATCTCTCCAATAGTTGTTGTTGTTGTTGGGTTGTTTTTTTATCTTTAGTGGTTTAATGTCCCAATTATTGTTATAAAATTGCTTATGACTTTGGTTGACCCTAACATTTGATAACAGGTAAATTTAGAAAGATATCATATGTTTACTGTAGAATTTTGTGATCATTTATGATAATTTTATTACCAATTTTTGGCTGATGAAAACAAAGCCATTAAACCGTTTCACAGGTATTATATTTAATTTTTTTAGTTTTACGTAGTCTAAAGTAAAAAACATAAACTTTTAGGCAAAAAAGTGAAAATTATATACACCATTGTATACGAGTACTTTGGAGTAATTTCATTAAAATGAAAAAAGTGTTCTACACACGGCTCGTCACGGGTGCAAAAGTATATATAGCAGTAAAGAGGACACTTTCACCTTTCTCCGGGTGGTATACATTTTTTGTTCCCTAGAAGTTCTATTCCACTAAAGTTTAAATTTGAGAAAAATATAGTAGTTTCATAAATATTCCGTAACGCCCTTAATATTAAACGCTAGAGCTCTGACCACTTACAAAAACTAAGTACTATAATCCTACCAACATTATAAAAAAGACCGCAGGCCATTATCGATAATAGCTTGCGAGTAGTAACCATTTATTTTTTATAAAAAACAAAAGAAAAACACCTTTTTCTGAAATAAAAAAACCGTTGAGTTTGACAGCATGCCACGCTCACAATTATCAATAGTTTAACCTAATTTTTTGGCTACCTTAATCTGGATATATTAGCTGCAAAAGGGCGTAAAAATTTTAAAAATCGGTGACAAAAAAAAAAGACTTTTGGCCAATGAAAAACGATTTTCAGCCACCGTGCGGCGGCGTAACACAAATAATCCCCCTATTGTGAATATCAACGGCGACATAAGTGATGTCGACGGCATCCTAATGGCATTGCCGTTGGCAATATTGCCAACTTTCGATAACAACCGATAATATTTTGGCATTATCGAAGGCAACAAACGGCGATATTTGTCTTAGATTGGCTTCGGTTTTGTCGACAAAATTTTTGTTAACGATTAAATGCAAATTTTCAACTGTCACGGTTAAGTGTTTAATAAAAATATTTGAAATGGAGAAAAAATTAAAATTACTACCAATAAACAATTTGAATTGCTAATATAACAGCTTGAAAGTAAACCAAGTTTAGCCAAAGGATTTCATAGGGGCCCAAGTGGTAATAATTTTAAAGAATGGGAAGAAATTAAGACGAAGCTAAATTCTATTGCACCACCAATTAGAAACAGCGATGATTGGCAAAAAGTAATGATACAAAGTTCTTCAAAGCATAAATTTTTAAATGTGTCTATATTTAAATACATACATATGTTCAGGTTTGGAGAGATTTTAAATGTCAATTAAAAACAAGTTTACGAACAACAAAGCAGAGTTCAACGCAACTTATTACCTCTCTCACCTTTGGAAGTAGCTGCTTCTAACTTGCTTCAATTTGAGAAGCAATTTAATTCTGAAGGTGTTGCCCAAGGTATACAACAATCAACTGATGAAACTTTACATGAAAATATACCTACCACAGAACAAAGAATCTGCGAGGATTTCGTGGAAGTGCCATCAACTTCCGCATATACCATTGAAATAGAACAGAAGAACAACTTACTTCAAGAAAAATAAAATCAAAAGATCAACGAAAGAAATTATTTAAAAAGCACAATTCTATGCAAAAGGAGGTTTTTAATGCAATTTCTAAAACAATCAGCGAAGTAAAGGACGATTTAAAAGAAATAAGCCAGCATCAGAAAAAAATATGTGATGATAAATAAAAAAACTTTATAAGAAATAAAGACAGTTTTAAAGGAAACAAGCCGGTATCAGCAACAATTAAAACATATCTCTTAAATTACGATAAAATTTATTAAAATAAACTAAAGAAACAAATCCAGCAAACGTCAAAATGTATAGTGATGATATTTCTGTTCTTCACTTTATCGATAACAAGGCAACGTCAGCACAATATTTTTAGTAAATACCGATATAGAGTTGACGTGACGGCGTTGGTATATCGATGTGACAGCAACTAATGTATTGTGTTGATGTCGACGCTGACATTTGCAATAGGGGTGAATATAAATTTACTCACCGCAGTTTTGCACTTCTTTCTTCTTTGACTGTTAACACGACATTAAACCTCTATGTATTTAACCACATCAAATGGTATGCAAGAAAAATAAGAAAAAAGGGAACGAAAAACACGGTTTACGAACAGATGATTTGAAACAAGGATGGCACATTTAATTGAACAGTGATGACACTATTATGAGAAATTACAAGGCGTTCCGTAACAGACTACAAGTCGTCGGCTACCAACAAATTTGTAAAAGAACTTTTTTATACGTATTAAATAAAATTCTCTACTGTCACGAAAAATCGTATATTATGATCAGTGATGTTATACGTTGGAAAAATTCCTATTAGTAGGGATTTTTTTCTAAAAAAATGGCCTTAGGGAAAAATTAGAGATATAGTGAAATTATTAAAATTTAGGGACTTTTCAATAATGTGGCAAAAATATATTAATTTTGCAAGCTTATTCGATTTGTGACAACATTTGGGAACATTACAAATCGTCATGTTTTTTAAATGATCGCTTCCGCCATTTCAGTAAATTTGTGAAATATTGGCCTTTTATATTTATATATAATTATTATACACTTATATAGTCTCCAGAATGAACTCTTCGTCTTATTCAGACTTATCGGCATACTTAAGGAAACCAAAAAGTAATGGAGACAAAAATTTCTGCAACAAATGGCTGGAGGACGATAACTTTGGAATCTGTTTCTGACGAACCGTTTAAATGCAATAAGATTTCAAATTGCGCCAAGTCTGATCTTCTGAAGCACACAGAAAGAAAGATACACAAAAAAATGTGAATTCTGTAAGAATGGCAAGCAAATGGATATATTTTTTAAGAAATAAAAGCATGAAGTCAGCTGTTCGACCATCTAATACCACTTTTGAAAAAAAGAACTGATTCATGTACATAAAATTTGTTATATTTATATGTATACATCATTTAAAAGTTGTAGGGATTTTTGTAGAAAATTTTTTGAACACTTAAAAGCAACACTAACAGCAATTTTTTAATTCAAAATTAAAATAAGCAAACATCTAAACAAAACAAATTAAGAAGTTAAAACAAAACAAATCAAATCAGACAGTTATTATGAATACCAGAAGTGAGTCATCAGCTAAGAGAGCAAGAGAACTTCAACAAAAGTCAAAACATGACTCTTCAACTGAAAGACAAAATATAAAGGTCCCGCGATTATCAAGTAATGATAAAATCTTTTTTAGAGAGTTAATTAGAGAAAGTGAAGACATCACCGCACAAGTAATACATAACTCTATTAAACAAAGTGAAGAAAAACATTTTGGATTTATAAAAAATATATTAAGAGAAAGTGAAGAAAGAGTTCTTTCTGTTATTGAAAAAAAACTTGATGCTCTTCATATTAAAATTAATGCTATCACTGAAAGAGTTGAAAAATTGGAACTGATATATATGGAAACAGATGATATGAAAAAAGAAATACTAGAACTGAAAAGGAAAATGTTAAAACAAGAAAATTCTCTCATTGCGGGTAGTATACGAATTTCAGGCATACCCTACAATGAAAATGAAAATTTAAGCTCTATATTTCAAAATATTTGTAATAATATAAAAATACATACACCTCAAGTTGAGAATATATATAGACTTACAAAAATTTATAAAGACAAAAGGCCATATATACCAAAAGACGACGTCATTGTTGTTAAACTGCAATCTCCATATGAGAAAAATTTTCTATTGAAGTCGATAGCAAAGTATCGTAGGGAGGAAAAATCTAATTTATGTTTAAGGCAAGCTGGTTTCGAAAGTGATGTGAGCTTTTACTTAAATGAGGATTTAACGCCTCATAATCACAAAATATTTAAAAGAGCCTTAGATATGAAAAAACACAAGAGAATAAAAGCTGCGTTTACTCTGCGTGGCTTTGTATATGTAAAAAGAATTGACTCGGATGAACCTTTGCTGATAGAATTTATGGATGACTTTGATCGTCTTTTTCGTGAATAATGTGTGGAGTACATTTTTTATAATACTTGTTTTAAATTATCATTTATTTATTTATTGCTTATTATTTTACAAATATTTTTCATATGTAATTTTTAAACTTAAATTTATTAATCCTGTTAAATTTTGTTGCGTTGTGTTAGATAGTGAATATGTTCAATACAACAATTAATTCAACTGATTCCAGGGATGGAAACTATAACATGATTAGGATATTAACTAAAAGACAGCAAGGCTTCAATATATGTCATATAAATGCTCAGAGTCTAATGCCTAAGATTGATGAGTTTCGATATTTATATGAATTTGCTGGTGTTGACGCAGTGTGTATTTCGGAAACATGGTTTCATAGGGAAGTAGGAAATGATATATATAGTGTACAAGGATATCACCTTTTTAGATCGGGCAGGCCAGGAAGGGGTGGTGGCGTTGCAATATACGTCAAGAACAATATTTCTTGCAATTTTATTTGCTCTTATAGTGATGCCAATGAAGTAGAATATATCTTCGTCGAGGTGAATTGCCAGAGTGGAAAAATGTTGTTGGTGTGTATCTACAGACCGGATAGACACATTAAACTTGACAACCTTTTAGAGAAATTGGAATTACTTTCGGTGGCATATTCTGAAGTAGTAATAGCGGGTGATTTTAATAGTGATTTGCTTCTCACCAGTGAACTAGCCACAGCATTGTCAATATTTGACTTAATACCTGTAAACAGAACTAGACCAACACATTTCATGAGCACTTCTTCAACCCTTCTAGATTTATTTTTTGTAAATAAGCAACATAATGTATTGCATTATGAACAGTTAGCTCTAACTGCTTTCTCCAGACATGATGCTATTTTCGTTTCTTATAGTTTTGCAATAGAGCAACAGGACCAGTACTATTATTTTCGAAATTTTAGGGGTATAGATCATTCGCGTCTTCAAAGTGACATTGTACAGGTTAATTGGGAACACATATACTATTTACCTTCTGCTGAACAGAAATTGAATTTTTTGAATGATGCAATTTTTCGTATATATAATGAATGTGTTCCAATTAAAATGAGTAGAATAAGGAAGAGGTCAAGGCCGTGGTTCACCAATGAGGCTCAATTGTTGATAATGCGCAGGGATAACCTTTATCGTAGATGGAAACGTTACAAAACACCTGAGTACTTGACTGAGTACCGTTTGGCGAGAAGGTCTGTTGTGGCAAAAATTCGAAGAGATAAGACCGCATACTATTTAGGAAAATTTAGTGCAGCTAACATTACCAGGAAAACCTGGAAATATTGGTGTTGGAAAGTCAGGTACTATCCCAATTAATGTGGATGTAAACACATTGAATGAAAACTTTGTAAACATTCCACTACCTAATATCCAGATGGACTACTATGAAAATTTAACACCTCTTCGTGTTTCTGCTGGTGAATTTAATTTTCATTATGTTGATGTTCTGGACGTAGTTACCGCCTGTCATTCGGTGAAGTCAGACTCAATTGGCTTGGATGGAATAGACCCAAAATTTATAAGAATAATTTTACCTTGGATAGCCGAATCACTGCTTCATGTTTTCAATCACATTATACTGACCAACACCTTTCCCGTGATTTGGAAATATGCAAAAGTTGTTCCGATACCAAAAGCGCGGAATGAATATCGTCCAATTGCCATTTTACCCTACTTTTCTAAAGTGTTTGAACGAATACTACACGGCCAGATATACAAACATGTGAATGATAATCGATTGTTGACTGCGCGCCAATCTGGTTTCAGGCCTCGTCATAGTTGTATCACGGCACTTACGGATGTAATAGAGGAAATTAGAGGTAATTTGGATAATGATGAAATTTCGTTTTTGGTACTGCTGGACCACTCCAAAGCATTTGACATGGTCCACCACTCTATTCTTTGTATGAAATTGTCGAAACTTTTTGTTTTCTCCCAATATGCTACACGTTTAATAAATTCCTATCTGTCTGAGAGAAGTCAGTCAGTCGTTAGTAATGGAGTAGCTTCTCGTGCTTTGAGGATTGCAAGAGGAGTGCCGCAAGGCTCAATTCTTGGTCCATTGCTTTATTCGCTATATGCCAATGACCTCCCACGATGGCTTAATTACTCGAAGATACAAATGTATGCTGATGATGTTCAGTTGTATCTTAGTGGTACAAGGGATTTAATTGGACTGAGAGTAAGAGAGTTGAACTCTGACTTGAATAAGATTTTTACATGGGCATCTGTTAATGGCTTAAAAATCAATCCAAATAAATCTAAATGCTTATTAATATGCAAAAGGAATATGAGAATTGATATTTGCATGGATATTTTCATTGGTAAATCAAAAATTGAATTTGTAGACACTGCCAAAAATTTAGGTGTGACCTTCAATAGATCTTTAACCTGGACTGATCATGTGAACCAGGCATGTGGTAAAGTATATGGCATGTTACGGAGCTTATGGACAACTCAGTATTTTACCCCATTAAATATAAGAGTTTTATTAGCTAAAACATATGTACTGCCAACACTCCTATATGCATCCGAGATATATGCTGCATGTAGCTACCAGGATATGAGAAAACTTAATGTCGCTTATAACAACATAATTCGTTACGTTTACAGTCTCAAAAGATTTGATAGAGTAAGTGCATATTCCCGTCGCTTTATGAGCATATCTTTCTGTAACCTTTTGAAAGCGCGAAGCTAATTTTTTCCTTCATAAAATTATTGTAACAGCAGAACCTAAGTACTTATATGATCGTATTAGATTCGCAAGATCGCGAAGAGGTAGATATATTAATCAATTACGATATCATACTCATGCCTCAGAATGTCATTTTCTAATATCAACCATACGTCTCTGGAATCAACTTCCGAATTATATTCAGAACACCGACAGCGCAACAAGATTTAGGAAGTTAATTTACGACTATTTCACATAAAACACGATTTTTTTTTTCTTTTAATATAATAATAATATAATTTTATTTATTTTTTTCTTGCATATGAGATAAATAAAATAATTTTTATATATTTTTTTGTTTTCAATACTATCTTCTTCTTCTATATTTATATATTTTCTTAGTAAACTCAATTATGATTCTTTTAATCATAATTTTCCACTCTTCACTTTTTATATTTTGTTTTATTATATTATATTTGTTATATATATTATATTATAGAATCATAATTTTTTCGTTAATATAACTAATCTGATTCTAATACTTTAATTATAAGATATGTATTTCTTGTTGTGTTAGAAAATCTACTCAATAAATCAAATCAAATAAAGAAAAATAGGGACTTCTTCGGACTGCGTAAAGACTTCGCAAAAAAGTTGTATAACATCACTGAGGCAGCGACAACAATATACATTTAATTTTATTATACAAAAAAAGTTCATTTGTGATTAATCAAAAATAAATCTTTTTGTTGTATAATATCTGTTTTTATACAATTAGCAAAAAAAAATTAAAGAATTTTTATACCTTAATTTTTTTGTTTGTATAGAAAATTTTATTAGAAAATTAAATTGAAATCAGTTAAATTACCAAGAGAATATGAAAGGTATTCTAAATATACTTTGGTAAATTTTCTGTTTTAATTTTTTTATTTTTCTGCACTTAGTCAAATAGTACAAAAATTTCATGGTCAAAAAATATACAAATATTTTTAAATAGTACAGTTTATGTACTATAATACAGAAATTGGCAACACTGGTATGTATGTAAGTACATACATATAGACTAGCTGGAAACCATCAGCAAACAAAACTTTTTGAATTATTATATAAAATAATTAATATAAAACAGAGGAATTTACTTGTTCTCTTATTGAAATGTGAGCAGTGAGAAATGTGTAGCGCAAGTGCTAATAGTTGATTAGTGTATTTAATATTAATAGCCTAAATCAGTGTTTGCCAGTAGAACGCCCGTGGGCAGCGTCTAATATTAGTGTTTTATACATGTGAAGCCAAAGTGGAAAACCGAACTTAAGTAATATTACAAGTGTTGCCGACGAAGAATTTCGCATCACTGGCAAGACTTATTTTACATACTTATATTACAAGTATATGTATACTTAAACAGTACTTAATTTTCAAATAGCAACGGGAACAGCTATTTTCTGATGTTTTCTTACGAGCTGCAATAAAATCTTCAGTAGGTTCCTCCTGGAGCGTCGAGAAAATAGAATGCACCATTTTCTGATCCTTATTAACACTTAACACATTTCATTTCTGCGATCATTGAGGCAACTAATGAAAAATTTCAGAGAATAACATAAAGCGAAATTACACATAAGTATATGTACATATGTGTACAACAGCACACGAATCCTCGGCACTGACTATACCAACTATGATTATTTTACTCATGATCAAATAATACTAATAATATTATTGGATCTAATTTGATAAGAAATGTTTCTTTCATTCTGTAACATCAGTGAGTTAATCTTCAAAAGGACTTCAATTAATTGCCTTTTCTATAAAATAAAACAAAGTTTAATGTAAGAATTTAATTTGATATCAAGCTCCAAAATGTAATTAGCAAAGAAACTAAAAAATTGAAAAAAAGCGAAAATAGCTCATATTCTAAAAATTGCAACTGCAATATTGGAAATTATTCCCAAAATATATTTAAAAAAAATCATATAATTGACAATCGGCAGCCAAAAATCTTGAAAAAATCTCTAAAATGCCGAAAATTCTTAAAAATATGCGAACATCATAAAATTGTATGATTCAATATTGATTAAAAAACAGCAAAATTATAGAACAAAAAAATTAAAAAATATCATTTCCATTGTGAAAATTAAACTTTTATTATAAACTATTTTATATTTAGAATAAAAATTTAAAATGATGATGTATTTTGAATAAAAGTATTGCAAATACCTACTTTCCACAAATTTATATTTAGCTTCTAGATTGCATTATCCAATTGAATAATTTAATGTGGGCTTAATTAAAATGTATTCTAAGAATAGTTCGCAATTCATCAAATATTTTTCAACCAATCAGTTCCTATCGTACATATCACACATATGAACTTTGGATTTTTAGATCGGAATGTTTGGGGAAAATTTCCAAAAATAGTACATGCATACATATTTGTATTTTATTTTTTTTTTGCATATTTTCGTATTTTCCCCAATTCAACATATACAAAATGAAATTCCGTTGTGTTTCTATATCAGAAATATACAGGTTATATTGAACCAAAACCTTTATCGTCTGGTCCAACCGCAATACAGAGAAGTAAATGGAAAAGTTAACAAAATTTTAAAAAGACAACTATCAGAATACCACTAGTTTACATACATACGTACATCATACTAGTTTCAAAGAAAAAATTAAATTAAAATAATGAATTAAAATATGTTGTTATATTTTATAATTTAATACTTTTTTTGTTATTAATATTATATTATATCAAATAAAAACGTCGGCAACTTACCAAATTCATTATATAATTATTTTATCACTGTACAAAATCCCATCTGATAACATATTTGATATTTTTGAAAAATAAACTTTTATCGTTCATAAAATTGGAAAAAACGCAAAAATTAAATAAAAATATTATAAAAGAGATTGTGCCCTGGTTTTTTAAATAAATTGTGGAACAAACTTTTTCAAATAAAAAGTAAAAGTAATAAAAACAACTAAAATGTATCGAAAATTAAAAAAAGTTGCATTGTGTTGCGTTCAGGATTCGAAACCGTGCCACCGGGTAAGAAGGTACGGTCTCAAATCCTGACCAACCATTTATTAATTTTTTTAAAATTTTTGATACATTTTAGTTATTTTTATTACATTTAGCTATTCAAAACACTACAAAATATCCACAAGGTGCTTCAATATTACGTGATGATTTTTATGTGGATGATTGCCTCACCGGAGCTGATTTTATTAGCACAGCATTAGAGTCACAACGACAACTAAGCTCAATTCTAAGAGAAGCTGGTTTTAAGCTGCGGAAGTGGTGTTCAAATCATCCTCAGTTATTAAGTGGAATTGCACCTGAAGACCAAGAAATCAACTAGGACTTAGACGAAAACTCAGACTGCTCAATTAAAACACTCGGATTAATATGGCTCCCAAGGTCCGATCAATTATTTGGACGGTCACAAAATCCAACGGCCACAAGAGTAACAAAAATAATAATCAGTTCCGAACTAGCCAAGATCTTTGATCCTCTAGGGCTTTTTGGGCCGGTAATTGTACGAGCCAAGATATTTTTGCAGGATCTATGGCAGTTACCGATTTCATGGGATGACGAGTTACCCATGAATCTTCAGAGTGAGTGGAATAAATTTCGCACAAATATAGGAACCCTAAACAAAATAAAGATAGATAGATTCGTACTAAAACACGGAAACCCACTAACTACAGAAATTCATACGTTTGTCGATGCATCTGAACGAGCTTATGGAACAGCAATCTATATTCGTTCAACATATAAGGACAAAACTGTTTCAACCAGACTGATATGTTCAAAGTCCCGAGTAGCACCCATCAAAAGGCAAATAAATAATGAATTAAAATAAGTTGTTATATTTTATAATTTAATATTTTTTCTTACACCGTCAAGTTATTTTTATATTTGTTATTAATATTATATTATATCAAATAAAAACGTCGACAACTTACTAAATTCATTATATAATTATTTTATCACTGTACAAAATCCTATCTGATAACATATTGGATATTTTTGAAAAAGAAACCTTTTATCGTTCATAAAATTGGAAAAAACGTAAAAATTAAAAAAAAATATATTATAAATGAGATGGTTTTTTAAATAAATTGTGGAACAAACTTTTTCAAATAAAAAGTAAAAGTAATAAAAACAACTAAAATGTATCGAAAATTAAAAAAAGTTGCATTGTGTTGCGTTCAGGATTCGAAACCGTGCCACCGGGTAAGAAGGTACGGTCTCAAATCCTGACCAACCATTTATTAATTTTTTTTAAATTTTTGATACATTTTAGTTATTTTTATTACTTTTACTTTTTATTTGAAAAAGTTCGTTTTTTTCAAGAATTTTTGATAGCTTTAAATTATTTTGAATATGAAGATAATATTGGAACATTTTAATCATTAGACTAACAGATTTATGTAATAGTTGGCGATTTTTTTAATCAATTTTGGGACAATTGCTTCATTATTAAACCTTTTCTTACGTTTCAAATCGTTTCGTTGTTTAGTCGAACACCACTGGCTTTTTGATAAAGACGTTGAAACACTTCTTGGATGTGCGCAAAATTATATAAGTTCTAATAAGGGAATGTTAATATTTTTATAATGCACTCTAGGCAAGAAAGTGTAACAAATTTATTACGAAATTCATAATTTATGGCTGACTTCATAAAAGCAGTTTGCAAAGAACACGAGAATGCCTTGTAAACTCACGCTTCCAGTGTTGCTTTGGAAGCTGTGTTTATGAAATCAGCCTATACTATGAAATAGAGATTAGAACCAATAATGCGTGATCGTGATTAAGTTTTTGTTTCTATCACGTGGGGGTGCGGCCGTGAGACGGTGAGTGGCAATTTTTTTTGCTTTAATGTAATTTTTTCCATTTAAATAATTAAAAAAATTTTTTTTTTCGTATTTCGTGGGCGCGAATTTTCGTGATTGTGACTTCTTTCGTCACTCCATACTATGGTGAAGGGTATATAAGATTCGGCACAGCCGAATATATCTCTCTTACTTGTTTGGTATTGTATTGACGTGGCGACGATGTTGACAACTGGAATAAGGGTGAATGTCATTTTGTTTCAACGTTGACGATTTATCGTTTATGTCAACATATCAATCACACATCTCTAAATATTTGAAACATCTGTGTGTTTTTTTAGTTAGTTTTGAACAGCAATTTTATTAAAAGTTGAAATGTTTTTTACTTGTTTGTTTTGTTATTTATCTCCTAAACACGATTTCTTCCCATTGTTCTCTAAAAATTACTTGGAAGAGTGCCTCTGCAAAATCCCACTACAAGAGAGGGATTCTTCTGCAACTCTCTTCCACTCATTTTTCAAACTGAGTTGCAGTTTTTATTTTTAATTTTTCAGTTTTTTCCATTTTTTAATTTAGGTATATTTCAAATAAAGTCAAGTAGTTATGAAAAATGGCGACGACAAATTCAAAGTCGTTTCAAAACAATATCGCCGTCAAATTTTATTGTAGAATTCAAATTCTATGTTGACAGTCATCGATAATATCCGATAACGACAACTGGAATAACAATTTGAAGTAAACAAGGCAAAACAATATCGTTTTGTATTCATGTTGACAACAGGAATATTTTAATATTGTAAGTATGTGTGTTTTTACATGTATGCGTTTGTTCAACCCCTGCAGATAATATTGGACTACGTGGTCCATTATAGCTGAAACGGACTAGTTACCACGTGGTCCTATGTAATGCAGTCATGGAGTATGTTATCTTTAAATAAGAACTTATTGCTAAACGACAATTGTTCGTGCTTTCACGAACTTACTCGTGCCTAACAAACTTCTTGTGAGTGGTCCATTTTTAATTACATGGAGTAGTTTTTGGGTAAGTCCGATGTAATGCAAAGCTGGACCATATGATCCAACCCTAGGACATCGCAATGTTAAATAGACCATGTTTTCTTCATACATTTGTGTTACTTTTGGACAAGTCCTAGTCCTTCATGCGGCACTTGCAACACCAACGTAATTATACGATTTTCTTATCCTTTTTGCGGCTTCTTTATTCGCACATGCATAGCAATTCAATGGATTGTGACTTTCACCAGGATTAGTCCAAGTCATTGGGATACCGAATGGCATACTTTCACGTCTTCTATTTTTCCAATCCATTAGACGGTTGTAGCAGCTTTTACACACTATATTTGGTACCCAATTTTCGTTCACTATAACATTTTGGTTGAAGTACATCTCGTATGTTTGAACAAAATCAGTACTGAAATTTCCCCTTTTTTTATGTGTTGAGACATATTGACCACAGCAGTAGCAAAAGCTATTTATATCTGGCTTGCACAGTTCCATATTCTGTTCAGTTTTGTTCACTTTTAAAAAACTGGAGAAAAATCACTTTTACTGTTCGCGTTCGTCGGCACTTGTTGAATGACAAAAATCACAGAACCAGTGTGAGAAAGAATAGAAGTATAATGACAATGCATGTTTTATGTGAACATTACAGAACCAGTGTTGCCACATCAATATTTCTCTTTTAGTACAGTAGGAAAATATGAGAGAGTTCGGCTTGTGAGTGTCAATGTTTTCTCCAAATAATGTTGTGCATATCTGGAGCAAATTTTTGAAATTCATACATTTACCTAATTGTGAATAAATGAGAAAAGCATGCATCGATTTTCATGATCTATGCCTTTTTTTGCTCATGAGTTATGTGACTTTACGCGAAAGTAATTAGTTTTGGCACTTTTTTCCATTTTGGATTTTTTATGAATTTAAAAAAAAATATTTAAATTTTTAGGCAAAAAATACTTTTTTCCCTTCATACATTCATTTTTAACTTCGAAAGTGTTGCACATATAGGAAAACGGTATAGAAACAGATTAGAGAAATTGTAATTCTTAATTTTTCTAAATTTGTTTCATCAAAATCGGACAAGTGGTTCTCGAGTTATGTTAAACTACGTTTTTGCCAAAATGTTACAACTAAGCGAAAAAACATCAAGATAAGGAAAAAATTTAAAAGGTCATAAAAAAACTGACACATACGAACGCCAAACCCTTTGAGGGTTTTACTATACTGACCTAGTACCATCACCCTGACTTGGAATTTCTCACCCCCCAGACAATAATCCCAAAAATGTTCCATAGTGTTATTTTTGAAAATATGAAATGACGCAGAGGGGGGTTAATAAGAAAAAAAAGGTAATAAATCTGTATTTTTGAAACTTGCGATCCGATTACAAAACAATGTATTATTTGACTTTAAAAAATTTAAGCTTTTTGTAAAGATTTTTATAGATAAAGAAAATACATTTTGTTCCACAAAAACTTCTTCAATATTTGGCTTTCAATTTTTAAATTTAGATTTTTCGCCTTGACCTTGCTCGCAATTTTGTCAATATCTCCGGTAATAGCAAAGATAAATTAAAAAGAAAATATTATATGATTCTCAATACAATTAATAATAATATACAGAAAAAAATTTAATTGCTCTCAATTCATGTAGTCGTGAAAAAAATCAAAGTAAATTTTTTGAAATGAGAGTGAAAAATTGCTAAATTTTTACAAAAATAGAGTTTGTTTGTTCGACGTTTGTCTCAACATTTTTTCAAAACCAAAATTTTTTTTCAATATATCAAAAGATTAAACTTCAAAAAAGACTGCAGTAGAAATTTTAAACCGATTAAAGCATGCACGCTATATCCAGCATTGGACGAATAAGGCTTTAGAATTTATGGCTAAATTAATGGTTTTAGAAAAAATAACGCCCATTTTATTTTTTTTATAAATTACATTAGCTATATTTAATACAATGCATCTGACTTTTTATTGTTACCCGCCCGGTCAAAAATGAGGCGAGGAGAGCAGATTTACTAAAAATAGTCAAATTTTCATCAGAAGTATTCAATATACCTGCATGAAAATTGTTCTAAATTTAATTTTTTAATTTTTATTTCTTCATTATTTATTTACAAACATAGCAAACAATGGCAAATTTTTTTGGGTTTTCAATCAAAAGGCTTATTTATTTTTAAAATGATCTAAGTTAATACAAAATATTAAAATACAGTTATCTTGTCCATTGGTATATAACACATGTGTATTTATGATTTAAAATACCAAATAAAACGGTCTCAAAACAGGCATCTCGTGTGAAGTTCAGCTAAAGTGTACTATTTTCAAGTGTTTTTACTACATCCATATACTGTATCCATATGCTGTACATAATATATTTTTCAAGTTATTTCTTCTTGTTAAAAAAACGTTAAAAATCTTTGCAAAAAGCATAAACTTGTTCAGGTCAAATAATATTTGTAAAAGCTATGAAGCCAACAAAGTATTTTTTCTAATTGGCACCACTGCGTGACGGCTGAATAAATAGTTTTTAAAAATATACTATTAAAAAGATGTATGTATAAGCATCTTTCCACAAAGAAGACCAGAGGTGACACGAACGGCATGCTATTGTTTTACTGACTGTCACACAGAAAGTAGTAAACAAAGAATTTTTCACATTTTGTTGTTGTTTTGTATTTTTATTAATTTCTGGCTCAATAAAAAAGTTGTTGAAAAATATTACTTTTAGCAATTTTATTGCTAATGGTAACATAACATTAAAAATAAAATAAGAATTATTTCATGATACATATATAGAAGAAGTAAATTCCATTACAATTCATCATTTCTTATTTGCAAAATGCTTTAATTTTTTTTTTTTTTGTTTATTTTCCCTTATTCCTACATTATATTGCTATCTCTTTAACAGAAAGTAGAGGAATAAAAAAGCTGATTTGCACCAAAAAAAATTTTAGACTCGGAACTTGGCAGCACTAACAGATATTTTGTATACGGCGCTTGTGACACGTAAAAGTAGAAAGCTGTTGAACTTTTCACGCGTCACAAGCGTTGCAAACTTTTGTTTTGTAAATTGCTTTTTGAAAATATTCTTATTCAACTTTTTTGAGAGAAGCGTAGGACGTATGACGCGTAGAACGCGTCGTGTGGACTTTCAGCTTAAATAAAAAGCATACCCAACGGCTCCGATTAAGAATCGTGTGTTTTAGAATCACCATCGTTAGGATCTACCGTTGTTGGCAATTTCTTTAAGTGGCTAATGTTACGCCTATAGACCTTATCATTACATTAACAATAAAAGCGTTGTACTCCCCAAGCTAATACGAGGCTTTCCTTCTCAGTCTGCGAATATCTTCGTTCGGTCTCAGACAGACTTTTACTTGCACACGAAATCACTTGAGAAAGATTATTGTTGAATTGCAGTAGAACAGCTCCTAACGCTACGGGACTCCCATCAGCTATCAATCGTGGTGGCATATTGTATGCTGTTTTTTTTTAATTTTGAAAAGCAACGTCTTGGTCTCTAGATGAACATCGAGTCCTTTTTTTTTGCTGTTTATTTATTTCAATTTCATATAAGCTTATGTAACTAAAAATAAACAAATAGTGTGAAATATATCTAACTTTTATACACAGTCCCATCTTTTGAGCTCTAAAAGTATACTATATAACAATTATTTAATTATTTCTAATTTAATATATATTTTTTTTACATATATACAATAATCTTAGTTATGTATATGCATAATAATAATAAAATAATGTATCAAAACGCCGATTGCCGGGTGTAAGCTCCTTACTATTTATAGTTTTATTATTGGCTCGTCTATAAATGTGATAAATTATAGGAATGCCGTTATCATTTTGGATGTAACCATTTTTGTCAAGGAAAAGGAAAGCTTCGGGTGGAATGAATCTGTTTTGTAATATTGTAGATATATACTTATCAGAGACATAGTACGGAGCCATTATAAGGTTATTTTCGTAATAGTTTATGATGCTCAAAATATGATTTCTATTAAGGTGTATAATAAAATTATCTATTCTTGTTATTTTTGCTTTATTGTATAATGTCTTATTTGGAATATATTTTTTGTAGTTCCTACTTGGTGATCTGTATAATGACATACAGCAGCTAAGACATTTTCTCTCAAATACTCTTATTTTCATACACTTCACCAAAAAATTTGGAAAGGAGATATATATGTAGGTTTGTCATTCCGTATGTAATTTCTCCATTATTCATTTAAGACCCCATAAAGTATATACATTCTGGACCCTTATAGATAGAGATGTCGAATGGGCGATGTCCGTCTGTCCGTCTGCTACACTTTGGTGTAGTTAGAATTAAGGCCAAAACACAACATAGAGAAATAAATTTTATACCGTTTTCTTGGAATTTTTCATAAATTTGTTCGGTTTGAAAATAAAAAAACTCGGTCCAATAATTAATGTGATATAGCCAAAAGACTTTTTTTGTTATATTTCCTATTCTGTTGTTTTTTATGACCCCAATTGTCTTACGGTCAATTTTATGAAGCAGATCTCTTGTATGTAGTTCTACGAAGGTTTAGACTGAAAATAATTGAAGTCGGTCCATTAACGACTAAAATATGAGCAAAAAAATTGCATTCGAAATAATTTTACTTCTAAAATTTTTTGAAAAAGTGTTGTTGGGATTCATACCTACAACATACTGGTTGGTAGTCACAAGCGCTTCTTATACACCACGGAGCAGTTGTATTTTTCATAGTAGTTTAAGCGTTTAAAAACATAATATATCTTATTTATTATAAAATACTAAATCTTCAAATTCTTGATGGAAATTGGTGTGGTTGTTGTAAATCTTCCCTTTTTGTCACACATATATCACACACATACATACTGAATTGCGTTCATGGGCACATGTACACATTGTGTGTATACATGTGTATATTTAAACAATCGAAAAGCAATGATTTGTTGTTTTGTTTTTTTTTTTTGTTTCATTAAACTTATTTTTGTACGTTTATTAGTACAATATTATGCATGCGTATTACAGTATTTTTTATTGCTTACATTTTCTTTTCGAATATAAATAACCATATTTATTTTTTGTTATTTATATTAAAGAAATGTAATGGATCGTCAAGACATGATGTACGATCAATCAATGAAATTGAATTTTAGTTTTGTTTTGAAAATGTATTAATATTTAATTTTTTATGACTATTTGTGATTTCAGAAGAAAGGCAAAATTGATGCTTATATCCTGTTTTATACTTGTGTAATTTGAATTATTTTCTATATTCAGGTGCAGAGCGTACCTGCAGTATATCAGAAACCGGTATTATTATTGTATTTATACAATGTGATAAAAAATCTTTTGACAATTAAAATGTTGTTTGGATACTTAGTAACACATAACAAAGCAGAAAAATCTCTTCTCGGCTAGAATTTGATAAGAAATGTTTCTTTCATTCTGTAACATCAGTGACTTAATCTTCAAAAGCACTTAAATTAATTGCCATTTTTCTATAACATAAAACAAAGTTTGATGTAAGAATTTAATTTGATATCAAGCTCCAAAATGTAATTAGCAAAGAAACTAAAAAATTGAAAACCCCGCGAAAATAGCGCATAAAAATTGCAACTGCAATATTGGAAATTTTTCCCAAAATTTATGGTTAAAAAATCATATAATTGGTAATCGGCAGCCAAAAATCTTGAAAAAATCTCTAAAATGCCAAAAATTCTTAAAAGTATGCGAACATCAGGAAAATTGTATGATTCAATATTGATTAAAAAACATCAAAATTATAGAACAAAAAAACTTAAAAAATATCATTTCCATTGTGAAAATTAAACTTTTATTAAAAACTATTTTGTATTTAGAATAAAAATTTAAAATGCATTTGTATTTTGAATAAAGTATTGAAAAATACCTATTTTCCACAAATTCATATTTAGCTTCTAGATTGCATTATCCAATTGAATAATTTAATGTGGGCTTAATTAAAATGTATTCTAAGAATAGTTCGCAATTCATCAAATATTTTTCAAACAATCAGTTCCTATCGTATACATACATATGTATGAATTTTGGATGTTTAGATCGGAATGTTTTGGGAAAAATTTCCAAAAATAGTACATGCATACATATTTGTATTTAATTTTTTTTTGCATATTTTCGTATTTTCTCCAATTCAGCATATACAAAATGATAAGTTAAGATCTTAGCAGATAAAAAATTGATTTCTTCATATTCATATTAAATAAACTGGTCTTACATTCATTAAAACACCTAAAAAATCATAGTTTTGCGGAATATTGCATGTCGATAGCACGCACTACGGAATTGGACGCGGATTAATGGTAAAATATTACGAAAAAAAGCCGAATTATGGGTTGGATTTGAGAGTTCTCTGTCTTACTTAGTAAACGCAGAAGAAGATTTTAATAAAAAATGTTTTTAATTAAATTCATCTGTTTTCTTAGCAGGCTGAAGATGAATTACCGAATTCGTATTTTTAAATCAATTGTGGTTGAAATTGCATTGTGTTTCTATATCAGAAATATACAGGTTATATTGAACCAAAACCTTTATCGTCTGGTCCAACCGCAATACAGATAAGTAAATGGAAAAGTTAACAAAATTTTAAAAAGACAATTATCAGAGTACCACTAGTTTACATACAAACGTACATCATACGAGTTTCAAAGAAAAAATTTAATTAAAATAATGAATTAAAATAAGTTGTTATATTTTATAATTTAATATTTTTTCTTACACCGTCAAGTTATTTTTATATTTGTTATTAATATTATATTATATCAAATAAAAACGTCGACAACTTACTAAATTCATTATATAATTATTTTATCACTGTACAAAATCCTATCTGATAACATATTGGATATTTTTGAAAAAGAAACCTTTTATCGTTCATAAAATTGGAAAAAACGTAAAAATTAAAAAAAAATATTATAAATGAGATGGTTTTTTAAATAAATTGTGGAACAAACTTTTTCAAATAAAAAGTAAAAGTAATAAAAACAACTAAAATGTATCGAAAATTAAAAAAAGTTGCATTGTGTTGCGTTCAGGATTCGAAACCGTGCCACCGGGTAAGAAGGTACGGTCTCAAATCCTGACCAACCATTTATTAATTTTTTTAAAATTTTTGATACATTTTAGTTATTTTTATTACTTTTACTTTTTATTTGAAAAAGTTCGTTTTTTTCAAGAATTTTTGATAGCTTTAAATTATTTTGAACATGAAGAGAATATTGGAACATTTTAATCATTAGACTAACAGATTTATGTAATAGTTGGCGATTTTTTTAATCAATTTTGGGACAATTGCTTCATTATTAAACCTTTTCTTACGTTTCAAATCGTTTCGTTGTTTAGTCGAAGACCACTGGGTTTTTGATAAAGACGTTGAAACACTTCTTGGATGTGTGCAAAATTATATAAGTTGTAATAAGGGGATGTTAATATTTTTATAATGCACTCTAGGCAAGAAAGTGTAACAAATTTATTACGAAATTCATAATTTATGGCTGACTTCATAAAAGCAGTTTGCAAAGAACACGAGAATGCCTTGTAAACTCATGCTTCCAGTGTTGCTTTGGAAGCTGTGTTTATGAAATCAGCCTATACTATGAAATAGAGATTAGAACCAATAATGCGTGATCGTGATTAATTTTTTGTTTCTATCACGTGGGGGTGCGGCCGTGAGACGGTGAATGGCAATTTTTTTGCTTTAATGTAATTTTTTCATTTAAATTATTTTTTAATTTTTTTTTTTCGTATTTCGTGGGCGCGAATTTTCGTGATTGTGACGTCTTTCGTCACTCCATAATATGGTGAAGGGTATATAAGATTAGGCACAGGCCAATATATCGCTCTTACTTGTTTCCATATAGGATGGGGAAATCTTAAACTATATTTGGCATCCATACGTTATAATTGGTCTTATTAATGATTTGTACATGGTGAGCTTGACTTTTGGGTTTAAACCTTTGAAAAAAAATTACTTTTTGTTCATAAAAAAGGCATTTCTTGCTCTTGTTAATTGCTGAGATACGTGGTTGTTGAAATATAAAAATTTATCCAAATGGATTCCTAATAATTTAACAATATTTTTGACGGGAATAATTGTGTGGTTATATGATTTTATACCGAAGGATTTCCAGTTTTTTCTTAAGTTATTATTGCATTTATTTACTAGTGGTCGAAAATAATTCTCACACATTTTTTAAAATTAATTTTCATATACCAATCCCATGAGTATTTTTCAATTGTTAAAAATTTTTCTTGCAAACCTTTATTAATTTTTTCGATTTTGTTGTCGGTATGATAGATAGTGATATCATCAGCAAATGCTATTATATTGTCCACTTTGTTCAAAAGTTCATATATATATATATATATAAATTAAATAGTATTGGGGAGTTCACGGTACCTTGTTGTAAGCCATTTACTATTATAAATTTTTTGGTGCTTCTATTTTTGTTATTCAAAACATAAAAGGTTCTATTGTTTAACATATTGTGCAACAGGAAAATAATATGCAATGGAAAGTTAAACTTTTTTAACTTGTATATTAATCCAGGTATCCATATGCTATCGAAGGCTTTCTCAAAATCTATCAGACACGCTCTGGTATATAAAGATTTGTTAAGATTCCATTGAATGTTTGAAACTAGTAAATTAATCACATGGATTGTCGAGTGTTTGTATTTGAAACCAAATTGTCTGTCATTAATAATATTATTTCCAAGACAAAACTTTACAATGATGTTATTTATACATATGTACATATTTCGAAAACCTTGCTTATGTTAAGTAGTAAGATTATAGCTCTTATATTCTCAGGGTTACTTATGTCCTTATCCTTTTTAGGTAAGACGATAATTTTGGCTAATTTCCAAGCACGAGGAAAGTAACTGTTATTAACCCATTAGCGTCCAATGATCCCAATTGGGAACTTAAACAAAAAATTGTGTAGCAACTGTAGGCAACAACACATCGAATTCACAATAAGTATATAACGGTACTAACATTCCAATGAATACGATAGTAGCAATTTTTTTCATCTTTTCAGATTGTATGATCAGTATAGAGCAAATATTTTCAAAAGCAGCACATTTTTGCAACGTCTATGTTTCTTGACAATTTTAGTAATTATAACTGTTGAACTTTAAGTGTTTGTTTTATATATATGATAGAGCGTTACGTTAGTGAATAAAATAATTAGTTTACAGTGCACAAGAGTCTTCGAGTTTTCTGGAAGTTGTAAGTTGTTTTTGTTCCCAAATGGGAACATTGGATACTTGATGATAAAAAGTTTTGAATTTTATTTATTTTTGTGTATATGTAGATTGTGATAATTCATATGAATCATGCTTAGTAAGCGCGCTTTGAGACTTACTGAAATTGAAGGCATATTAGAAGAACTTCTTGAAAATGAAGATTTTTCTGATGATAATGCTATTGATATAGTACAACTGCCTCCTGAACCAGATAGTTTGACTGACTGCGAAGATATTGATGAAGATGACCTGGATGAAGTTACAGAGCTAAAAGATGTGCCTGGCGAAGTAGAAGTCCACTTCATAGAAAACGAAAGAAATGAAGATATAGAGCCGACATCATCCAAACGGCAAAAGCTTCAAAACGAATTTCCAATACCACGTTGGCTTCATATCGATGCCAGTTATACGCAACCTTTTTCATCATCTGAACTCTGTGCAGAACATAAATCAAAAATTCAGGAAAAGTTTCAAAATACGGAGCCGTTTGAGATTTTTGAATTTTTCTTTGATAAGTCGCTTATACAACACGTAGTTGACGAAAGTATTCGTTATGCACGCCAGAATAATTTTCATAACTTCGTTTTTTCTCCTAATTGTTTCCGTAAATTTCTCGGAATCTTATTTTTTACGTCATACCATAGTTTACCCAGTGAAAGGATGTATTGGTCCACAGATGATGACATGGATATTCAAATAATAAGAAATTGTATGCCAAGAAACAGATATCTTGAAATTAAAAGGTTCCTACACTTTAACAATAACCAAATCATTAGCAATCGTGTTCTTGAAAAAGATTTTAAAATCAAACCGCTGTTTGAAAGGATCAATGAAAACTTTTTGAAACTAAACGTTTTTTCAAAACAGTTGTCAGTAGATGAGCAGATGGTACGTTATTACGGAGGTAATTTTTTTAACCAATTTATTAGAGGAAAACCAATAAGATTTGGTTTAAAACAGTGGGTTATGGCCTGCGGTGAAACTGGATTTTGCTACCAAATTGAGCTTTACAAGGGTAAAAAAGACCCTGCTGAAAGAGATTTAACAACATTAGGTGAAAAGGTAATTACTTCTATGGTTAATCTTCTAAACAATCCTGAAGACCACGAGATCTATTTTGATAATTTTTTCTCGAGCTTCCGACTAATGTCAACTCTTAGACTGAAGCATATGCGAGCTACAGGCACAGCAAGATTTAATCGAATCAATAAGTGTCCAATAAAAAGTGACGACTCTATGAAAAAGGAACCTCGGGGAGCTATTGATTACAGGTTCGATAAAAATAATGAAGTATTAGTAGTTTCCTGGAATGATAATAGGTGCGTTAAAGTGCTTAGTAACCACCTTACTGTAAATCCAATGCAATCTGTTCAAAGATACAGCAAAAAGGAAAAAAAATATATTGAAGTGCTTCAGCCTTACGTGATATCACAAAATAACAAGTATATGGGTGGTGTGGATAAATTAGACTGGCATGTAAACAAATATCCAATTAAAATTAAAGGGAAAAAATGGTATTTTAGGCTTTTTACAAACTGCCTGGATATTTGTATGTATAACTCATATGTTATTTACAACACATGTAATGAAAGAATATCATATTTACAATTTATTCGTATGGTTACCCGACATTATTTGCACGTGAATTCAGAATTTTTAGACCCGAAAATGTTAGGTCGTCCAGTACGAATCCCCAAAGAATGTAGGACCATAACAAAACATTTTCTGGCAGGGATTCCTGATGGAAAGCAAAAACGATGCGCGCTTTGCAAAAAAAATTCAAGAAAGATTTCCGTTGAATGCGATCGTGGGATGCATGTACATTGTTTCGTAGAATATCATAATATGACTTAATGCCTAATGTTCCCATATGGGAACAAATTTAAACTTATAATAAATTAAGCTAAACTGCTTTCAAAATAATTTTAAATATATGTTTTGCTTATAGTTAGGGTTATATTACTGGAATATAAACTACAAACCTTAAAACAAAAATTGGGCGCTAATGGGTTAAGTTCAATTACCTAAACATTTTATTATTGTTGACTAAACATTTTTATTCTAGCTTTTAGTATTAAGTTCTGGTTAATGAACTTGTTGTTGACAAAACAGAAATTAATATTAAATTTGTAATTTGTAAGGTTCAGCAATTATGCAAAACTTGGCTATTTACTTACTAAGCAATTTTAATAAATTTATTGTAAGACAATTTAGTATATAAGAAATGAAAAATAAAGAAAATCGTCAATCATTTTTAAGCCAAACAAAACTTACTTTCTTGATTGATCAACCAGTCTTAGTGTTTCTACTAAGACTTACTTTAGTTTATATTAGAACATGGTGCTTCTACTTGGGCTAAAACCAAAAATATATATACAAACACTCTGAGCTCCAAAGGAAACCTTTGGTGCTCATTTTACGACAGTTGTCAACGCAACATTTGGTGACCCCGATGGTCCTGTAGCAAGGTAGAGGATTCCATCAACAGAACACATAGTTCAAACTCGACGGTCCTGTATGTACAGAATTCCATCAACAGAACATATATTTCAACTCGACGGTCCTGTCACAAGGTACGGGATTCCATCATCAGAAGATACATTTCAAAACCGACGGTCCTGTCACAAGGTACAGGACTACATCATCCGAATACACAAAGATTTTGGTCTGACGGTCTGGCAGATAGATCATTTAGTGACCCAAACGATCCTTAAAATAGAAACAGGATCACATCAACACAAGAAGCAATCGTGAAAAATATTGTACATAAGCAATGGAAACGTTTGAAGACCTGGTAGCAGCCCAACAGAAAATAGCGGAGCAAATAGAGGCTGTAATCCGCAATTTCAAAAAAGACTCTTCCACAAGAAAAACTACAGAGTACTATTTGGAGCGTCTACAGCGGCTTGATAAGGCATGGCTAGAATTTGAGACCATTGATAACAAAATAAGGTGCCTCTCAAATCTGCCATTACAACACAATTATTTTACAGAACAATACTTGCGTATTTCGGACGCCACACTCAAATACAAAGAGCTGTTTGAGTCCGAAAGTAAAAAAGTGAAGAAACCAACACCAGCGATGAGACAAATAGAAGAAGGCGCAAGCTCAGGTATGCAGGAAAATATAAATATCACAAGCAAAGTTCTTCGCAATCAGCGGACATTGACGAGAGCATTAAAACGAACTATTGACGAAGTCAGGGCAGAGGGAGATCAACAGGTAACATATTACCAGAGCAAATTATTGCTCATTAATAAATATATGCATGAGTTTTCTACAAACAACGATACGTTATGGCAATTAACTAACGAAGAAGAAATAGATGGATACACCTTGGATGACTTTTACGAAATGCAAGCTGAGGTGCACAACATCCAATGCGAGCTAGAGCAGTGTGTGAATAATGTCAGCGAAAATAATCCACGTAGCACTGAGCATTGTCAACCCCATTAACCAAAAATTCAGATTCCGAAATTCAGCGGCAGTTATCTACAATGGGTAGCCTTCAAAGATCTTTATATCCAACTAATCCACAACGCGTCAATGAGCGAGGTTGAGAAAATGTTTTACTTAATCACACATCTAGCAGATGAACCAAAAGCACTAGTAAAACATTTGCCAATTACCACAGCAAATTATGAAATTGCGTGGAATATTTTGGTTGATAGGTACGATAACAAAAGGCTCATTGTGACAACGCTACTAAACAACTTGCTTTCTCATACCCAAATGAAAAGCGAAACGGCACAAGCACTAAAAAATATACATGATGTCACTAAAGAATGCATCCATGGTTTAAGCGCACAAGGACTACCAGTGGACAGTTGGGACGCCATAATTGTTCACATTTTGTTGAAGAAACTCGATCAATCAACTCAAAATTTATTTGAGCAATCACTAGAAAACAACAAGAGCCTCGTAAGTCTAAAAGATCTGCTAAGATTTATAGAACACCGTTTCCAAGCGTTGGAAACACGCGGAAAGTCTCACGAATCTGGTGGTGGGAAGGATAGAGACAAGCTTATAACAGCAGCCACATCAACCCCAAATTGTAAAGTATGTGGAATGACAGGACATCCCATATATTACTGTGAAAAGTTCTTAAAAATGTCCACAGCTTCCGACCATTGTACCACCTCAGCCTACAAAATCTTTCGACACGTCAGACTGGAATCTGCCTGAAAATATTAAGTTAGCTGATCCAGGTTTCAATCAAATGGATAAAATTGACATATTGCTCGGAGCAGAATTTTACCATCAATTAATACTCCCACAACAAATGAGGATCAACCAAAAACTACCAATTCTACAAAACACAGCATTGTGTTGGATCGTCACGGGTAAATTACAAGAAGGAAACGACAACTTGGTAACCTGCGCAGTGTTTACCCCAGAAGAGCAAACAACAAACCAGCTTATTGAAAAATTCTGGAAGCTTGAAGACACTAATAATACGGAACGAGCAATATCTTTGGCTGAGAAACGATGTGAGGATCATTTTGCACAAAACGTAAAAAGAAAAAAGGACGGGAGATTCATTGTGCGCCTACCAATCGCAGAAAATCCATCCGTTCTCGGAAACTCTAAAACAATGGCATTCAATCGATTTTTAGCATTGGAAAAACGATTAAACCTTAATCCTGAGCTTAGAACAGGATACAACAAATTCATGCATGAATACGAGGACTTGGGACACATGGAAGAAATCCAAGAAGAAGACATTCCTTATTCACACTACGTCATGCCGCACCACTGCGTACTGAAACCTGACAGCTCAACCAGAAAACTAAGAGTAGTTTTTGACGCATCAGCTAAAACATCCAGCGGTACCTCTCTGAATGACATCATACATGCCGAACCAACCGTACAAAGCGAACTATTTTCGGTTCTGTTGCGATTTAGAATGCACAGAATTGTCTTCACTGCAGATATAGAGAAAATGTACCGGCAAATCCAAATCGATGACACCGACCAGTTGTTCCAGCTCATCATATGGAGATACAACAAGCATCAAGATATAAAATATTATCGTCTAAAAACTGTAACATATGGCACCTCCTCTGCACCATACCTAGCAACTAAATGCCTCCAACATTTAGCTATTCAAAACACTACAAAATATCCACAAGGTGCTTCAATATTACGTGATGATTTTTATGTGGATGATTGCCTCACCGGAGCTGATTCTATTAGCACAGCATTAGAGTCACAACGACAACTAAGCTCAATTCTAAGAGAAGCTGGTTTTAAGCTGCGGAAGTGGTGTTCAAATCATCCTCAGTTATTAAGTGGAATTGCACCTGAAGACCAAGAAATCAACTAGGACTTAGACGAAAACTCAGACTGCTCAATTAAAACACTCGGATTAATATGGCTCCCAAGGTCCGATCAATTATTTGGACGGTCACAAAATCCAACGGCCACAAGAGTAACAAAAAGAATAATCAGTTCCGAACTAGCCAAGATCTTTGATCCTCTAGGGCTTTTTGGGCCGATAATTGTACGAGCCAAGATATTTTTGCAGGATCTATGGCAGTTACCGATTTCATGGGATGACGAGTTACCCATGAATCTTCAGAATGAGTGGAATAAATTTCGCACAAATATAGGAACCCTAAACAAAATAAAGATAGATAGATTCGTACTAAAACATGGAAACCCACTAACTACAGAAATTCATACGTTTGTCGATGCATCTGAACGAGCTTATGGAACAGCAATCTATATTCGTTCAACATATAAGGACAAAACTGTTTCAACCAGACTGATATGTTCAAAGTCCCGAGTAGCACCCATCAAAAGGCAAATAAATAATGAATTAAAATAAGTTGTTATATTTTATAATTTAATATTTTTTCTTACACCGTCAAGTTATTTTTATATTTGTTATTCATATTATATTATATCAAATAAAAACGTCGACAACTTACTAAATTCATTATATAATTATTTTATCACTGTACAAAATCCTATCTGATAACATATTGGATATTTTTGAAAAAGAAACCTTTTATCGTTCATAAAATTGGAAAAAACGTAAAAATTAAAAAAAATATATTATAAATGAGATGGTTTTTTAAATAAATTGTGGAACAAACTTTTTCAAATAAAAAGTAAAAGTAATAAAAACAACTAAAATGTATCGAAAATTAAAAAAAGTTGCATTGTGTTGCGTTCAGGATTCGAAACCGTGCCACCGGGTAAGAAGGTACGGTCTCAAATCCTGACCAACCATTTATTAATTTTTTTAAAATTTTTGATACATTTTAGTTATTTTTATTACTTTTACTTTTTATTTGAAAAAGTTCGTTTTTTTCAAGAATTTTTGATAGCTTTAAATTATTTTGAATATGAAGATAATATTGGAACATTTTAATCATTAGACTAACAGATTTATGTAATAGTTGGCGATTTTTTTAATCAATTTTGGGACAATTGCTTCATTATTAAACCTTTTCTTACGTTTCAAATCGTTTCGTTGTTTAGTCGAAGACCACTGGGTTTTTGATAAAGACGTTGAAACACTTCTTGGATGTGTGCAAAATTATATAAGTTGTAATAAGGGGATGTTAATATTTTTATAATGCACTCTAGGCAAGAAAGTGTAACAAATTTATTACGAAATTCATAATTTATGGCTGACTTCATAAAAGCAGTTTGCAAAGAACACGAGAATGCCTTGTAAACTCATGCTTCCAGTGTTGCTTTGGAAGCTGTGTTTATGAAATCAGCCTATACTATGAAATAGAGATTAGAACCAATAATGCGTGATCGTGATTAATTTTTTGTTTCTATCACGTGGGGGTGCGGCCGTGAGACGGTGAATGGCAATTTTTTTGCTTTAATGTAATTTTTTCATTTAAATTATTTTTAAAATTTTTTTTTCGTATTTCGTGGGCGCGAATTTTCGTTATTGTGACGTCTTTCGTCACTCCATACTATGGTGAAGGGTATATAAGATTAGGCACAGGCCAATATATCGCTCTTACTTGTTTCCATATAGGATGGGGAAATCTTAAACTATATTTTTTTTTTTTTTTTATCTTGGACCAGCACTCAGGGGATGATGACCCCTACACATGCAATGCATTGTGCTGGAACTAGTGGAAAGGGATAGTGATAGATATGAAAGGAGGTGAAGCTTCATTCGTTCTTTACAACTCTGCTTTTTTTTCTGCACGTTTATTCGTAGAGCAGTGTTGCAGCGCCTCTGGTGGCGAGGAGGACATTACGAGTTTTGAAGCTGTGTTTAGTTTTTAGTAGCCACTTCTTTTTATTAATTTTATTTTACTTCGCCGTTGATTGTGCTACTCAGTACCAACGAAGGAGGGCGCTCTGATGTTACATTGGAATTAGTATCAGCTGAAGTTGGTACTGTTCAGTGACCAGTGACCATGCCTTCGCCACTGAAACCTTCCGCCAACAACTGACACACCAATGCACATCAGAGAAATGCGTGGTGTTTTTATATCATGACTCTGTCTGACACTGGGTTTGAACCCAGGTCCTTCGGTTTGTAGTCAACGTGCTTACTACCTGAGCCAACGCCATACGTTATAATTGGTCTTATTAATGATTTGTACATGGTGAGCTTGACTTTTCGGTTTAAACCTTTGAAAAAAAATTACTTTTTGTTCATAAAAAAGGCATTTCTTGCTCTTGTTAATTGTTGAGATACGTGGTTGTTGAAATATAAAAATTTATCCAAATGGATTCCTAATAATTTAACAATATTTTTGACGGGAATAATTGTGTGGTTATATGATTTTATACCGAAGGATTTCCAGTTTTTTCTTAAGTTATTATTGCATTTATTTACTGGTGGTCGAAAATAATTCTCACACATTTTTTAAAATTAATTTTCATATACCAATCCCATGAGTATTTTTCAATTGTTAAAAATTTTTCTTGCAAACCTTTATTAATTTTTTCAATTTTGTTGTCGGTATGATAGATAGTGATATCATCAGCAAATGCTATTATATTGTCCACTTTGTTCAAAAGTTCATATATATATATATATATAAATTAAATAGTATTGGGGAGTTCACGGTACCTTGTTGTAAGCCATTTACTATTATAAATTTTTTGGTGCTTCTATTTTTGTTATTCAAAACATAAAAGGTTCTATGGTTTAACATATTGTGCAACAGGAAAATAATATGCATTGAAAGTTAAACTTTTTTAACTTGTATATTAATCCAGGTATCCATATGCTATCGAAGGCTTTCTCAAAATCTATCAGACACGCTCTGGTATATAAAGATTTGTTAAGATTCCATTGAATGTTTGAAACTAGTAAATTAATCTCATGGATTGTCGAGTGTTTGTATTTGAAACCAAATTGTCTGTCATTAATAATATTATTTCCAAGACAAAACTTTACAATGATGTTATTTATACATACATATGTACATATTTCGAAAACCTTGCTTATGTTAAGTAGTAAGATTATAGCTCTTATATTCTCAGGGTTACTTATGTCCTTATCCTTTTTAGGTAAGACGATAATTTTGGCTAATTTCCAAGCACGAGGAAAGTAACTGTTATTAACCCATTAGCGTCCAATGATCCCAATTGGGAACTTAAACAAAAAATTGTGTAGCAAATGTAGGCAACAACACATCGAATTCACAATAAGTATATAACGGTACTAACATTCCAATGTATACGATAGTAGCAATTTTTTTCATCTTTTCAGATTGTATGATCAGTATAGAGCAAATATTTTCAAAAGCAGCACATTTTTGCAACGTCTATGTTTCTTGACAATTTTAGTAATTATAACTGTTGAACTTTAAGTGTTTGTTTTATATATATGATAGAGCGTTACGTTAGTGAATAAAATAATTAGTTTACAGTGCACAAGAGTCTTCGAGTTTTCTGGAAGTTGTAAGTTGTTTTTGTTCCCAAATGGGAACATTGGATACTTGATGATAAAAAGTTTTGAATTTTATTTATTTTTGTGTATATGTAGATTGTGATAATTCATATGAATCATGCTTAGTAAGCGCGCTTTGAGACTTACTGAAATTGAAGGCATATTAGAAGAACTTCTTGAAAATGAAGATTTTTCTGATGATAATGCTATTGATATAGTACAACTGCCTCCTGAACCAGATAGTTTGACTGACTGCGAAGATATTGATGAAGATGACCTGGATGAAGTTACAGAGCTAAAAGATGTGCCTGGCGAAGTAGAAGTCCACTTCATAGAAAACGAAAGAAATGAAGATATAGAGCCGACATCATCCAAACGGCAAAAGCTTCAAAACGAATTTCCAATACCACGTTGGCTTCATATCGATGCCAGTTATACGCAACCTTTTTCATCATCTGAACTCTGTGCAGAACATAAATCAAAAATTCAGGAAAAGTTTCAAAATACGGAGCCGTTTGAGATTTTTGAATTTTTCTTTGATAAGTCGCTTATACAACACGTAGTTGACGAAAGTATTCGTTATGCACGCCAGAATAATTTTCATAACTTCGTTTTTTCTCCTAATTGTTTCCGTAAATTTTTCGGAATCTTATTTTTTACGTCATACCATAGTTTACCCAGTGAAAGGATGTATTGGTCCACAGATGATGACATGGATATTCAAATAATAAGAAATTGTATGCCAAGAAACAGATATCTTGAAATTAAAAGGTTCCTACACTTTAACAATAACCAAATCATTAGCAATCGTGTTCTTGAAAAAGATTTTAAAATCAAACCGCTGTTTGAAAGGATCAATGAAAACTTTTTGAAACTAAACGTTTTTTCAAAACAGTTGTCAGTAGATGAGCAGATGGTACGTTATTACGGAGGTAATTTTTTTAAGCAATTTATTAAAGGAAAACCAATAAAATTTGGTTTAAAACAGTGGGTTATGGCCTGCGGTGAAACTGGATTTTGCTACCAAATTGAGCTTTACAAGGGTAAAAAAGACCCTGCTGAAAGAGATTTAACAACATTAGGTGAAAAGGTAATTACTTCTATGGTTAATCTTCTAAACAATCCTGAAGACCACGAGATCTATTTTGATAATTTTTTCTCGAGCTTCCGACTAATGTCAACTCTTAGACTGAAGCATATGCGAGCTACAGGCACAGCAAGATTTAATCGAATCAATAAGTGTCCAATAAAAAATGACGACTCTATGAAAAAGGAACCTCGGGGAGCTATTGATTACAGGTTCGATAAAAATAATGAAGTATTAGTAGTTTCCTGGAATGATAATAGGTGCGTTAAAGTGCTTAGTAACCACCTTACTGTAAATCCAATGCAATCTGTTCAAAGATACAGCAATGGTGTGGATAAATTAGACTGGCATGTAAACAAATATCCAATTAAAATTAAAGGGAAAAAATGGTATTTTAGGCTTTTTACAAACTGCCTGGATATTTGTATGTATAACTCATATGTTATTTACAACACATGTAATGAAAGAATACCATATTTACAATTTATTCGTATGGTTACCCGACATTATTTGCACGTGAATTCAGAATTTTCAGACCCGAAAATGTTAGGTCGTCCAGTACGAATCCCCAAAGAATGTAGGACCATAACAAAACATGTTCTGGCAGGGATTCCTGATGGAAAGCAAAAACGATGTGCGCTTTGCAAAAAAAATTCAAGAAAGATTTGCGTTGAATGCGATCGTGGGATGCATGTACATTGTTTCGTAGAATATCATAATATGACTTAATGCCTAATGTTCCCATATGGGAACAAATTTAAACTTATAATAAATTAAGCTAAACTGCTTTCAAAATAATTTTAAATATATGTTTTGCTTATAGTTAGGGTTATATTACTGGAACATAAACTGCAAACCTTAAAACAAAAATTGGGCGCTAATGGGTTAAGTTCAATTACCTAAACATTTTATTATTGTTGACTAAACATTTTTATTCTAGCTTTTAGTATTAAGTTCTGGTTAATGAACTTGTTGTTGACAAAACAGAAATTAATATTAAATTTGTAATTTGTAAGGTTCAGCAATTATGCAAATCTTGGCTATTTACTTACTAAGCAATTTTAATAAATTTATTGTAAGACAATTTAGTATATAAGAAATGAAAAATAAAGAAAATCGTCAATCATTTTTAAGCCAAACAAAACTTACTTTCTTGATTGATCAACCAGTCTTAGTGTTTCTACTAAGACTTACTTTAGTTTATATTAGAACATGGTGCTTCTACTTGGGCTAAAACCAAAAACAAAAAAATATATATACAAACACTCTGAGCTCCAAAGGAAACCTTTGGTGCTCATTTTACGACAGTTGTCAACGCAACATTTGGTGACCCCGATGGTCCTGTAGCAAGGTAGAGGATTCCATCAACAGAACACATAGTTCAAACTCGACGGTCCTGTAGGTACAGAATTCCATCAACAGAACATATATTTCAACTCGACGGTCCTGTCACGAGGTACGGGATTCCATCATCAGAAGATACATTTCAAAACCGACGGTCCTGTCACAAGGTACAGGACTACATCATCCGAATACACAAAGATTTTGGTCTGACGGTCTGGCAAATAGATCATTTAGTGACCCAAACGATCCTTAAAATAGAAACAGGATCACATCAACACAAGAAGCAATCGTGAAAAATATTGTACATAAGCAATGGAAACGTTTGAAGACCTGGTAGCAGCCCAACAGAAAATAGCGGAGCAAATAGAGGCTGTAATCCACAATTTCAAAAAAGACTCTTCCACAAGAAAAACTACAGAGTACTATTTGGAGCGTCTACAGCGGCTTGATAAGGCATGGCTAGAATTTGAGACCATTGATAACAAAATAAGGTGCCTCTCAAATCTGCCATTACAACACAATTATTTTACAGAGCAATACTTGCGTATTTCGGACGCCACACTCAAATACAAAGAGCTGTTTGAGTCCGAAAGTAAAAAAGTGAAGAAACCAACACCAGCGATGAGACAAATAGAAGAAGGCGCAAGCTCAGGTATGCAGGAAAATATAAATATCACAAGCAAAGTTCTTCGCAATCAACGGGCATTGACGAGAGCATTAAAACGAACTATTGACGAAGTCAGGGCAGAGGGAGATCAACAGGTAACATATTACCAGAGCAAATTATTGCTCATTAATAAATATATGCATGAGTTTTCTACAAACAACGATACGTTATGGCAATTAATTAACGAAGAAGAAATAGATGGATACACCTTGGATGACTTTTACGAAATGCAAGCTGAGGTGCACAACATCCAATGCGAGCTACAGCAGTGTGTGAATAATGTCAGCGAAAATAATCCACGTAGCACTGAGCATTGTCAATCCCATTAATCAAAAATTCAGATTCCGAAATTCAGCGGCAGTTATCTACAATGGGTAGCCTTCAAAGATCTTTATATCCAACTAATCCACAACGCGTCAATGAGCGAGGTTGAGAAAATGTTTTACTTAACCACACATCTAGCAGATGAACCAAAAGCACTAGTAAAACATTTGCCAATTACCACAGCAAATTATGAAATTGCGTGGAATATTTTGGTTGATAGGTACGATAACAAAAGGCTCATTGTGACAACGCTACTAAACAACTTGCTTTCTCATACCCAAATGAAAAGCGAAACGGCACAAGCACTAAAAAATATACATGATGTCACTAAAGAATGCATCCATGGTTTAAGCGCACAAGGACTACCAGTGGACAGTTGGGACGCCATAATTGTTCACATTTTGTTGAAGAAACTCGATCAATCAACTCAAAATTTATTTGAGCAATCACTAGAAAACAACAAGAGCCTCGTAAGTCTAAAAGATCTGCTTAGATTTATAGAACACCGTTTCCAAGCGTTAGAAACACGCGGAAAGTTTCACGAATCTGGTGGTGGGAAGGATAGAGCCAAGCTTATAACAGCAGCCACATCAACCCCAAATTGTAAAGTATGTGGAATGACAGGACATCCCATATATTACTGTGAAAAGTTCTTAAAAATGTCCACAGCTTCCGACCATTGTACCACCTCAGCCTACAAAATCTTTCGACACGTCAGACTGGAATCTGCCTGAAAATATTAAGTTAGCTGATCCAGGTTTCAATCAAATGGATAAAATTGACATATTGCTCGGAGCAGAATTTTACCATCAATTAATACTCCCACAACAAATGAGGATCAACCAAAAACTACCAATTCTACAAAACACAGCATTGTGTTGGATCGTCACGGGTAAATTACAAGAAGGAAACGACAACTTGGTAACCTGCGCAGTGTTTACCCCAGAAGAGCAAACAACAAACCAGCTTATTGAAAAATTCTGGAAGCTTGAAGACACTAATAATACGGAACGAGCAATATCTTTGGCTGAGAAACGATGTGAGGATCATTTTGCACAAAACGTAAAAAGAAAAAAGGACGGGAGACTCATTGTGCGCCTACCAATCGCAGAAAATCCATCCGTTCTCGGAAACTCTAAAACAATGGCATTCAATCGATTTTTAGCATTGGAAAAACGATTGAACCTTAATCCTGAGCTTAGAACAGGATACAACAAATTCATGCATGAATACGAGGACTTGGGACACATGGAAGAAATCCAAGAAGAAGACATTCCTTATTCACACTACGTCATGCCGCACCACTGCGTACTGAAACCTGACAGCTCAACCAGAAAACTAAGAGTAGTTTTTGACGCATCAGCTAAAACATCCAGCGGTACCTCTCTGAATGACATCATACATGCCGAACCAACCGTACAAAGCAAACTATTTTCGGTTCTGTTGCGATTTAGAATGCACAGAATTGTCTTCACTGCAGATATAGAGAAAATGTACCGGCAAATCCAAATCGATGACACCGATCAGTTGTTCCAGCTCATCATATGGAGATACAACAAGCATCAAAATATAAAATATTATCGTCTAAAAACTGTAACATATGGCACCTCCTCTGCACCATACCTAGCAACTAAATGCCTCCAACATTTAGCTATTCAAAACACTACAAAATATCCACAAGGTGCTTCAATATTACGTGATGATTTTTATGTGGATGATTGCCTCACCGGAGCTGATTTTATTAGCACAGCATTAGAGTCACAACGACAACTAAGCTCAATTCTAAGAGAAGCTGGTTTTAAGCTGCGGAAGTGGTGTTCAAATCATCCTCAGTTATTAAGTGGAATTGCACCTGAAGACCAAGAAATCAACTAGGACTTAGACGAAAACTCAGACTGCTCAATTAAAACACTCGGATTAATATGGCTCCCAAGGTCCGATCAATTATTTGGACGGTCACAAAATCCAACGGCCACAAGAGTAACAAAAAGAATAATCAGTTCCGAACTAGCCAAGATCTTTGATCCTCTAGGGCTTTTTGGGCCGATAATTGTACGAGCCAAGATATTTTTACAGGATCTATGGCAGTTACCGATTTCATGGGATGACGAGTTACCCATGAATCTTCAGAATGAGTGGAATAAATTTCGCACAAATATAGGAACCCTAAACAAAATAAAGATAGATAGATTCGTACTAAAACATGGAAACCCACTAACTACAGAAATTCCGCCAAGGCCAACACCACGTCATTCTATTTCTGAAGTTTAACACTACATGTTTCGCTGACCGCTCAACGCGGGGGAGAATGTTGATATTTACATCAACATAATTTTTATTTTACTTTTTTATTTTATTAAGTTTAATAACCGTTGTTGTCGACTAAACATTTTACTTTACTTATGTTTTAAGTTCAATTACCTAAACATTTTATTATTGTTGACTAAACATTTTTATTCTAGATTTTAGTATTAAGTTCTGGTTAATGAACTTGTTGTTGACAAAACAAAAATTACATAATATTAAATTTGAAATTTGTAAGGTTCAGCAATTATGCAAAACTTGGCTATTTACTTACTAAGCAATTTTAATAAATTTATTGTAAGACAATTTAGTAAATAAGAAATGAAAAATAAAGAAAATCGTCAATCATTTTAAGCCAAACAAAACTTACTTTCTTGATTGATCAACCAGTTTTAGTGTTTCTACTAAGACTTACTTTAGTTTATATTAGCACATGGTGTTTCTACCTGGGCTAAAACCAAAAACAAAAAAAATATATTTTCAAACACTCTGAGCTCCAAAGGAAAACTTTGGTGCTCATTTTACGACAGTTGTCAACGCAACAACTGCCTTGCAGACTCTTACTTTCCCCTGGAGTGGTGGTGCCTGACTTGCTGGTTTGTCCCCCGATGGATGTGACAGCGATGGTGGTGGATTGGCTTTGGTTGATGACAATTATGGTTTTCTTTTATTAATTTTCAAAGTTTTCTTTTAATTAATTTTGTATTAAACTAACGAGTTTCACTAGTTTGTAGTAACTTTTATTAAGAATTATTTAATTTAACTCGTCTCTTGCTAAGTTTTTTTTCTTTCCACCTCTCTTTATGTTTAATGTTAAGGTTTTAAAATGTATATTTCATTTTAATATTTTTGCAAAAATAAATATTAAAACTTTTTCTACTTTCAATTACAATTTTCTTCCCTTTTCTTATATTAGCACACACAGGTTAGTTGCTTCTTTTTCTTTAACTTTCACTGCTTCAGCCACCAGTCACTCCGACCTTTCCAAACGTAAAAACAGGAATGCCGAAAAATGGCTAATTTTGGTATACCCAGAAGTTTCGGCGGACAAAATGTCTTCCAACTCCATCTTGGTAACCTTTTCAGCAATTTAACACCGTGTATAAAAAAACATATTTGGAGATTCAACACACATACGCACCCACACACTCAAAAATACAGCTGTGGCCGTCACCTTGCCAACCTTCATTAAAACAGCTGATGTTTAAAACCTACCTTACCAATAACACAGGGTGCAAATGACAAATAAACGTAGGAAACGATTACAGAAAATAATTTGCTTATATTTTCTTAAAATATGAATTTCTGTTATAAATAATAAATATTGCATCGAGTACAAACAAGAAAAGAAGAGTTGAGTAGCCAAATGTGTAAATAAACACTACATTGATTTGCATTCAGCTGTTGATAATCTAACTAATTTTTAAAATTTTTCTGTTCGCGTACTTTTTGGAGAATAAAATTTTCAGTTTACTCACTAATTACTCATTTAGAGCAAAAGCTCGCGAACGCACCTATTAATCTGATTTACTTGGCTGTTGCCTTCAATACGACTGACAATTTTTTTGTTTCTTTTCGTTGTCTCTTTGCATACTACCCAAATACTCCATTGTTTCATTATGCATACCCCAGCTAGCATTTGTAAGATCGTTTTTTGAAAAATCACATTGCTGAGCCTTCTTAGAGTACTTTTGGTGATCAAAAACTGATTAATCGCTTACACGATCAAAAAAGGACTCGAACATAATTCGCGCTAATGGGTAATAAGAGTTTAAAATACAAATTATATAGCAATCGCAAATTAATCATACTGACGTTTAAAGTGGGGTACACACAATCGAACATGAGTGACAGTTTTGGTCAAATTTCGGCTTGATCGACAGTGTGAACACAAATTTCGTCAGTCAACAGTAAACCACAGAAATTTTTGCGTTTGAGTGACAGTCAGCGGCCATATTGGTCTTTGACTTATAGTGTGTACCAAAAAGTATCAATCAAGAGATATTTTTGTACCATAAACTACAAAACTAGGAAGCGCAAAATAATTTATTTAAGCAATTTATATATTTCTTTTATGAAATGCAAGCTTATATAAGAAGTGAAGACAAAGTAATACACAAACTTGTTAGATAATAAGATAAAATTAAAATAATTCATTATAAAACATTATAAAAGTACAAAAGAAAAGTGGCATTTGGTTGCATTTTCTGTTCTATAAAGAATTTTGTTTCTTTTCCTTTTATTATTTGCATTTGAAACAAGTGCTAAAGTGTGATTTTTTTAGCAGTGTGGGTGTGTTAGTAATACATAATAAAATTTTGACAGACTCGAACCCAAAAAAAGACTGGAATTTATGATGAATGAATGTTTTGAACTGGTATATGACAACTTAAAAAAATGTAATTTGAAGTTATCAAAAATTTCTTATAAAAAAGTTTATTTAACTTTAAAAACTTTAATAGTTCTTATTGTTTTTTTTTCATTATAGTAAAAATTACAATGTGGGAGCGTAGACTTATGACATCTAGTGTATTTTCATAGCATTTAAATGAACAACTGAAACTGTATTAACTGCGTTTAAATTGCCTATTTGAATAAAAATTAGCTAAATGCTTATATAAATATGAAGTCTAAATCTAGCCATCAGTCTATAAATAAGTGTATGTAAATGTTTAAGCACATAAAATTCTGCGTTTAAGTTACTACTTCAACAACTTCGAGCGTTGTCGTAAGAAAACTGTTATAGCAAAATTTTGGGTACATTGATTTTGTCGAAAATGAAGTACAAAACATATAAATTTTTATCGAAAGAAGATTGTGAAACCTACAATATGAAACTTTTTTAAATGTATCGTAGTTTAGCTTCATTATTAAAATATTTCTTAAACTATAAATAATATGCAAGCAGTGATTTATTGCTGTTGGACTAAACTAAATTGGTAATTAGTTTCGCTAACTCAGCTTCATTGATTTATTAGCCCTAAATTATAAAGTGGGATTAATTATTAGAATTTTTTGTATTTATTTGATGAAAATCTCGTCATTGTCCACTTTTTTCTCGAACTTATTTGTATAAAAAATTTCATGCATCGACGTACTTATAGTACTTCCAATTGGCGACTCATTGTATGAAAAACCCACATTAGGCCCAGTCAAAAATAAATATAAATAATAATTTCATGTTGTTCTTTTAAATTGCTTTTTAATGTTTCTTTGTCAGTTAATATATGTATGTATTTATAAATTTTATATATATAATATGTTGAGAGTAATTATAATATAATAACATAATACAGATAAATAGATCAAATTCATATAACTTAATATTTAAATGTTAAGATAATATATGTACATACATCATATATATGTATGGATATATTCGACGAATCATACATACATACATAACGATGCACTTTTAAATTTATAGAAAAGGGCTTTATTGTTTTGTGTATCATTTGTTTGTAATACATATGTATATTCAATATGTAATCTTAGTTGCTAAATTACAAAAAAAAAATATATTTTTCTTCTAGGTACGATTCTCGATAGTTTAAGTTTTCAATTATAGAATATCAAATCCTTGCCCAAACTTGGAGCACATGTTTAATGACGACTACCAAACATTTTGTAGGCCTAGTTACGTTCATTCTCACAAGAAGAAATTAAAAATAATACATCATTTGTAAAGTGCTTTGAACTGCGTCCATTGCTAGATTAACAAAATATTCTGGAGGAAATCGCAATAAATGCGATTTTTGTATAATATTTTGACAATACATGATCCAATTGAAAACTTGTCTCTAACTCATACCCGGTAATAATGCATTAGATATACCGAAATCAATAATACAAAACCGTATGGAGAAGCAAAAAATACATGGTTAAAATATTAACAAAAAAGAAAGGCATATAGTAAGTATTTAATAATTTAGGGATGATTTTTATAATATAGAAAGACATTAAGATATTAAATTACTTTATGTTTTGATTTCGAAATTAATGTTTTAAACTTCAGTCGATCTATTTTCATCTGAACGAGATAGTTTTCGCTCACGTCCAGGTATACGACCAGTTACCGGAGTCTGCGCTTGTTGATGTTGTTGTGTCTGATGTGGTTGTTGTTGTGGAACAATATGCGGATGTTGTTGTATATACGCAATTTGATTATAACCTTGACCACCTGGTGCAATATGAAAGCTTCTCGGTGGTGTCGCCGCAGTCAGAGGGGCAGCAGTTCCCAATTTCAATTTGGCAGCTGCAGCATTTGCTGCTGCTGCTATAACAGCGGCATTTTCACGAGATGCATTACTATTTGTTGTCGATTGAAATGATATAGACATTCCACTATCTAAGGAGCCAACACTGCCACGTCTTTGCGGTTTATCGCCACCAACTGAAAAAAATAGATTATTGTTAAAATGCCTTGCTTTTCTTTTGCTGAATTGAACAAACCAATACTTACACTGTTCGTGTATGTCCAACAAACTGTTGCTGAGAGCACTTCGCTTCAATTGTTGTGCATTATCTGCTTGATTATGTGTAATCTCATTTGTTTGTGGCATTTGAAATGGACACGGACATACCTCAACATCTGCGACACCACTATCTCTATTTTCTAAATTACCAGTAGTCCGCGTTCGATTTGATTTCTGACGTTCAAGCTCGGCTTCTATTCGCAAAGATTCCATTTCATCCATTTCGCAAATAGATTCTTTTAGATCTTCAGCAAACTTGCAACGGTCATGCTCGTTGCGAGCATTAAATGTTACAAGAATTTTCCCATCTACCTTTTGCGACAGCTGAATGCAGAAAGGGTAGTTCGATACATCTAAGAGTGTAACAACCATTCCGCAGAGCGGAAAGCTATTACGAAATGTGTATGTTACCGATGATTTCTTTTTGCTAAATATTTTTGTAATGACTAGCAGATCGTTAAAAAGGAATACCTCACGCTGATGAACGCCAGGTCGTTCTTTTTTGTTTATATCTGGAATTTCGTAGAGGCGGCAATAACACACTAGACGACGATGCGGCAATGCTAAGTTTGGCTTCTTTCCTACAATAGTTGCTTGAACCTTCATTACCTGTGTTACATGGTCACTACCAGGTTTAAACTCATTTGCCTTAACTCGTTCATATATTCCAGCCAGCATATCTTTATCGATATCATGGCAATCATCAATACCTCGGAGATTTTTTATAAAGTCCTCAACACGCATACGTCTTTCAGTTTTTAAATTGGGCGTATGTAAATCGGTGTTTAGCATAATAATAGCAAACGCTAGCACAAAGATCTACAAAATAATACATGTTAACTGAAATATAAAATGTAATACTACTCATTACTATACTGACCGTATCAGATGACCTAAGCCGACCTACAATATCTTGATTGCACTGACAAAATCGTTGCGAAAAAATTTCCATGAGCCTTTCGATTTTTTGAGCTTCGCCAGGCATGCGGAAATAGGCTTGGAATTTCCGCAATGCAACATCAACTTGCATGCCAGACAAATCAAGTTCCATTGCAAAACAATTAAGTACCGCCATATTAAATGAATTTTGTAAATTTCCCAAATATTCCCCAATCATTTGGCGCGATAATCCTTTGCGTGTTATAAGAAATCGTGCGACACCTTGCGGAGTATTTTCCAAAAAACCTCGACGTATTAAGTAAGTTATCCCCTTTTCAGGTTTCTTATTAAATAGATTTAACCCCACACGATACTGGCGCTTACGAATGGTTTCAGAAACTTTGTAGTTGGGAAGAGTGTTGGAAGTGGCTCCTATTATTTGTTGATGTTCATTGTGCTCGTGATGTTCATATTGGGCCGCACTAGTATGGGATGAAATAGCAAGATCTTCAGCAGGTGCCACACCACTTACAGTCGCACCCATCGCTAAAGAATTTTCTGCGTGTGTAAATGCCAGATCAGATGTGTGTACAAACTGTTGTGAACTGTTCAGATTAGTCCCCCGCTTCCAAGTATTTGGCGAATTCGAGCGATCTGATCCTAAATCGCTAATGGCATTGCGATCCACGGAAGCAGCGCTTGAGTCGCTACCGGAACTCTGAACCGAAGTAAGACTACCATTTTCAGCCGACTTACAGAGACCATTTGACCGTATAAGCGAAGAAGGCGGGGGAGTTTGTCGCATCACCAGAATTTGCTGATGCATTTGGTGTTGTTGCTGTTGTGCGGCTAAATGTTGTGCATGCTGCTGTGCAGTTATTGAGGACGTTCTCTTTGGTACCTCTGGTGGAACTTTTTTCCGATCCTGCGATGAAGTAGAAGAGCCACGCGGTCTCATATAAATTTGAGCTGCAGAATAGTATGGGGTATGTGGAGACGTCCCAGTCGCATTAACCCAAGACACGTTGAGCGACGAATCCAAATGAGAACTATTCGCGGAGCTTGCAAAACTTCCATCGTGTTGAACAGAATGATAACCACCACAGTAAGCTGCCATTTGTGCACCTGATAAACTATGAACTGCGTAGTAATCAGCAGTATGTAACAAATTGACATGAGGATGGCTTGATCCAGTTACACTAGACACTGAACTTGAAACCGAAGTATTGGAAGCTACTTAAATGTAATTTACTATTTATTAAAAAAATATTTTCAGCTATCTGATAACATTACCTTGATTGCGCGATATTGTGCCGCTGTCAACATATCGACGTTCACGCATGGACAACGATCGTGTTGGAGGAGTTCTTGAACCTGATGCCAGGGACTGGTGAGTAACACCACCCGGAGGATTAGGCAATATAGTAACTCGTGGTTGAATTTGTTGCTGCTGAGTTCCGTGTATTAGCCCAGTACTAGTTTGATTCGGCTCAAATTGAGATTCTGTATTACTGTTATATAAGGAAGGCATGGATGCATTAGCCGCCCCTGCTTCATCTATTGATCCACCAACAGCAACCATGGTACGACGACTAAGTCGTTTCTCTGCCTTGGCCATTGCTGTTATTGATGCAAATTTCTTTACCATCATATAATGTCGAAACGCTCTTTGAATCGTAATTGCTGCGTTTCGAGCTCGTACGCCTCCGTATTTACGTTCCAACAATTCAATTTGCTTTTCAAGCAAATCCTGCGAAAGTTCGTACCTAAAAATTAAAAAAAAAAATTGACAATAAGTACATATGCAAATATTAATTTGTCTAATAATAAATTTAACTTTAATATACATTTATTTTTTATTTAACAATTTTGCAAACTACAATTTTCTGTCTTTGGATAAAGATAAAATAATTATTAATGTGCGTTGGTTCTAAAATATAAAAAAATCGTCAGAGCAATTATTGTCTTCAAAAAACTAATCAAACTACCGACAGATGATCCCATTAATATTATTTATCAAAATGTAAGAGGTCTTAACACTAAATTAACTAATCTTTTTGCAAACAGTTTTGATTTTTCATATCATATAATTGTATTTTCTGAAACTTGGCTGAATGATAAAAAATGTACTCATAACAATGAAATTCTATGTTCTAAATATCAATTATTTAGAAAGGATCGTATGCGAAAAATTGGTGGTGGTGTTCTAATAGCCGTCCTAGATGTTTTCCAATGTGAACTTATAAATAACAACTTTTTAATTGATGACAACGATGAAATTGAGTTTATTGCCGTTAAAATTCGTGTTAGTTGTAGACACTTATTTGTCACGTGTTCATATGTACCACCTAACTCATCTTTTTTGATTTATAATAAACATTTTTCCGCAATTAACTTCTTTCTGAATCAATCAAAAACATCCGATATATTACTTGTTCTTGAAGATTTTAACATTCCAAACGTAAAATGGTTTAAATCCTTTAATTCTAATTACATGCTACCAACAATTATGTCTGATTTTATACATTCCCTACATGGATGCGGGTTTTTCCAACTAAATCATATAACAAATGCATGTGGTAATCTTTTGGATCTTGATTTCGTTAACTATCCTATGGAATTTCGTCTTCGTAATACATTGCCTTTGACTCATCCTGTGGACATTCACCATCCTCCTTTTGAAATTAATTTATCATTGTCGGATAGTATGATTAAAAAACAAGATTTGAAGCCCTTTCAATCCTACTATTTTAAACGCACTAACTATACTGAACTTAACTATTTATTATCCAATGTTAATTGGGATACTGTGCTTACTGATGATAACTTTGATAATATTGTATCGAGCTTTTATAATATTTTGCATAATTTCATTAGTATTACGGTTCCTAAAATTAAAGTCTACAGTAATAATGGACCACCTTGGAATAATCAACACTTACGAAATGCTAAAAATAAGAAAAATAAATTTTTCGTTAAATATAAGAGAACTGGTGCACCTGTAGATTTTCATAAATATGCTATAGCAAGATCTGAATACAACATTGCTAATAATATTGCATAGAAAAACTATATAAATTGCATAAAAGCAATATAAAAACAAACCCTAAATCTTTTTATACATTTGTAAATTCCAAGCGTCGCTCTTCAGGTTATCCAAAGCATTTGAAGTATGGCTCCTTGACTGCTGATGATGATGTTTCAATAAGTAATATATTTGTTGACTTCTTATCAACAACTTATTCTACTAAGTCTTATGATACCACAACAACTTATGCTACAACTAATTCTTGTGGTATTTACTTTCCGCTTTTAAATATTGAAAATGTACTTTCGAACTTGAAGTCGCTGAAAAACTCGTTTAGCCCAGGTCCCGATCGTATTCCAAGCTGTATCCTTCGAAACTGTGCAGCATCACTGTCTGCGCCTCTTACTGCATTATATAACAAATTTATTGAATCGTGTTATCTGCCATCAGATTGGAGAAAATCGTATATAATTCCTTTATTCAAAAACGACAGTAAAACTGATGTATCTAATTGCAGAGGTATCGCTAAAATTAATCCAATTCCAAAACTCCTTGAACAATTTCTTACTGATTTCTTACATAAGTATATCATGAAATTTCTTCCCTTCTATCACCATTTCAACATGGTTTTCGTAAGTCTCGCTCAACTACAACTAATGTTTTGGAACTCACCACTATTGTAAATGAAGGTTTTTCAAATAAAACGAAAACTGATGTGATATACACCGATTTTAGTAAGGCGTTCGATAAATTTAATCCCAATCTTTTATTGCACAAATTATCACTTATGGGCTTTAGTCACTCAGCTTTAAATTGGTTAAACTCTTATCTATCACAAAGAACTCAACAGGTCAAATTTGGGAATGTTACATCAAAAATCATCCAAGTACATTTTGGTGTCCCTCAAGGCAGTCACCTGGGTCCAATTTTGTTCACTTTATTCATCAATGATCTTCCTACTGTTGTTTTGCATTCTAAAGTACTGATGTACGCCGATGATGTTAAAATTTTTAACTCTTTTAACGATATTAATGGACATACTTTATTAAGTGCCGACTTTCGGAATTTTCATCAATGGTGCAGAATTAATTTATTGGAGTTAAATATCTTGAAATGTAAGCACATGTCATTTTTCAGACACAATCCGATCAAGACTTCTTATATTGATACTGCTATTTTAAATAAAGTTCTAACCATATTGGATCTTGGCATACTGTTGGATCATAGGCTCAACTTTCGTGATCATATTTCTATAATGGTAAATAAAGCCTATGGGATCCTTGGATTCATGAAACGCTGGTCAAAGGAATTTCTAGGTCCCTATATTACAAAACTTTTATATACTTCTCTTGTTCGACTAATTCTTGAGTATGGATTAATTGTTTGGGATTCTTGTTATTCTATTCATATTAATAGTATTGAATCGGTACAAAAACAATTTTTAATTTTCAGTCTCCGTGGTCTTGGTTGGAATTCTTATGTCTTGCCACCGTATCATAGCAGACTTGCTCTGATAAAATTGCCTGCTCTAAAAAGTCGACGATTGATGTTGAGTGCTTTATTTGTTCTGGGTCTGATTCGTAGTGATGTTGATTCAGAGTTCCTACTTAGTCAACTAAACTTCAATGTTCCTGCAAGACCTACCCGCAATTTTGAGCTCTTGGCATTAAAATACTACCGTTCTATATATGCTAATACTGATTCTTTTCGTCGCGCATGTGTTAATTTCAATAAATGCTACCATATTATGGACTTATCTGAGAGTAATGATGTACTGAAGAGAAGCATTACTTTATATCTAAATTGTTGAACCATTTATTTTTATATATAGTTCTATATTTGTTAGTCATATTTAGTCAGTAAGAGTGTAAAAATCTATTGACATAATAATAAATAAATAAATAAAAAAAAGTACGCAAATTGCCAGGGTATCAAGCGAATAGGTACTTCCTTCAGGAACTACTAGCTACCTGTACCTGCGTATAGGAAGTGGAATTTAGAAATTAAACGTTTCATGGTTTCCATCAATATTAACTTGTTAAAAATATTGCAGCGCGATACAGCTAGTCAAAGTAGACCATTAACACCCCTATAAGAAATTGATGACTGAAACTAACACATGCACATTTTTTCTACAAACACATTTGCAACAATTTTGTATGAAATTAAAATTTGATTTTAAAAATCAAAATAACATTTTTTCCCTTACAAAATATACTTTCTTATTATGTGTATAAAAAATACTACAAAAAAAAACATGTCTGAATATGAAAAATAGCTAAAAAAAAATTTAACGGAAAATGCCTTTGCGGTTTAATTACTAACATGTTTTTGAAAGAAACATGAACATCATTAACAGCATTTTAAAGACCTCAGTCTCTTCTTTCTAAATCAGATCTAACATTTTAAATCGGTTAATGTTCAACTAAGGTACAGACCTATAAGTGTATAAAGGTACGAAAAACCGGTTTGTACCCGTAACTCCAGATTTTGGGGGTGTCCCGGAAATTTCAAAACCACATTCTTGATCTACTCGGCAGCCCCTACAAGAAAAATATTATCACATCGTTCTTTTTTGTAACACAAAGTAATATATATTATATAATAATAATTAAACGTAATTTTTTATTTTGTGAATTGCGCGAGTTAAGGTCAGTCTCTATGGTACCACATAATATTAAGATTTAAGATAAGAATAGCATGCTCAGATATGTATGATAATATTAAGTAAACAACTACGAGTCATAAATAGATTAAAACAGAAATAAAACATGTGTAAATGTAAGACAAAGAAATATAGATTAAACAGAAATGAACATGTTTAAATATTTAAGATAAAGAAATATAATGAAACATAGATTAAACAAAAAACAAACATGTTTAATTCTTCATAATAAGACAAAGAAACATAATGTAAGATAAACACCATAAACAACAGTTTAAAATAATAATAGGAAATATTGTAAGCACATAGTTGATAAGAAACTAACATTATAAGTTACTTTGTAAGATTTTTGTAAAATTAGAGTTAGTCAAGAAAATATAATAAAGGAAACAACACGCATAAGCGTGAAGAAAAAGTAATTTTTTTGAACTCCGTGTATTACGAATATTTAACTCGCGCGTATTAAGATTCTAATTTAGTTGATTTTGATTTGAGTTAAAGTTTATTTAATTTAAAAAAATTTTGTATACTCTAACCAATAATATTTAAGTTACAGGAAGTTTTACAAATAATGTCTGTTTAAGTTGAAAATATTTTGAAAGACAAAAAGAGCATATTAACTTTAATAAAAATATTATATAATATACAAATTGCTTTTGAGAAGTTTGGCGATTTTTTCAAACTTGTGCATGAAGAGAAAAAATTTTGTTAGTGGTAACACTAATTGTTACATGCAAAAAATTGTTTAAATGTTCCACTCTAACATATATGTTAGACGGAAATAAATATTGTGCATATACCAACATGAAAATATTTCGGGCATTTCTAAAGCAACTATCAAAGGAAACCCATTTAGATATGATGATACAGTAATTATTAAAGGTTATTATTTGTTGTTCCAACAACTTAATTATTTTAGAAGACTTCTATTTGTTCATAAAATAACCTAATCTTTCAAAAACCTAATCATCTTTCCTAATACACCTATTTTAAAACCGTTTTCTGTCATGACGGGTTTATACATCGAGTGCGATCAGACGTGATTACCACATGCATCATCAATGACAAGTAAAAATGCGACAGAGTAAGCAGGTCAGATATATATGTTCCACAGTTGATAGTTTTAATTAGTTAGACAAAGATCACAAAATCACACGTACACAAAAGTTTAGATCCCTTTTTCCACATTGCCCCTACGCGGTAGTGGTCAACTTGTCGTAGTGCGAAGGCTTACAGTTGCAAGGACCTGATAGGCCATGCTGGCGGGGAATTTCTCCCTGGCAGGTGCAACCATGCCAGAAGGGTTGGAGGGGAGCAACTATCTAAGAACTATTACGACTTAATCCAGGGTATTAAGCGACTCTTGTCCATTGGATGAGTTGCAGCCGGTGGTAATGATGCTGTATGTTAGCGGAGCCTTCCAGACACCTGTCCGCCTCTGAAAGTAACGATGGACCCCTCATGCCAGACTGGGCTATGGCATGATGGTACTCAACACCCTTCTACTCATGGGAACTACATGTAAAAGAACAAAAATAATAAAACAAAAATCAGCGGGAATATATCCACTACGGAGCTCGCCCAACAAGTGGAGATTCACTTGACGGACCGAGTACCAGTGATGTCGCAGGAGCTCACCTCTACGACCAATAACTAAAAACAATGGATGCAGGAGTACTTCTCCGCGTCCAGTGACAAAGAGTAGGGGGCCAACTCCTAACGTCAGGGTTAGAACACCAACCCCAGAACAACCGACCACTGCACACGGAGTTCAGGCCACCCCTACATCGAGCGCAAGGCCTGAGAAAAAGGCGAAGCGACCGAATACACTCAGAGGAATCGTCTTACCCGACAGGGGCCAAACTGGCGGACTGGACGATCATCTGAGGAAGGGACTCAGTGGAACAGGCGTCAGGTGGTACTTGCACTTCCTTGCGCAGAGTCTATCTCCGGAGGAAGCCAAAAGGTAAAGCTGTGCCGAGTAAGAGGGACATCAAAGCCATAACAACTTCTGAAAACTCGAGCAAGCGCAGGAGGACGGTTGGAAACACCGCTTGAAGATCCGCGTGTGTTGGAGCAATCAATGAAAGGCAGACCTATGCTAATGCCGTTGGAAGGATGAGGGTCGCGATTCTGACCAAGGACTTCCTACAAGGTTCATTATCAGGTCAAGAGTTAACTCAACTTGAGGAGGCCATCGTGGACGACTTATTAGTAGGGGTGGGGAGATTAAGCCTCAATTTGAGAGCATTCACTTTCGTCTAGACATGCTCAAAATAAAGAAATTGGTTACACTTGCCGAAATTTTATTAAACAACTACGGCAACGTTTGCAAATTAATTTTTTAACTTTAAAAACAAAACTTTTTATTATAAAATAGCCTAAGCAATACAAAAGGCAAATTGTACGAAAAACGCAATGAATGAAAACCATTTTAGGTAATTGTCAACTTTTGTGATGAAATTGTTAGTTTTGCCTTTTAGTAACGCAGAAGTTGAGCGCGTATTCAGTGGTATAACTATAATAAATGGTAAAATTAGAAACAGATTTACTTTAAACGCCATGAATTCACTTCTGTACGTCAGATGTTAAATAAATGTTGTTAAAAAAAATTAGATAAGCATGTGTAAAAGGCCCCATACACTATACCAGCATGCACACGCAATCAAGTGTTGGTGCCAGTGATTTTGTCGTGTATGGGCATTTTGTGTGATTGTACGCTTTGCTGTAGCGATATCAAACAGAATTTGATATTTTGCTGATGGCGCCAGTTTGTTGTATTGTGTATGGTGAATTTAACTCAGTGGGGAAAAGTTGTCAAAGAGGAAACATCGGGATAAAACACATTTAATTGAATAAACTACTCAAAAATTAAGAAAAGAGAAACAAAATATGTATTTTATAGTCTTTCTGAAATAAAACAAATCATTTCTAATACATTTTTAATAAAAATATACGCATTTTCATTAATTTTTAGTTTCAAAACAATATCAATAATAAATGCGGTGCGCACTAGTTTCAACAACTCATCCGTACAACATTTTTAAAGAAATGAATATTGCACCAGTATGTTTGTATGGTATGTGTCTCAAGCACGGTTCAACATCACCCGTTGGTGCCAGTATGCTGGAGTAATGTATGGTTTGCTTAAGCCAGCCCTAGATACTTCTGAAAAGCTGTTATTTTTATAGTTTTAAGATCTTTTTCCCCCTCATAAGACTGTTTAGTTTTGTTTTCCCTTAAAGTTATATATAGATTTTTATGAACGAAATTTTTGCTTAATAAAAAATTTTATTTTGTTACTGTTTCAATATTTTTTATTTAATTGAACCAAAACAATATTTTTATATTATAAATAAATAAACACTATTTAAACTAAATATGAAAAATATCGAAAAAATTTAAAGTTACTATGGAAAGCTTTATTTTTTGGCTTTAAATTTTCTTCTTTAGCTCTTTTTAGACCTATATCAAACGTGATTTAGCTTTATATTATTTTAAAATCTGGTCAGACTGCTTTTCATATTTCTATATCTATTCTTTTCTTCTACTCTTTTCCTTACATCCTTATTTCTGACTATTATTAAATCTCTTTAATTCAAGCTTTAGAATAATTATAAAATATCTTCTGATATTTATTAAATCATAGCATTAAGTTCTAGTTAGTCTTTAATGAACCATCATGAAATAAAGAAGTTATTACTAAACATAAATTGTATTTTAAATTCAAAGTTATATAAGTGTCGCAGTCGGCTTTCGAATCCATCAAAAGAATATTGTATAAACTGAAGTTTCTAAAACGGAAGTTTTGTTGTCTTATAAAAAAGTGTACGAGTATAGTTATTAAATAAAACATTCTAAATAATTGTCAAAAAAAAACATAAAAATATGCATATACGAGTACATAGATATATACTTACATACTAAAAAATAATAATATTTGTAACGAAAAACGACCACAGTGAAGTATCTAACCGTTGACAGCATAATTTTTAAATATAACTTTATAACTTATAAAGCAAAAATCAAAAGACAAAATAAATAAAAAGAGCTTTCTAATATAATAACACAGAAAGGCATAAACTACAAACTCATAGGGAAATGACCGTTACCAACAAAAAAGAATTAAAATTTTAACTTTTAACGGACAAAATAAAAAAACACCAAAGTAAAAAAAAAACTAAGACGGTTCATTACTACTGGGAGGATCTAAGAAAAAACAAACTGAAATAAACAACAACAAAAACAAATTCATTAATGATTTATATCATCTCAATAAAAGAGTATAAAAAGTGGAGCTTTTAAAATGAAGTGCAAAAACAACCAACATTTTTTGGAGTGACATTGTTATAAAGTAAAATCATCATAACAACTACAAAAAACAAAAATTGAAGAATTTACAAATAAGTAATAATAATAATATATAAAAAAATAAATAATTGATTACGTCTACATTAACTCTCTCATTAAATGTTTTACAAGACGCTTAAGAAATTCACGAGTATAGAGAAGACGATTCGTATACTCTAACGTATTTTTATGAGAAGTTGACACTTTACTTGCTCTCGCAAAATCACAACCCGATTTCAAAGGATACATTTATCAACGCACAATATTAAATAAAATTCAAGATGAAGCTCTCCATGTTATAAGAACTTTGGGGCCAAATCCACATTGGGAGAATTCTTTTACTTAAAATTGAAGAAAAATACGAGTACGATGTAGAAAAACCTCTTGAATTCAGTCCAATATATGCTGAGAAAATTATTTTGAAAACATTTTTGAGTAATATAGATGTAAATTTAGCATAAGATTTAATAATAGTCAGAAATAAGGAGGTATGGAAAAGAGTAGAAGAGTAGAAGAGAAGAAGAATCGATGTAGAAATATGAAAAGCTTTAAATTGACGTAACTACCCCGAAAAATAAAGTAAACCGTCAAAAGTGGTAAAATTGAACAAAAGAACGACCTCGAAATCAGTACTGATCCGTTCTGCTAGTCTGATGAATAAATTGTTTCAATTAAAAAGTACTCTCTTAATAAAATAATGAATTTATCCAAAATTGGTCTAATCAAAGACTATCAATTAAAAACAGCAACTTTCGGGGTTAACTGTGCCCCATATCTTGCAATACGCACCCTGCTTCAACTTTCAACCGATTGTGAATCTGAATCCCTTGGCATTAAGCAGTCTCGGATGCATTCACTTATAATTTCTCTCTAGTTGATCAGTCTGCAAAAATTACAAAAAGGCAAATTCTCTCGTCAGTGGCAAAGTTATATGACCCTACAGGATAGCTGGCACCTATAGTCATCATGGCCAAGATACTAATGCAGCAGCTATGGCTCGAAGGGTTAGAAAAGCATGAAGTCATTTCAACTGAATCTCTAAGAAATTGGTATGATTTGGTTTCAGATCTATCCAAGATAGAAACTGTTACCATACCTCGTTGGCTCCAATAGACACCCTCAGATGAAGTCCAAACTCATGGTTTTTGTGACGCTTCCAAAGCAGCGTATTACGCTACGATTTATATTCGTTGCAAAACTACATAAATTTCATGCAACCTTTACGAACTTGTTGCTAGCAAAATGTAAAGTAGCTCCTATACAAACGGTCTGCTTACCGCGTTTGGAACTCAATGGAACTGTTCTCTTGGCAAACCTCATCAAATACGTACAGTCGTCATTGAGTTTTCGGGTAAATGGTAGGTTGTCTGAATCGTCTCTGCCCTACGACGAACTTTATCCAATAATTCTGTCAGGCTGCTCTCGTTTTGCTATTCTTTATTTTAATCATCTGCACCAATTCCTCCTACATGCTGAATGCAGTCAAATGTGCCGAATGGTACAAACTTAATTTTATATGTCCAGACTTAAGCCACGCGTACAAAAGATAATACGTCACTGCATCATATATAAGCAGCAACCATGTTACACCCAGATAGATGCACTCTATCTCTTCCGTTTCAAATCACAGATGTCGACTTTGCTAGGCCCTTCGAGTTGAAAACGTCGCTCCTACGAAGATCTCCTTCGGTTAAAGGGTATGCAAGCGTCTTCGTTTGCTTCAGTACCCGAGCAGTACATTTAGAAGCATGCTCAAACTTATTCTCTGGGGCATTTTTGGCTGCATTTTCTCGCTTCGCTGGGAGGCAGCGGCTCCCCCAGAGGGTAGTTACTGATAATGGTAGAAACTGCTTGGGCGCCAGTAAAATCCTAGAACGAGAATTCACAACGTTAGTGCAAAACGCAGCACAATACATAGCTCAAAAGTATGTCACCCAAAGCTTTGAACGGAGATTCATACCTCCACACGCTCCCCACATGGGCGGATTATAGGAAGCCGCTGTAAAAAGTTTCAAGTTCAATTTGTAACGGATTGCAGGTTCTCAAAAATTCACCTTCGAGGAATTTGCCACCATCTTAGTTCGAATCGAAGGTATACTCAACTCTCGTCCAATATCGGCATTCTCCGAAGATCCCACGGATTTGACTGCATTGGCCCCCGGCCATTTTTTACGAGGTGTACCCCTGATGGTTTTCCCAGATCAAAACTTCCAAACCATGTCTCTGATCAATAGGTGGGAAAAGCTTAAAGCTCTTCAACATCAATTCGCCATTCGATGGAAAGACGATTATCTTAAGGCTTTGCACAAGCGTTATAAGTGGACCATTCCAAATATTCAAGTAGGAGATCTGCTGGTTGTAATAGACGATTTTCAACCTCCCTATGAATGGTGATTAGGAGGAATACATAACATCTATCCTGGTTCAGATAACAAAGTACGCACAACTGAAGTGCGCATTGCTTCAGGAACTATAACACGCCCTATATCTAAATTATGTCACCTTCCCTTGCTGTATAACGAAAACTCTAACTAAAGTTTTATATTACCCGCGCTTTTCATTAGAACATTTAATACTTCACACTTTATCAAATTTTTTACCCATAATTTTTTTCTCGGTCGACCTTCTTAATTTAAGAACTTACTTGCGTTGTTACCCTTGAATTGTACACATCAACCTATCTACCTAAGTACCTACATACATATGTATACTTGAATTATTTAAATTGTAGAACACAAAGCTTAAAAAATATATATACACCTATCGTGTATCATCAATCGGAAAAAAATGGTGAGCATCCCATCTCAACCAAATCGCAATACGACTAAATAAAAGTAACTAATTATTTTTATTTCTTTTATTTTCCCATAACCCCAATAATTATAATCACTACCCTCGGAGTGATTGTAATTAAAATCTCCCTTGTAGATCGCTGAAAGAAAAACCTGAAACTTCCCTATACCCTCCGGCAAGCTAGAGGGAGATTTATTAATAATAATCTCAAAATGAAATCAACGGAAGGAGGAATCAGATTTCAGAAAACAAATAGAAAACATTCTGTTTTTAAGCTTGTGTCAAAGACATTCGTATATCATGAAGTGTCATTGGCTTAACCTATATTTTGTTTGTTATATTTAGTTACAATTTCATTAATGTCCACGAGGGGTGGTTGCGAAAGTACATATGCTCCTCCTCCCCTTTTCTCTTAATCAGTGGTGACCGTTTCATAGCCCAATTGTGCAATACACGTATTCTTACCCTTTTTTTGTCGTCACACTGTGGCGCCTTTTCCAAAAATCCGAGGCAAAAATACAAAATTTGATGACAAAATTTTGTAAAATGAATGAATACATCGTATAAATAAATTTTTACAAATCCCAATTCAAAAACGTTTTTCTTAATTGGATAAAAATTATAGCCAAAAAAAGGTGGTATTAAAAAAATTAGAATTGAAGTGTCAGAAAAATAGCTGTTTGATTACTTTTTTGGTACTGTTTTAAAGGTGCGTTTATTTTTTATTTAAAAAAGTAACAACATGTTCATCTGATACCCTACTTTTTCGGCAGTTGCCGTTTTTCAGACACCCTACATTTAGGTAATTTTTACAAATAAAATAGAACATATCTAAAAATGGTCCCGCCCATATTTTCTGAGCATATTTGCTACATAACACTTTAAATAATTTAAATAAATTGAACCAAAAAAAATGACAGATTTTCTTGAAATATGAAGAAAGCTGTTATAATCCCATGGCGAAAACGAGAATAATTTTTCCCCATTTTTAAAGTATGTAACAAAGATGTATTCAGAATGTGAAAAGAAATAAATAATAAAAAAGATTTTCCAAAATCGTTCTCACTGCAGCACTCACTTGTTACATATTTTTATTGCATCTCGTTAATACAATTTACAGAATGACTTTTTCACTTGCATTTTTCTTTAATCCTCTTTTATATGGTACTTTTAAAACTTTTGTTATAATGAGTAATTAAAACTGTAGTTGTATAATCCAGTTAATTGAGGCCTGGATTTCTGTTACACAAATCAGGTAGCTTGAACCTTTTTTAAACCATAATTGTGTAATGCAGTCAGTTAAGTTTTTATTTTGTAAAAGTAGTGATCAGTACCAGAACTTGTACAATTTTACTTTAAAGTGCGATAATGGCATTTCAGAATTCGGAATTGTTCGAGTTATTCAGAACCTCACACAATTAAAATGTATATAAATTAAAAATTACACTATTTACCAGGATACCACGAAAAGAATGATATAATTAAAATTCACTTCGTTTACTTGAAAAATAATAAAAAATGGCTTGCCTCAAACCGTACGACAAAAACCTTTATGGGCTAGCTACGCGGAGTAACAACTTTTGAAAACATCGAAGAACGGCATACATCTTTTGACAGCAGAATATTCTTCCTGAATACAAAATGGTTATATCTGCCAAAAAAGAAGCAGTGCCATCTTCTGTAAAGGGGACTGAAGTATCGGTAGAATTTAACCTGCAAGACCTAATGGATCATACAGCCAAACGACTTGTTGAAAGTTTTTCTGAAAAGGAAGCTTCCAGATAGGCTTACATTGATAAATAAGTGGGACTGTGATGGACCATCCGGTCAAAGTGCTTACAAACAAACAATATCGACAAATGACACAACTATTAAAGATGCAAATATGTTTATGGCTTCTGTGGTTCGTTTACGACTGAGAAGTGATATCTCTGAGCATTGCAAAAATCCTCGCTCATCATCAGTTCATTTTTGCCGTCCAATATTTTTTTAAATATGCAAGGAATTCTTCAGAAATAATCAAATCTACAGTAAACGATATAAAAAAGCAAATTTCTGAACTAAAGCCTTCTGTTCTTGAAATGAAGAATGGAAAAACTGTTTTCATTGATTATGAATTTTGTCTTACAATGATTGATGGCAAAGTCTTAAATGTAATAACAGATACTTCGTCAACTTTGAAGTGTGCGATTTGCAAAAAGTCGCAGAAAGACTTTCAAAATTTTGATGATTCAAGTGATAAGCAAAGCTATGAATATGGAATTTGTCCGTTACATGCCAGAATTAGGTGCATGGAGTTTCTTTTAAAACTAGCGTATACAATTCCGCGAGAAGGAGAATGTTTTGATAAGAACGCAACAACAAAAGAAAAACTATCTGCTCGAAAAAAATTATACAAAATGAATTTCTTAAGAAGCTTGAACTGACAATAGACTGCCCAAAGAAGGGGTATGGAAATACTAACGATGGTAATATGTCCAGATCAGTTTTTGAAAATGATGAGGATTACTGGGGTCGACAATCATATTATAAAAAGGTTGGCAGTTATCCTAAATGTTATAAGCTCTAGAGAAATGGTAAATGGCTCAAAGTTTCATGATTATGCATCAAAAACTGCCCAACTTTTGGCTCAAATGTACCCTGAGAAGAAACTTACTCCTACGGTCCATAAAATTTTGGCTCATGGTAAAAATTTAATTGAATATCAATGCTTACCAATTGGAGAGATATCAGAAGAAGCTCAGGAATGCAAAAACAAAGACTACAAACACTTTAGACACACGAATACTTGCAAAATTTCATGGATTAGACTCTACAGACCGACTAATTTCATCACGGAGACATGTAGGATCTCGAAAGGATTTGGAAGAACATAATTATAGCTCCGATATGTTAAGTGTATTAGATATCGCTCCCAATATTAATGACTATTTTATAGAAAATTAACGAACAAAAATATTATACTAGTTTGAAGAAAATATACTAAATAATTTAATATCAATATATATAGCATTAATATTAAAAATATTCCACAAATGTGTATCTGTAGTGTAAACAAAAAATATAATCTGCCTTATTACGGTTGTCGAATTTTCGTCTTCGACTTCGACAGTGTGGACAAGATTAAAGTATAATACTGTGTGGTTCTTTAATCTAGTACAACTTGTCGAAGTCGAAGGCGAAAATTCGACAACCGTAATTAGGCCCAATATTAGTCTAAAGTTTTATATTAGAGTGGTATTTTTTATAGACTTCCTTATGAGAATATCATTTGAAGCACAAAAAGTTGTGTTTTAAATGCTTTTTATATTTTAAAAATATCATCATTTCAAAAAATACGATTTTTGCGACAAAAAAGGTCAAAAGGTGTCATTGTACCCAATGCCTATCATAATGCGGGAGCACTTATTTTGAAGCTGAAGCATTTAAAATTCAAGCGATTTTTAACCATTAGAAATATCTTGGTAACTTCAAAAATTATGATTTTTGCAACGAAAAAACCACTGTGCATAGTGCCTGCGTGGGCCTATGGTCATGCAGGTTATTTATTTGTAATCGGAAGCGGTTACCTTTAAAATGCTTTATAGATTTTTAAAATATCTTTATTACTTTTAAAGTTATGATGTTTGTAATAAAAACAGTCAACTGCCGAACCTGTGCACAGAGCCACGGCTAACCTATGACCGTGCAAATCTTGTATATTGAAGCCTGAGGAGTCTTCTTTCTTTTTTTAAAATTTTTAAATATCTTTATTACTTTAAAACTTTAACTGCTTTACGGCTTTAAGATAATAATTATCAGTCGACCATTTATTTGCTTTGTTGAAATATGTAGATATGAACATTAGGTTGCCCATTTTTATGAGAAGGAAAAATGACTACTGCCTATCTATAATTTGAAGTACAGATGGATCTCGATATATTTTGTAGTTAAAATAAGTTTGCAGATCTTTTTGAATTTAACTCTGAAAGCGAACAGTACAAAGGTCTTTCATTTCACCCACGTTGGAAAATATATCTCTTTAATTCGAGTGGTATTTCCGGAACAAGGATTTTCAAGGCTAAATTACCCAGGTGAAGAATCATTGCTCCTTCAAAGAAACATTGGTCCTTCGAACCGGATTTTCATCCTTGGTAATCGATTACGCAATCAATATTGCAACAAGCATTGTTCCAACACTAGAAGGATCACTCTCTGTTTCATTTCATACAGACCAGGTTTGCTTTATTTTAAATCGTTGTGATGTAACGCTAAAAATCGTGCCTCAATTTTAGCAACACAAATAACAACAGGTGAAGGTATATAAATTGCGTTTCTCATAAATTGATCGAACATTTATAAACTTTAGTATTTTCATGGATCGATATTTTTTTTTTATTTTCGAACATTTATAACATATAGATTTTTCTATTTGAAACATTTATACCCTGAATTTTTCTTATTTTTATCAATAGTTATCTTATGATATTTCGATATATATATTTAGTTTTGAACATGTATAACCTGAAGTTTCCGTATTTTCATTTATAAACTTTTGGTATGATGTTAAAATATAAACTGCATTTTATTTATTTCCTTTCCCACCAGGATGGTCGTTAATCATTTACATTAACATTATTTAACTTTAATACTCTTTAAAGAAGTATCCAAATAAGACATTTTAATTTAACGGCAGAATGATTGGTAACGTCCCAACCAGGTAATATCAGCACTGTGATAGCACAGCTGTTAATACAAATGAAACACAGCCCGCATATGGTTTGATGTCATTAATGCTCACATACATACATGTGTGCAAGCTCGATAGGTATAAAAGCACGAGCAATTGGCTGCAGAAGGCAGTTGCTGTGTGGCTGGCCTGAAGGTAAGACATTGAATTTGTGGAGGAGTTTATAATTCCCGCAAATAAAATATCATACTGTGAGCAGTGAGTGCTTGCGTGACAGGTCGCTTGGCGAGTAGTTTATAATTCCCTAAGCAGCCTGCCTTGTGAAATTCACTCACTATTTTCGGCCAGGTATAGAGTGGTCGTAGCTGCCTGTACGGTAAGCTAACGCGTTTGTGGAGGAGTTTATAATTCCCGCAAACCCTTTATCTTGCCGTCGGGTTAATCACGACGGTGGCGCGCTCACTTGCGGTTGGAGGTGAGGAGTTTATAATTCCCCTATCAACCTGTCACAGTGAGGCGTCCCTCGGTGACAGCTAATTTGGTCGTAGTTGCCTGTACGGTGAGCTAACGTGTTTGTGGAGGAGTTTATAATTCCCGCAAGCCCTTTATCTTGCCGTCGGGTTAATCACGACGGTGGCGCGCTCCTTTGCGGCTGAAGGCGAGGAGTTTATAACTCCCCTCGCAACCGTCACAGTAAAGCGTCTGTTGGCTACCTGTTTTCTACCGCGTTACCAACCATCCTGGCCGCGAAGTGTAGCCTTAGGCACAAAATTAAAGATAAGAGACATAACAATAACTAATGTATTTATCCTGTGAACTCAATAAAAGAATAATATTATAACGTGAATATACTGGACTTCTCTTTTAAAATATAAATATATCAACGACCCTGGACTCCGCTGAGCTGCCCCAGCAACCAGCGGAAAACGTGTCGTTACAGTGGTACGTACATACAATACAACTACATAGTATATTTACAACATCGAAAAAGAAAAGAGTGCGGTTTAGTATACACAGGTATAGTAAATATATTATTAAAGATATATATCAAATACCATATATATGCAGAATTATTTCGTGATTTCATAATAAAAGAAATTAAAATTACATTATAATCAAAAAAAGAGTAAAAGTGTTCCAAATAACATACACATACGAGTGTATGTGTATACTTATTCGCAATTTGTTCGCGTAGAAACGAGAAAGTTCAATTTCTATACGTGTTCAAGTCTCAAAACCTAAATTCCATAAAAATCGAAAATCATGCTATGCACTGGAACGCTCAAATCATAACAACCGAGTCAGAAGTTGCACAGCTCGAGCACGTTCTTCTTGAAAGTTGATATAATTTTGCTCAATGAGACGTTTTTAAAACCGCATCACAAACTCCAATTAGGAAGATAAAAAAATTATCTTGAAGACCGGCTAACACATGGCGGAGGAGTACTCATTGCGGTAAAAACTAACATAGTTCGTAAATTATTACCTAAAATTAACACAAAAATTATTGAAAATATTTCTATACAGATTTTTATAAATAGACGTCCTGTAGTTTTTACTGCGCTTATAATCCAATTTATACTCCGGACTTAGACTTACTCACAAAGTTCTCTTATGACTTTTTAATTTTTGGTGGTTTTAATGCACATCACACACATTAGAACTGTGTATCTAACAACACAGCTGGTAATGAGCTTTACAGACATTGTTTGCTTGGAAACTATTACATTTACTGTCCATTTTCATTCACCCGATTCGGTCAAAACTTAACCCAGGTCCAGTCCTCTACAGTAGACATTTTACTATCTAATTCTAATATCCCTTTGTCAAACTTACAGTCACACCTAAATATTTTTCAGTCAGATCATGTTCGGATTTCTTGTTCCATTTATTTACAGTTTCAAAATAAATAATACAGTAACTTTGTATAATCGTGCAGACTGGCACGAGTTTCGGTGGAAAGTGAAATTAGACGCCAAAACATTGACCAAACATTGTTAATGCTGCTTTTAGCAAGATTCCCGTAGGGAGGAAAAACTCGTAGCAGAGAGAAGTCATCTAGGATGCTTATCCTCAAAGAAATAAATATAAACGTACAATTCAAAAGATGTGGATTCTGTACCACTTAAACGGTATCCTTAAGGCAGTTAAGTAGTCTAATTGAATTCCATCTTAACAAGGATATAAATCAATCCTGGGAAAGAATTCTCTCAAAGCTACTCCCTTGGTTCAAAAAATTCTGGAAGCTAACAAAAGCTTTAAAGGGAAAGAACTCGCTTGGTTAAGATGTTATAAGTAATAATAAAGTTTTAAAAACGTGCATAGAAAAAGCTAATGCAATTGCAAATGCATTTGGCAACTGACACACTATTACTATTAATAACCCATGGCCTTTGGATACATGTGTATCAAATTTTGTGAATGGTCTTTTATTGGTAGTAATAATATTGAACGCACAAATGGCACTGAGGTTAAAAAATAATAAAGCCCCGGGCTTAGATGGCATAAATAATATTATTCTAAAAAATATGCCAGCCTACTTTTATGAAATTCTAAATAAAATATTTAATTGTTGCTTAGTAAATGGCTTCTTCCCTCTTACTTCCAAAAAAATCAAAAAGTCATACCAATTCACAAAAAGGGAAAAGATCAAGAGCTACCCACCAGCTGATAAGCATTTTTAGTTTAATGGGCAAAGTCTTTGAAAAAATAATTCATAAAAGTATCGTTGATTTTGCAAACCAAAATAATATTATTAACCACCAACAATTTGGATTCCGTAAGGAACACTCTAAAATACACTAAATAAAGCGAGTTGTGAATTATATCTAAAAAGTTTACTAAAGAATCGTACATTTGTTGTGTGTGTTGACGGGGAATTCTCTATGGAAAGAACAATTTCAGCGGGATTGCCACAAGGGTCAGTATTATCACCTACACTATGCTCCTTATATACGTCTGATGTTAAGGTGTACAGAAATCAGGAAGCAGCATTTTATACTGATTACAATGCTTTTATATGCAAGAGAACCTTACCACAAGACAAATTTATTTTAATAAGTGGAAAATAAAAGTAAATGATAATGAAACGCAAGCTATTATAGTTCCATATAATAAATCACGAAAACGTCATCCTACTAAAATGTTGTACTGTCGGGGAAACGTGATCCCTATCAAAGATGATATTAAATATCTAGGTATCACTTTAGATAAAAAACTTAAATTTAAACAACATGTAAATTACATCTTTGATAAAGCTATAAAATGTGGACGTGCTCTATACCCCATACTTAATAGGAGTAGTGGTGTAAACAATCGATGGCACTATCGATGGTTTTCAATACTATCCATAGCTTTTGTTTTTCTAAAATTATTATTTTATCTTTTATTGTAAATTCGTTTGGGAGTAACACATTTGGCAGCACCTTTTAATAAAAGATGGTACCATGGTACGATAATATAATGCTTCGCTCTCTATTCACGCTTCAATCCCTAATCATAAGCGAAGCAACTTGATTCGCCATACAAAATTTTGAGAGCGAAACAAGCCGATTGAATATGAATCTATTAGCGAAGCACGAAAAATTCTTGTCTTCTCTAATTTTTATCGCAAGTTTATGAGAATTAGCTTTCAAAACCAAATATTATCAAAAAAAATTATCAATTAAAAAAATTAATTAAATAGGTTAATTTTTTAACATAAATAAGCTAAAAAAAGCGGTTGTATCCAGAAAACCTTACATTTTTAACGGACCACAGAAATAATCCAGAAATATTAAGCAAGTATGTGAGTAATATAAACACCATGATTTATAAACATGATTGAAAAAGCGAAACAGGTAATTCAACTCGTAGTGGAAACAAGGTATAAGGTACATGTATCTCTATAAAAAATACAACAATACAATGTAAACACATTTTTGATTGTCAAAAGTAGGTGGCTGCAAAAGCAATTAAATTGTGTGCCAATGCCTATTAATAAGGTCAGTATATCAGAAGAGCTAATCATTGCACTTCCATTGGCAATTCTCAAACCTCACATGAAAAAAAACAAACACATTTTTTATATAATAAGTTTGCTTGACAATTAGCAATGTACATATGTAAATATTTCTTCATTTAATTATAAATTAAACAAGTTTTGTAATTTTTATAAATGTATGAAGCATACATACGATATGTTACGTTTGTAAATTCCCATGATGTAGATTCCGAACTCTATGTTTGCCAGTGTAAAAATGATAAAAATTAAAACAACAAACATACATTTGTATGTGCTAAACTTATGATCTTGGAAAAAGATTAAGGTTTTTGACGTTTCAGTTGGGAGTCATGAAGTTTTGCTTGTTGAAAGTCTCTTACTGATTTTGTAAGCAACGTTTTGTATTTTGTAAGAAATATTTTAAGTTTAAAAGACTATCGAAAACTATCGACTATCGATAGTTCAGACCACTAAATAGGAGGTCTAAGTTCAACCTTAAAAATAAGGTATTGTTGTATAATATGTGTATTAGCCCAATACTGACTTACGGCTGTCCAGCATGTTTTCACAAAACTGCTAAGACCCATACGAAAAAGTTTCAGATTATCCAAAACAAACATTTCAAAATAATTCATAATCAATCTTCCCTCTAGATTCCACACGGACTTACTGCACAATAGATTTAAACATAAATGGCCTTATTCACAAACAATTAATAAAGTTAATGTGTGCATTCAAATCGGGTTTCCCATATGAAAATCCAACATTAGATCTTCTATAACTTTATTAAGCGCTTGTGAATAAGGCCAAAAAAGTTAAACGCGTTTGCCAATGATATGACGCTGTCATTTAACGAAAAAAGCAGATTTTCTAATTTTGAAATAATAAGAAATTTACTAATCAGTCACTGAGAATCTTTTGTTAAAAAGAATATTATTAGTGATTGTTTTACCAAATTTCATTATAACATTTTTAAAGTTTGTAAGAGGTTTTTGTGACAAATTTTCCTCAAGAAAGAGTTGTTAATAGTTTCCTTATTCAATTATTAGATCTAATTGTTGTAGTACGTAAGTAAAATCCCATAACATTGTATCTTATTTATCTTATAAGATTTGTGAATAAAAAAATTCTTATGACCAGCATTTCATAAATCCAAGTAACCCATACACTTTATTTACCATTATAGAGATGTGATCACGAAAGTTGAGGCTATGATCCAACAGTATGCCAAAATCCAATATTGTTTGTACTTTATTTCAAATAGCAGTATCAATACGGAGTCTCGATCGGACTGTGTGTGAAAAATGTCATATGTTTGCATTTAAAGACATTTAACTGCAGTAAATTAAATCTTCACCATTGATAAAAATTCCATAAGTCGGCACTTAATAGAGTATGTCCATTAATATCGCGAAAAAAGTTAAAAATTTTAACATCATCGGCACACATCAATACTTTAGAATGCAAAACAACAGTAGAAAGATCATTGATGAATAAAGTGGGGGACACCAGAATGTACTTGAATGATTTTTGATATAACATTCCCAAATTTGACCTGTTGAGTTCTTTGTGATAGATAAGAGTTTCGAAGGGAAGAAATTTTATGATATATTTATGTAAGAAATCAGTAAGAAATTGTTCAAGGAGTTTTGGAATTGCATTAATTTTAGCAATACCTCTGTAGTTTGATACATCAGTTTTACTGACGTTTTTGAATAAAGGAATCATATAAGATTTTTTCATACTGATGGCAAATAACATGATTCAATAGTTTTGTTATATAATGCTGCAAGAGGTGCGGACTGCGATGCAGCACAGTTTCTAAGGATACTGCTTGGAATACCATCGCAAAAAGATTAGTTAATTTAGTGTTGAGACCTATTAGATTTTGATAAATAATGTTAATGGGATTATCTGTCGATAGTTGGATTAGTTTTTTAAAGATAATGATTGCGCGAATGAACAATGTCAGCTTCTGAAGTATTTTTGTACTCGTATTCGCGAATGAGAGCATTAGGCGGCCAAAAATCTTGTTTTACGATTGTATCAAAATAGTCTTGAAGAACGATTATACAGTGCAACACGAAAAAAATAACCATATAGGGACACCAGTACATGATAAAAGACCAAAAAAATGAGACCCGTGTCTCCAAGTTTTGCCCAAAGTCGTGCACCTTTTTTTTTATGGGGCCCCAAAGATTTAGGGCCTCGGTGTCATTTTTGCAAATTACTCATCATTTTCTCAGACTCATATCTTGCAATCATTCGGAATTTTGATTTACTCTCTGAGACAAAGTTGTAGATTTTGTCATAAAGAACAAAAATTGTGAACACATAAAATCAAAAAATCTTCATCTTCAAGATGAAAATCGCAAAAAAATTAGAAAAAAAAAATTGATTTTTTTACCTTGTTTTCACTGTTCAGGTCCACAGGTAACAAAATGTTAAGAATTCAAGAAAACAATCAACTACAAAAATTTACCTTAGATCTCAATAAACAACTTTTTAGAACAATAAACTTCCTAGGAATGATTCTTAATACCGTTTAGGTAGCGCTCAGGTAGCCGCAAAAGTAAAAATTTTCCGAAAATTTCTTAATTTCATTTGCTTTTCTTTACTTCAGCATTGAGATACATACTATCTACTCGTATTACAAAAATGTACCTAAGATCTCAATAAACAAATCACGCGAGGCATTACACAGCCCGACGTCAACGAGAGCTCAGCGGTAAAAGTTATAGAGAAAGTGCTAAAGCACAATTCCCGCACAACATTGGCAACTGGCAATTTCAATATGCAGTGTGAAAAAATTTATATATTTACTGCTACGTTTGCGGTCATCAAATCAGAAAAGAAGTTGTACAAGATTTCAAAAAAAAGTATCTTTTAAGTAGTGAATTCAAAAGAGCATATACGTTATTTTTCGACGAAGTAGATTTGACCGGTGAAAATTACACACCTAATACAGTGTGTCGCCAATGTTAGGACAATCTCATGGCATGGTTGAGTGCAGGCAAAGATAGTATGAAGTATTGTAAGCCGGTAAACTGGATTAATCGCCCAGGTGATCATTATGCAATCAGTTGATATGCGTGCGTAAATTACTGTAGTCTAAATCGACATGCTGAGAAGAACAAAATTTATAAAGCAATTGTAACAGCCACACTACCAGTGCTTGCACCTGGATATTTTGTATCACCAAGGCCGTCAATCGTAGGACAGAATTCACAAGAATGACTACAGCAAGTAGTGTTACTTAAAAAGATATTTGATAGCGATTATGTGCCCCAACAGGGAAGACATGGACCACAACTAATAACACAAATGGAAATGGATTTCATTGTGGCCATATTGGGACTATCGCAGAGACTTGCCATATTTTTGACAGCGTTTTTAAAGCAAAGAAAACTCACACATGCTAATATTAACTTTACGGCTACCGCAAACGGCAAGCTGAATTTCAGATCCTCTACACTCTAAATGATGACAATTCGTTCGCTTACTGCAATGATTAAAAGCTTTGGTGGTAAAAATGGGAATGAACTACATCGCTATTAACTGGAGATTATTTATTGATGGTTCTCTTTCGAGCTTGAGAGCAGTGTTGTTGCATGCGTCTAACCGAAAACCTTCCATTCCGCTATCAATGGGTATTAACATGAAAGAAAGCTATGAAACATTGAGAGGTATAATGAAAAAAATCAAATACTACGAAAATAAATGGAAGATTTGCTTTGAAGGTCATCAACATTTTGCAAGGGCTTTCCAAATTTTTTTTGTTTTATTTGTAATTGGGATTCACGCTCACCTCTGAATCAATTCCCATGTAATTCCAAAATTGTGGTATGGGCTGCGTGAGTTAACACAAGTTAACACACGTCACACCAACTGCACCTAAACAAGTAGATAACGAACACAAAGACATATTATGATAAATGAAAATATTAAAACATTATCTACAAAATATTTCCACTATAGCAATACGTGGAGGACAAAGGTCAGACCCTTTAAATAAAAATAGATAAGAACAATATCACTAACAGTGCAGTTAAAAAGAAAATATTTTTTTTTCTCATTTCCTTAAGTTAGGAAATTAACTCGCGTCTATGTTATTAAGCTATAAACACATTCACGACGGCAGGCTATATGGCTACATGACTACAAATGTCGCTGGCTCCATATGCCGCCTTATTGCCAGCTATTTAATTATTTTGAAAACGACAGCTACACAGTGAGGAGCTTTATTTATATTTCAGAGGTGCCAATTTAGTTTTTTTTTTGCTTTTTTAAAGTTTCGTTTTTTCAAAAAGTTAAATTCAATGCAGCAATAAAATTAAAAAAATCACTTATATCACAAAAATAGCTAAAGCCGCGAAAAGTTAAAATATTTTGAAACAGGCGTAAAGATTCCTAAATGGAAATAAAAACGTAAAGAATGTGATATGCATTCACATTCCTTACATTTTTAGAATTATTTTAGAAGATTTTACGGTTTTTTCAAAACTTTGCAACTTTTTGCGGACTTTGCGTTTTTTGCAATGTGGATGACTTTTTCCATTTCTTGTTTCATGAACTCTTAAATGATATTAAACATTTTTGTTTTCCCAATGATTGGAAGTTATTGCGAATTTTCGTAAATTTTGTAGTTTCTTGTGATTTTTTTACATTCCTTGCATTTGTAACTCGTTTTAGGACATTACGGCATTTCTAAATTTGCAACACTTTACGAAATTTCGCGTTTTTTGCAATGTGTATGACTTTATCTATATTTTATCTTATCGACTTTTAAATGATATTATACGGTGTTCAGACATACACATTTATTGAGATTATCGCAATAAATACCATTATTGAGCTCAATAATTCATACAAAATTTTATTTTAGTTATTGTTCAATAAGTACGAAAGTGCTATAAAATTGAGTAAAACTTGAAATACAACACTGTTCACAAGTGTGTTTAATGAGCAAATGTTAAGCAAATATGGAAAAAATACGTCAAAAGTATGGCGAGTAAAGTTGAGGGTAAGTTTATTAAATCTATGATTTATAATAAAAAACAAATAAACCAATTTATTTTTTAAATAAACAGCTGTTAAAATTAAGAAGAGAATGGGCTGGAATGAGGCCAGTGAGGCAGCCCTTCTAGATATTTGGTCAAGGGAAATGGATGGGCTTCGTGGACACAGGAAAAATGGCCACATCTACGTAGAGATGGCTGATGAGCTCATCCAGCAGGGTTGCTCTTGTAGTCCAAGGGATATACAAGTAAAGTTGCAGAATTTTACAAAGCGGTACAGATATTTAGTATATTCGTATGTATTCATACATAAAAAAACGTTATAAAAAAATGTTTTAAAATTAAAATGTTTTGCAGAAAAGAAAAGGCGGCAATGGGAGTATCTGGTGGATTACCTTCCAAATGGCCACAATATGGAGTTGTCCACCAAATCATTGGTGGGTTCAAGGCAAACTTGCTTGCTGAGTTGTCACTAGACGGCATAGATAGTGAATTTTATTATAACCAGTTGAGGGAATCATTTCCATTAGAAGAAAGTCCTTTTTTCCTGTTTTATTTTTTGATTAAAATTTGGTTTTATTAATAATTTATAAAAATTTTTATTTATGCAGGTTCTTCCAATTCATCAACGGCATTGTATTCTGGTGCACCATCATCGTGTTCTCCGTCTCCTGAACCGAGTACGTCAACGGAACAGCTCGGCGTTTCTAGTACATAATGTTAATTTCTTTTTCATATAGGAATTTATTTCCATTTTTGTAATTTTCAAAACAAATTTCAACGACCAAATTAAAAACAATTTTATTTTCTAACTCTCAAATGATTATTGATTAAGCTAAATTTAGTATATCTTAACACTAAAATAATTTTGTCAATAAAACGAATATTGACTCAATTAAGAATGCATGTCTGAACACAGTATTAAAATTTGTTTCCCCAATGATTAGAAGTTATTGCGAATTTTAGTAATTTTAGCAGTTTTTTGCGAGTTTTTCACATTCCTTGCATTTACAGCTCGTTTCAGAAATGCTTTTTCTAAATGTTGAAAAATTTCGCGCAATTATCGCTATATAATTGACTCAGTGACTTTTTTATTGCTTCATTGAACTTTTAAGATTATATAAAAAGATGAACACAGAATATTGATCCAATATGCAGGAATTTCAATGCCTTTATTTTTATGCAAAAATTATTTTTACACAAAAAGTTGATACCAGAAAAAGAGCTGCAATTTTTGCATGTTATTTTGTTTTACATTAAAAAAATATTTCTTAGAAATAATTTGCTTTACATATTTTGTGATACTCGTATGTCAACTATTTCTTTGTTTCATAGCCAAGAAAAATAGAAATTAGTTTAATTTGACTACACGACAAAAGTAGCATGGACAACAACCTGCAGCCGTGTAGCCGTGAAAATAATCATTTTCATGCCGTGATTTGCCCCCCGATCATATAATCAGATGTAAAGGGCCATGAGTGTACTAGTTGTAGATGTATGACGTGTCAGACTTGCAATATCGACGGGAAAAGTGTAAATGACAGCATATTATCGGCAAGATTCGTCTCTATTAATACGAGTATATTGGAATAAAAGTCGCCAGTAATTATATTATCGTATTTGGCCATCTTTTTGGCTCAAATTTGTGCGAGAATTTCGTCGTCGCGACGATTATATGGAACTGCCGTCAGTAAATCTTCCACGACTTATCATTGTCTTGTACAAGTCTTTAGAGACTGTAAAAGGGGTAATGAAGTATTAGATCAGTAGCAAAAAATCCTATCAAGAATTTTTTAATGTAATAAAATATGTCACGTGACCGTTTTTCAAGTGGTACCGAATTCTGTAACTTTACATGCAGAAACCTGCCACTTTTAGAAGTGTTGTTGACTGTAAGTCTTTAGCTGATTTTGGCCTAACTCGTTCTATGTCAATAAAAAACTTTTATTACATATTTACCCAACGTTTCGTCAATTTTATGTTGACTTTTTCAAGGGTGTTGTCTATTTAAAAATTAAAACTTAAATAATTACAATTTTTCACCAAATAGTATGTTATATATACTTACAATTTTAAATTAAAATATTGATTACATTAATTTTAAAAAACAAAACAAAAGCTTAAATAATTACTTGTATAAAGCTACTCTGTAACTCGTACTTATATTGTCTGTGCCTTCTTTTAAGTTCATGGTTCTGTTTATGTTTTGTTGTATCCGTAAACTTTCTATTGTATACTTTTTTCTTCCTTTGTTTTCCCTATCTAATATTTTGATATTTTCAAAGTCTGGTATATGTCCAGTTTCCAGTATGTGTTGTGATAATGCTGTTGTCTCTTTCTTTTTGATAATATCATTCTTATGTTCATTTATCCTTGTCTCTAAAGCTCTTTTTGTAGTTCCAATATATATCAAATCAGTTTCGTGGTTGCCTTTACATTTAATTTTATAAACAACATTACATTGTTGTGTTTTTTCTACTTTGTCCTTTATTTTCGTAAATATTGTGTTCAAAGTAGAATTAGGCTTAAAGGCAAACTGTATGTTGGCTGTTGTTGTTGTTTTTATTATTGTTTTTAGACTTAGGTTGTCTGTTAAGCCCGGTATAAATGTTACACTGTGAAAATGTTTTTGTTCTGTTGTATCATTGTCATTATTTATGTTTTCTTTTAGAACTTTTTTATTAAGTTTTGTTTTTGTTTCGTATATTAATTTGTTTATTAGTTGTATTGGAAAACTGTTGTTTTTAAGTATTCTATTGATGTTGTTGGTGTGAAATTGTTCGTCACTAATGTTAAGAACTCTAAAAATTAAACTCCTGGCTGTGTTTATTATTTGCGATTTCGGCTGTGTAGCATAAAAGTTCATGATCCTACCAGATGCAATGTCTTTAATGTACCAATCAAATATGATTTTATCATCCTGCCTTATTAGTACTGTGTCTAAATACGCAATTTTATTTTCGTTGTTTTCCTTCTCAACAGTAAACTGAATTTTTGGGTGATAACTGTTGAGAGTTTCATCTATGTCGTCAAATTTTATAATGGCTAGAATGTCATCTACATATTTCACTATGTATTTTAAATATATGTTTTTGTTGTTTAATTCAGTCATAGCTTCGTCCAATAGACTATCAAGAAAAATGTCAGCAATGGTGGGCGATAGTGGGTTACCCATTGGCATACCAAAAATTTGATTGTATATTATTCCATCATAAGAAAAAAGTTGTTATCTGTAAGACAAAATTGTAGAATTTTGAGAAACGTCGACTTTGGAATTTTCGTAAAATTTTCTATCTGATTCCATTTTTTCATTATATTTTTGATGGCAATGTGTACTGGGATATTAGTAAACAGCGATATTACGTCAAACGATACTAAGACATCAGCTTTTGGGAGTTTGATAACTTTTAGTTGTTCTTTTAATTGGATAGAGTTTTTAATATTTTATTTTGGGAAGATTATATTTTTAATTACTTGCCCAATGTGTTTGGATAACTGATAACATGGGACATTTATGGATGAAACTATCGGACGTAAAGGTACACCTTTTTTGTGGAGTTTTGGTAGCCCATATATTCTAGGGACTATTCCAGCTGAACAATGTAATAATTTTTTCTGTGTTATGTTAATAATGTCGTTTTTATAAAGGTTTGCTACTATGTTTTTATTTTCTTTTTGTAGTTTTCCTGTTGGATCATTTCTTACAGCTCTGTAAGTGTTTTTATCCTCTAACAGTGATTTCATTTTGTTGATGTATTCAATATTTTTCCATTATAACTGTTTTGTTGCCTTTATCCGATTATATTCCTGTGTTGTTGAAAAAATCGTTTGGTTACTTCAAATGCTGCTATTATAAATTTTTCTCTAGATGTATTAGTAATTCTTCTTTTAAATTTTGATACATTAGTACCCAGTTTCGTTCTAATCAAATCCTTTTCTTTATCCATATTTTCTCCAATTGTCTGCACATACTTTTACATTGCGTTGTTATTGGCATAATTACTCGGTCACCTCAATGTGTTACCCAGTTTTGTCATGAAAAAACGTGATCAATGTGTGTAAGTGCTGGTGTTTGCTACATACACGCTTTGTTGAAAGTTAGAATGATAGTAAATAAAATTTGATTTATTTTTATTACGACCAACTGTATGTCTTGTCGACGTTCGTATAGAGATTGCTGGGGAACTATTACAAAATAATTGTATTATGTTCAACACTAAGAAAAATTAGTACAGTATTATACCCCTTTTAACAGTTATAGGACGGGTACGTTCAGAACAATTGAAACTCATTTCTGCTTAGAGTAGTATGAAATATCATTACACATTTAAATGCGCAAAATACTATTAAACCAACAAAGACTCTGTGGAGGATAAGAAATAGTGGTGCTTAGCAACCAAGTGTTGCGGGTTTGAAACTCCGAATTGTGTACACATATTTTAAAATAAATATTATCTGATACTGTTCGTTTCGCTATATTTTCGTTCTTTATGGACCGACTTCCATTATTTTCAGTAGCAACTTTCCCAGGACCACATTCCCGCGTTATATATCGAAAGAATTCGAAATACAGCTTAAATTTAAATTTCGTTCGATATCGAACGAGCGAAGGGACATGAGGGATCATAAAAAACCAATAGAATGAGACACATAAATAAATTTGTCGGCTATATCTCCGTAAAACGAGCATAGAATTTGCTGATTTTCAATTAGAAAAATTGTAGAACAAATTACTGTAGGTTCTAAATTTATGTCTTTTAGTTATTCGGGACGGGCAATCGCAACAAACCATTTTGTTAAACCTACAACATTACCGTTGAATTTAAATATTAGACGCATAAAGGCACGCACTAACATGTCCATTGCAACTACGCGTCTTGTTCTTTTTTGATTAATGGAAATTATATTTAAATATTTTCAAAAACTTTTGTTTGTTGAGGGTTTTTTTAGCTAGTCTATATACATGCATTTCACTGGTGCTAATGCCAAATCATCAGTAGAACTTAAACCATATTTTTGAAAAGTTTCAAACATCTTATCTTATACAAAAACTTTTAAAAAACTCATGAGAATTTAAAAAATTACAAAAGTATAAAAAAACCCCTCAACAAACAAAAGTTTTTTAAAATCTTTGAAAGAAGATATCGAGGCAATCTCGATTAATAAATTTAAAAAAATACTTATTATATTTAAATTTTATATTATAATTTGTTGACTTACTATATTTTTTTAAGTTACGATTTTCAAAAAGAACTATTCAGAACTGTAAAATTTAACTTTGAAGCCAATTTTAGCTAACATTTTTTAGAATGGGAAAAGCTTAAAAATGAATAAAGTAGCGACAGAAACGAAAAAGTAGCTCCGCATAAATTTGCGTAAATGAAAAAAAAACGTAAAATCTAAAAAAAGAGTTAAAGAAAAGAGTTGAAGAAAAGCATATATTTACAAAAATTCGCAAAAACTTCCACACTTTCATGATGGCTCTGGTTAGATTGAACGTAAATCAGTCAATAACCAATCCCATCAAAGTATTACTGACTAACAGAGTCATCATATCTACAATGGGATCCTCAACAATTTATAAAGTAGCAAAGCGAGGTACACCGCAAGGTGGGGTTTTATCTCCAATCTTGTGGAACCTTACCATAAACACGGTACTGATGGATTTAAAACAGTAGCCTACGCATATGACGTTGCAGTTGTAGTGCCGGGTAAATACCCAGTCACAATCTCTCATCGCCTATAATCAGCTTTGGGTCACATTACCAGGTGGTGTATCTGTAATGGACTCAACGTTAACCCAATGAAAACGGAGCTCGTATTCTTCACGACAAAATACAAAATCCGATAATGCAAAGTATCTGGGTATCGTCCTGGACTCAAAGTTATCGTGGAACCCAAACGTACAAGCAAGAGCAGCGAAGGCCGCTATTGCTCTCTATACCTGCAAAAGGGCCATAGGAAACAGATGGGGTATTAATCCCAAAACAGCCAATTGGCTCTTTGAAATGGTCGTCAAGCCCATATTAATGTATGGTGGCCGGCCTTAGGCAAATCCACCTACTCTGAAAACATTGATGGAATTCTAAGAACATCGGCCTTGATGATTACGAGCGCATATTGTACCACCCCATCAATAGACTTGTTCACAATGTTACACTGGCTTCCTGCCGACTTAATGATCAAGCAACTGGATAAGAACTCGGCAGTTAGACTCATTGCCGCCGGAGCATGGAAATCATTATGTGATGGACATGAGAATATTAGCAGGCAGTTTGAGAATCTTCCCGAACTTACAGTTTACCGTTCTCCCTACCTTATTCCTGAGAATAGATTTGCAGTATCGATCTCAGATACTCTCCCTCCATTTAATGATCTTAGTTACCGAGGGGAAGTGCTTGAGGTATACAATGATGGATCCAAATCAGGTGCAGGGGTGGGAGGATGCATTTACATTCCTCAATTTCAGCAGGAGATACGTTTTAAGCTAGTAGATCATTTTAGCATAACTCAAGCCAAAATATCGAATATCGAAAAAGGGCAGCGAACTGGTTAAGGTACAATAGGCCTGCATTGAACGCTCTATCGGGTGTTTATACAACATCTGAACTGGTACAGGAATACCGGATATCCCTAAACGAAATGGCGTCACATTCCAACCTTGAGCTAATCTGGGTACCAGGACACGCAGACGTGCCTGGTAACATAATTGCGGACAAGCTAGCCAGGGAAGGCTCTCGTTTGCATGAACGGGACACCGACAGGTTAGTGGGAGTCCCACTAAAAATCCTCATTCAGCAGAAACTCATAGGGATAGCACAGTGTAGATGGCTCAACGAATCCACAAATACAATCTCCCGATTAGCGTGGCTCCAATATGACCGAGCAAAATCAGCCATCATACTAGGAATTCCTCGACATCAGCTGCGTGTACTTGTGGCAGTCCTAACAGGGCACTGTTTCATAGGTGCCTACGCAAACAGACTAAATCTCCCCTTCAATGACTTCTGTAGAAGTTGTCTTAATGAGGAGGAGGAAGAAACCGTCAAGCACCTCCTCTGTCAATGTCCAGCTCTGTCTCATCACAGGGCCATGTATCTAGGTAACTCGACTTTACCCGAACGGAGTGCAATCTGAATGGAATAAACAAGTTTATTCGAAAAGCCGGTTGGTTCAACACTGACCACAATATAGGATAGTCAATACTTTTTTACTTCACTGTCCATATCAGGCATCACAAAGGGACCTATTTTCCTGGGCCCAAGTTGGCTGGTTGCTAGCAATCGGCAGCCTGTGCAATCTAACCTAACCTAACCTCCACACATTGGAAAACTTGAAGTATTTAATATAATTTGGAAGTCAATGAAGCAATAAAATGACAAAGAATCACTCAAATCGCAAAAATAGCTAACACGGCGAAAAGTTGAAAAATTTAGAAAAAGCTATAAAACTTCCTAAGTGGAGATAAAAACTTAAAGGAATGTGATATACTTACATTCACATTCCTTATATTTTTAGGTATTTTTTTAGATGATTTTATACGGCCTTTTCTAAATTTTGCATTTTTTGGGGAATTTCGCGTTTTTTGCAATATGACTTTTTCTATATTTTATTGTTTCATCGACTTTCAAATGATATTAAACATTATAATTTTCCTAATGATTGGAAGTTGTTGCGAATTTTCGTCATATTTGCAGTTTTTTTTGCGATTTTCTCACATTCCCTGTATTTGTACCTTGTTTTAGAAAATTTTACGGCTTTTTCTGAATTTGGAAAATTTCGAGCGATTTCGTGATATGATTTACTCATTAGCCTTTTTATTGCTTCACTGAATTTTTAAGATTTTATAAAAAGATGAACACAGAATATTCATCTAATATGCAGAAATTTCATTGCCTTATTTAAATTCAAAAGTTAGTATTACACAAAAAGTTGATATCAAAAAAAAGCTGCAATTTATTTATTTTACATTAAAATATATCAATTAGCACTAATTAGCTTTACATACGTATTTTGTTACATTGACAATTTTTTTTCGTACTCAAGAAAAATAGAAATTAGTTTAATTTGAATACACGACAAAAGTAGCATGGACAACGACCTGCAGCCGTGTATTCGTGAAAATAATCATTTTCATATAAACAAGTGTATTCTATTTTTGACAGGTTGTAGTCGGTAGCCTGCTGTTGTAAATGTTTATAGCGTAAATGTAAATAAAACTATAAAATTTAACAAAAAGAAGAATCAGTACTTTGTAGTTTTTTAAACGTTTAAAATATACATTAGGGTGTCCGTAATTTCTAAAAATGGAAATATTGTCTCACCCCTCAAAAAGTTGAGGCCTAATGCAAAAATGACTCTCAAAAAATTTCGCGCCCCTGGGACTACGTCTTCCCGACCCGACTTACGGTTGAAATTTTATTCAATTACACTCATGCAGCACGATGAACAAAAACAATAAAATATTCTGTGCAACCAAAAAGTACAATTTTAAAAGTATTTAAATTTCATAATCTTTATTTAACGTCATTTTTTTATAATTAGGGTAAAGTTTTTGATGCTCATGAACACATTGTATTAAATATGTCATCTAATTTTCATTCTAAGTAATAAGACCGTGATACTCTGCCGTGATATTTGTTTGACAGCATAGCAACAACAGAATTCTTAGCGCTGTTGCTATCATGCTGGTTTTTTGTTGCTGTAATTTTACTTTTGTGCCTCTGCTTGCAATTTACCGTTATAAAAATACTCTGCTATCAAAACAAGCAAACGATTTTAGTCTTGTGACTTATGTCAAGCAAGAGTGTTTGAAATCAACATGGCTGTATCGTTAAGAAATAAGAATAGTATTTATTTGGTTGGACCTGTGATATTAATATAATAGGATCAAAATTACCATCCAATAGACAAGTGCTTTCAATTTTTTTTTATAATATCAGAGTAGTAAAATTAAATACTCGTGAAAGTGCTAATTTGGTGATACGTGAAGTAATGGTTTTTTGGGAAAAAGCCCGAATACCAACGAAACAAAGTCAACATTGCATATCAAAAGTTTTTAAAAAATATGATGAATGGTGTTATTTGCTGAAAAATAATAAAAAAGATGGAAATGTTTATCGTGAAAAAGAAAACCTGTTCAAAAATAGTTTAGACGACCTTTTTGATATTGCAATTTCTAATTATGCAGAGACAGCCAGGCCGTCCAGGTTGTATGGGTGGGGTTGACTATAGCAATTCAGAAGTTGAGAAAAAAAGGGAGAAGCGGAAGCAGGAAGAAATCAACCAGCAGCATCACCTTGCTTCTAAAATTCCTAGAACTTGCAATGAAAATTTTTATGAAGACGATTCAGAACCAGAAGAGGATGAAATGAATGAATTAATTTTAATACCACCGTATGAGCAATCTTCGGTTACCAAGAGGGCTACTAAACACTTCATCACGCCAAAATTAGTAGCTGTCCTAGATCGTTGTAATGTTAGCGCCCGCAATTCAGTTTTTATATTACAAGCGGTAGCAGAAGCTTTGGGCCACAACTTGGATAACCTTATAATTAACAAGACTTCAATCCACCAACAACGTAAAAAAATAAGATGTGAGCGTGCTCAAAAAATTAAAGCAAAATTTAAGGAATCAGTACAACCATTAATTGTTGTTCATTGGGATGCAAAGCTTTTACCCGCGTTAAGTAGGTGCAATCATTATTTTAGTATACATAACTTCATTTATAAATTAATAAATTTTTCTGATTTCAGATGTTAATGAGAAAGCCGTTGAACGCCTACCAATAATAGTAACTGGAACCGATATAGATTCCTCTTTTTTAAAAGAAGATCCTGAAAAATGGGAAAATGTGGAATCCTTTATCAATGGAAGGAATTTACTTAAGAATTTGAAGGTTGTGAATGATACTGCTGAAAGGGCGGTTAAGTTAGTGGAAGACTATCACGGTCTTATTACCAAGGATGAAAATCAGATGACATATCTAATGCAATGTGTTCATGAACATCGAAAATTTTACCCTAATTGTAACAAAATAACGTTAAATAAAAATTATGAAATTTAAATATTTTTAAAATTGTACTTTTTGGTTGCGTGTAATTGAATAAAGTTTCAACCGTAAGTCGGGTCGGGAAGACGTAGTCCCAGAGGCGCGACATTTTTGGAGAGTCATTTTTGCATCAGGCCTCAACTTTTTGAGGTGAGACTTGAACATTTCCATTAGAAAAAATTCCCCATACGAATAACGGACACCTTAATATACATGTTTCTACAGTTGATATTTTCTCATTTTCATGGTTTTTTTACAATTGGTTTTGCATTTCTAAAGGTAATTAAAGAAAAAAACTTCGAAAAAAAAAATTCGGTCAGGCCTACCAAGGAAGGCTTCTATCTGGCCTATCGAAGAGGCCAAATCTTATATACCCTTCACCATAGTATGGAGTGACGAAAGAAGTCACAATCACGAAACTTCGCGCCCACGAAATACGAAAAAAAAAATTAAAAAAAAATTATTTAAATGGAAAAAATTACATTAAAGCAAAAAAAAATTACCACTCGTCTCACGGACACACCCGCACGTGATGGAAACAAAAAATTAATCATGATCACGCATTATTCGTTCTAATCTCTATTTCATAGTATAGGCTGATTTCATAAACACAGCTTCCAAAGCAACACTGGAAGCATGAGTTTACAAGGCATTCTCGTGTTGCTTTGCAAACTGCGTTTATGAAGTCAGCCATATATTATGAATTTCGTAACAAATTTGTTACACTTTCTTGCCTAGAGTTCATTATAAAAATATTAACATCTCCTTATTAGCACTTATATATTTTTTCACACATCCAAGAAGTGTTTCAACGTCTTTATCAATAAGCCAGTGGAGTGGGTCTTCGACTAAACAAAGAAATGATTTGAAACGTAAGAACAGGTTTAATAATGAAGACATTCTCCCAAATTAGATAAAAAATATCGACACCTATTGCATAAATCTGCTAGTCTAATGATTAAAATGTTCCAATATTATCTTCATATTGAAAATAATTTAAAGCTATCAAAAATTCTTTAAAAAACGAACTTTTTCACATAAAAAGTAAAAGTAATAAAAATAACTAAAATGTATCAAAAATTAAAAAAAAAATTAATAAATGGTTGGTCGGGATTTGAAACCGTCCCTTCTTACCCAGTGGCACGGTTTCGAATCCTGAACACAATACAATGCCATTTTTTAGAATTTTCGATACATTTTAGTTGTTTTTATTACTTTTACTTTTTATTTGAAAAAGTTTGTTCCACAATTTATTTAAAAAACCAGGCACAATCTCATTTACAATATATTTTTTTTAATTTTTGCGTTTTTTCCAATTTTATGAACGATAAAAGATTTATTTTTCAAAAATATTTAATTTGTTATCAAATAGGATTTTGTACAGTGATAAAATAATTAATTTAAAATAATTAAAATAATTGTCGACGTTTTTATTTGATATAATATAATATTAATAACAAAAATAAAAATAACTTGACGGTGTAAGAAAAAATATTAAATTATAAAATATAACAACTTATTTTAATTCATTATTTTAATTTAATTTTTCCTTTGAAACTCGTATGATGTACGTATGTATGTAAACTAGTGGTATTCTGATAGTTGTCTTTTTAAAATTTTGTTAACTTTTCCATTTACTTATTTGTATTGCGGTTGGACCAGACGATAAAGGTTTTGGTTCAATATAACCTGTATATTTCTGATATAGAAACACAATGGAATTTCAACCACAATTGATTTAAAAAATACGAATTCGGTAATTCATATTCAGCCTGCTAAGAAATGTTCCGATCTAAAAATCCAAAATTCATATGTATGTATATGATAGAAACTGATTGTTTGAAAAATATTTGATGAATTGCAAACTATTCTTAGAATACATTTTAATGAAGCCCACATTAAATTATTCAATTGGATAATGCAATCTAGAAGCTAAATATAAATTTGTGGAAAGTAGGTATTTGCAATACTTTTATTCAAAATACAAATGCATTTTAAATTTTTATTCCAAATACAAAATAGTTTTTAATAAAAGTTAAATTTTCACAATGGAAATAATATTTTTTAAGTTTTTTTTCTCTATAATGTTGCTGTTTTTTAATCAATATTGAATCATACAATTTTCCTGATGTTCGTATATTTTTAAGAATTTTTGGCATTTTAGAGATTTTTTCAAGATTTTTGGCTGCCGATTGCCAATTATATGATTTTTTTGATAAATTTTGGGAATAATTTCCAATATTGCAGTAGCAATTTTTAGAATTTGCGCTATTTTCGCGGGGTTTTCAATTTTTTAGTTTCTTTGCTAATTACATTTTGGAGCTTGATATCAAATTAAATTCTTACATCAAACTTTGTTTTATTTTATAGAAAAATGACAATTAACTGAAGTGCTTTTGAAGATTAACTCACTGATGTTACAGAATGAAAGAAACATTTCTTATCAAATTCTAGCCGGGAAGAGATTTTTCTGCTTTGTTATGTGTTACTAAGTATCTAAACAACATTTTAATTGTCAAAAGATTTTTTATCACATTGTACAAATACAATAATAATACCGGGTTCTGATATACTGCAGGTACGCTCTGCACCTGAATATAGAAAATAATTAAAATTACACAAGTATAAAACAGGATATAAGCATCAATTTTGCCTTTCTTCTGAAATCACAAATAGTCATAAAAAATTAAATATTAATACATTTTCAAAACAAAACGAAAATTCAATTTCATTGATTGATCGTACATCATGTCTTGACGATCCATTACATTTCTTTAATATAAATAACAAAAAATAAATATGGTTATTTATATACGAAAAGAAAATGTAAGCAATAAAAGATACTGTAATGCGCATGCATAATATTATACTGATAAACGTACAAAAATAAGTTTAAAGAAACAAACAAAAACAACACAACAAATCATTGCTTTTCGATTGTTTAAATATACACATGTATACACACAATGTGTACATGTTGCCCATGAACGCATTTCAGTATGTATGTATGTGATATCTGTGTGACAAAAAGGGAAGATTTACAACCAACAACCACACCAATTTCCATCAAAAATTTGAAATTTTAGTATTTTATAATAAATAAGATATATTATGTTCTTAAACTACTACGAAAAATACAACTGCTCTGTGGTGTACAAGAAGCGGTTGTGACTACCAACCAATAGGTTGTGTGATTGAATCCCCACGCAACTTTTTAAAAAAATTTTAAAAGTAAAATTATTTCGAATGCCATTTTTTTGCTCATATTTTAGTCGTTAAAGACCGACTTCAATTATTTTCAGTCTAAACCTTCGTAGAACTCTATACAAGAGATTGGCTTCATAAAATTGACCGTAGGACAGTTGGGGTCATAAAAAAACAACAGAATAGGAAATATAACAAAAAAGTCTTTTGGCTATACCTCATTAATGATTGGACCGAGTTTTGTTATTTTCATACCGAATAAATTTATGAAATATTCCAAGAGAATGGTATAACATTTATTTCTCTATGTTGTGTTTTGGCCTTAATTCTAACTACACCAAAATGTAGCAGACGGATAGACGGACATCGCTCATGCGACTTCTCTATCTATAAGGATCCAGAATATATATACTTTATGGGGTCTTAAATGAATAATGAAGAAATTGCATACGGAATGACAAACCTATATATCCCCTTTCCAAATTTTTTGGTGAAGGTTATAAAAATGGTCTGGCCTATTAATTATGTAGATACATAAGAGTATATGGTGTTATTCGATTTAAGTAAAGAAAGGAAAAATGTACATTGTATTTTTAAAGAAAAACAGCTATAAATTCACGGTATTATTACATAAAAATAAAAAATATTTTTTTTTAGTTTTTGTTATCAGGGCTAAATATGGTGAGTTTTACTTTTACAAAAGATATAAATAATACAAAACAAATTTTTTCATCTTTGTTCTCAACGCTTCGTCAGCTTTTTCCCGGATTTTTCAGGAGATTTTTTAAAGTGTCTTCTTGTTTGTATGTTAATAATATCATGTGTTATGAACGACTTACGATTTGTTTTCTGCTAAGTAAATTATAAAATTAGGGACAGAACACGTGTCATTGTCATCTAAAGTAATATCACATATTTTGTCTTTAATTGCACTAAGATTTGCACGTTATAAATTGGAGAAATTATATTTCTCAATATTTCACAAAATTTTTGCAAGTAAAATTTAGTAAAACAAAAAACATATGATTCAAAAGGTAAACAGAAGAAAAAACACAAGAAGTATATAATAAGTGTGTTCGAGTACTGAACTTTACAGCATTTTACTAAATTGAGTTCGTTTACTCCAGTTACAGTAAATGAGAACACAAATTGAGAGCGTAAAGTGACAATTCATGGCAGAGAATTTAAAAATTTTTACTGCAGAAATTTCTTGTAGTAAAATTTAGTAAAATTAAAAAACATATGATTCTAAAGGTAAACAAACAAAAGTAGGAAATTAAAAAGTATACAATTTGTGAAAAAATTATTTAGAAAAAGAAAAACTGAGACAAAATAATAAAACGTAAATTAAATAAATTATATTTAAACTATTCGTTCGTTAAACATGTTTGTATATTCCTTTTAAAAAGGAAATACATACATCTTGTAGAAACCATTTCGTTGCTATTTTGTTATTTCTTTAGAGTTGTAAAAATGCTAAGTACACCCAAACCTCGTTTTATGCGAGTTCATTTTGTGCGAATTCAAATTTATGCGGCTTTTTTTTAATTAAAAGGAATTTCAAACAAATTAATAAAAAAAAGTAAAATACACTTTATTTTAGATAGTAAAGGTACGGTCACATCTGACAAACATTTGCCCAAAGAAACGTAACCACTACTTTTGCTTAGGGTTAGTGTGATTTAACTTGGTTTTTATATCACAAAATGAAGTCAATTATGCCGCAAAATGCTATTTTTATATTATTTAAAATAAATGCGAACCCATATTTAAAAAAATATTGGAATTAAAGAAAATGCAAATTTAGCTTGTCTGTTGGTAGCGTTTTCTTCGGCAAATGTTTGTCAGATGTGGCCGTACCTTTAGTCTACGTAATTATAATGCCGCCATGGGAAAAGTCTCAACTCTACGTGTAGGTACACAATTTAGGGGAAATGCCTTTTAATATTGTTTAGAAAAAAAGATAATACACGCTACAATTTATATTGAATTTCTTGTTTTAAAAATACATATTTGAGTGTTAGTTCAGCAAGCACCATGGAAAAAAATAAAAAAAGAGGCAACTTATATCTCTCGAAAAAAAGATTGAAATTTTAGATAGAATATTAAATGCAAAATACAGTGCACTTGGAAAGGAGTACCAACTGGGTAAATTAACTATTAGAGCGATTAAAAATAATAAGGCTTTGAATACTTTAACGAGACTGATCCTTAAACTGTTCTTAAAACAATTTGCAATTTTGCCTTTTTTGTTCATTTGTTACATTGCTTTTGTATAAGAAATAAATTTTATGTTGACTTTTTTTATGCGATTTTGTTCTGTTTTTCATGAATCAATTGAAATTTATGGGTTATTTTTAAATTGAGGAACACAACCACAGATTTCATAAGACGGCAGTGTATCGTTTTATGCGAATTTGGTTTGTGCGATTTCTTGCGGAACGGATCAATCGCATAAACCGAGGTTTGGGTGTATATGGTTACTTAGTACTGTACGTGCTTTTAAGGTAGTCAATGGCAAAAACAAATAATCATATACTTTTGAATAAATTTAACCAGTCACAAATTAGGAAAATCAAATAAAATGAAAATAAGCACATGTAAACGATTATAGGTAATAATTTGTTCATATTTTCTTAAAAAATTCGGTTATAATAAATATTGGATCGAGTACCAACAAGAGTTGAGTAGTCCAAAGTGTAAATATATTGATTTGCAAGCAGCTGTTTCCTTAATCTTACTAATTTTTAAAATTTTTCCGTTCGCGTAGTTTTTTGTGATGAAACCAGGAAGGCCACTGTTATAATTAACAGTGACTCTTTGGCGTCACTTCGGGAGACACAGGGGAAGATACTTTATGGTTTTGGAACTATCTTCCTCCGTGTCTACAAAGGTGATGACATGGAGAAGCCTCAAGCTCCGGTGACGAAGGCTATGGCAACTATGGAGGACGATTCCGCTGCTTCATCGGCCAGCGAGGACACCCAGTCGATCACAGGATTCGTGGGTGACTTCTTTGGCAGGATGGAGGTTGCGGACGATGAGGACATCCTTCTGGAATCGGACGACGACCCAGAGGATGCCAACGTCACAGTCGTCCATAGTGATGAACTGTGATGAAGGTCACACAAATTAACCTTCATCACTCTAAAGCGGCGACAGCTGCCCTTCTCCTCCGATTAGCTTCAGGCGCGGAGGAGCTTATTTGCATCCAAGAACCATTGTTGTATAAAGACAGGGTTTGCGGACTCAGTTTAGACGGCTATAGTACTTTGTACGCAGCTGAACAAGGTAAGACCAGAGCTTGTGTTATGGTCAAAAACGTCCTCAAAGCTTTTATTCTCTCTGATTTTAGCGACAAGGACAATTGCACTGTCGCGGTGGAAAACAGAACATGGACAGTATGGTTTATGAGCTGCTACATGGCTCACGATCAGGACGATCCTCCAAACGGTTTAACCAGGAAGGCGATGGTGTATGCCAATAGGCGCAACATTCCCCTCATAATATGTGCAGACGCTAATGCTCACCATACCATCTGGGGCAGCTCGGATGTCAATCAACGAGGTGAGTTACTTCTAAACTTTATAGTAGAAAATGAACTAACAGTAGTTTACCCCTTTATTGTGACTAACAGAAGGGAAGTTCTTGATATTACGCTTATTAGCGATAGGTTCTCGGATATGATTAGCGATTGGAATGTGTCAAAGGACTGTTCCTTCTCTGACCACATGTACATTGATTTCAATTTTTCTCTTAGAGTTGATTCAGTGAAACCCTACACGAACAGAAGAAAGACCAACAGGTCTGTCTATGCTAGTGTACTCGAAGACAAGCTGCCGCCATGCCAAGATAGCATAGGCAATGTGTCCATGCTTGACTCCGCAGTGGAATCACTAACGAGTGTCTTAACCGAGGCAACAGAAAAATCCTGTAAAAGAATCGACAGGAAAGGCAAGGCTAAGCCCATTTGGTGGAATGCGGAAATTGCTGAAAAACGCAAAGAAAGCAGGAAGCTCTTTAACGAGGCGAAACGTAATGGTGTATGGAACAGTTACAAATCCTCAGTGAATGGATTCAAGAATCTTATAAGGAAGGCTAAAAGACGGTCATGGAGGGAATTCTGCAGTGATGTAGAAAACTCCTCGGAGATAAGTCGGCTACGTAAGATCTTATCCTCAAGACCAGTTATTCCATCGTATATACAGAAGTCAGATGGATCCTGGACAACAAATAGTCAGGAGACCCTTGAGGTTCTGATGAATACTCACTTCCCAGGCTGCACTGATGATGTGCCGAGGGAGGTAATTCTTAATGGCGCTCGGAATAACTCTATTATCCCGATAACTCGTCATCGTGTGGAATGGGCTGTTAAAAGCTTTCATCCCTTTAAATCCCCAGGTTCGGATGGGATTATCCTAGCGGATCTGCAAAATAACCTAGAGACACTGATGCCATGGCTCTTGGTGATTTTCAGAGCCTGCCTAAGTCTCTCACATGTCCCATCTATATGGACAACATATAAGATTGTCTTCATCCCCAAGGGGGGGAAAACATCGCACACTAAGGCTAAAGACTTCAGGCCAATTAGTCTATCCTCCTTTCTGCTGAAAACACTGGAGAGGATTATAGACATTCATATCAGATCAAAGCTAGGACATAATTCCTTGTCAATGGCTCAACATGCCTATACGAAAGGGAAGTCCACCGAAACTGCGCTTCACTTATTGGTGGGTCACATAGAGAGATCCCTACAATACAAGGAATTCGCATTAGTTGCTTTCCTGGATATTGAGGGAGCTTTCAACAATGTTAAACCAGAGTCGGTTATTAATGCGATGAGGCTACTGGAGATCGACCCAGAGATCATCCAATTTGTTAGTAGCATCTTGCACTTTCGGCGTATTGAATCTAACTGGGGCGCCGCAAACATTTCCAAAGTGGCTACCAGGGGCACACCGCAAGGAGGTGTACTCTCGCCATTACTTTGGAACCTAAATATAAATTTCCTCCTCAGGGCCATGGAAAAGACGTGCTGCAGAACGATTGCGTATGCGGATGACGTCGCAGTCATGGCTATGGGTAAGGGTCCCAGACTACTGTCTGAACTCATGGAATCCGCACTGGATGTCCTCGTAAAATGGTGCCGGGGATGTGGTCTGGATGTGAATCCGGCCAAAACGGAACTGGTACTTTTCACTAGGAGATACAAAATTCCCAAATTTGTTACCCCAAAGCTGAATGGGGTTCCACTGAAACTATCCGATAGTGCCAAAAATCTTGGAATAATACTAGATAGTAAATTGAACTGGAATATGAATATCACTTCCAGAACCATTAAGGCAGCAACTGCATTATATTGCTGCAAAAAAGCCATTGGCCTAAATTGGGGTATCAACCCGGCTATACGAATGTGTCATTAAACCCATTCTATTCTACGGTGCAGTCTTTTGGTGGCCGGCGCTTAGGCGGAAGAGTCATCAAACTAAGTTTGAACGTATAATGAGAATGATGGCAATAACAGTAACAGGTGCCTTTAGAACAACTCCTTCTAAGGCACTGTTCACGATATTGAACTGGCTACCACCAGACACTTTGGCTAAAAAGTTGGCTGCGAACACGGCAGTAAGACTAAAAGCCACCAGAGCATGGAGGGATTACAATATCGGTCATGCCAACATCCTATATAATATAAATTGGAACATGAGCGTTAACTATGAAACACCTGAGCCAATCTTTGAACCTGGCTTCTCTGTAAGCTTTTCGGATAACGCGGTCCACCCTGATGACCTACATACACCCGCGAATGTGATTCAAATTTTCACGGACGGGTCGAAATCACTGAATGGTGTCGGTTCTGACATTTACTCCGAGCAGCTAAACTGGTGCATTCCTCTAAGGCTGCCGGACCACTGCAGTGTCATTCAGGCTGAAATAACGGCCATCTACACAGCCGCAAAATTCATTCGGTATGGCGAAATATCTGGTAGGGATATTCAGATCATTACCGATAGTAAGGCGGCCATTAGATCCCTGGAGAATGGGACATACACGGAAACTGTATCGCGGAAGCGTTGGCGCGTGCAGGCTCCACTTCAAATCGTATCGATTCAATACACGACATAGGCGTCTCTCTCCCAATGAGTAAACAACTTATTGCACATAAGTTTCACCTTACTGCAATTCAGAAATGGTTAGATGAAACTACCTGTAGGGAAACTAGAAAAATCTGGCCCATAATAGATGAAAAAAGAACTAGGCGGGCAATACAGCTATCCAGACCTCATCTCAGAAACCTAATCGCGGTAATCGTGGACACTGGCCTATTGGGAGGCACGCCCAAAGGTTGGGGCTCAATTACAATGACATATGTAGAAGTTGCAGCGATGAAGAAGAGGAAGAATCGACGAAACATCTTCTCTGTCATTGTCCGGCATTCGATGATCTAAGGCTTAAACTTTTCGGTCAAAGAACCCTTGGGGACAAAACTTGTCTCTCTAATATTGATTCAAAAAGGATCCACTCCTACATTGAATCAACCGGGTGGCTGCGTGAGAATATCAGCAGCCAGATAACATAAGACCCTTGGAAGACGGGACAACATGGTAGCACAACGGGAACTAATTGATGGACCCACGTGAGCTGTGCTTGATCACGGCTGCCAATGGAACCTAACCTAGCCTACTTTTTTGTGCAACACCTTTTTTTGAGAGTAAATCTTTCAGTTTACTCAGTAATTACTCATTTACTGCATTTTACTGTAGAAGTACTCGAACACAGCTAATTTGTGAACAAATTCGTGTTATATTAAATATTGCATCGAGTACCAACACAGACATATTTTTACGCAAGAAAGAACAATATTAAAGAAACTGGAAGAAGACATTAAAAAAGGAAAATATAAAATACCTTTAGATCAACATGCAGAAGAAACAAATCACATAAAAGACCTTGTAGGAGTCTAAATACTAGACAGAGAGAAAAAGCAAAACAAAAGATATCTTAAGGTAGGATAACACGATTGTCCCAATCAAATATACTGCAGTCACATGATTGCCCCATTTTATAAAAATGTTTTATCGCAGATTGACGAAGAATGAGTTTGTGGCAATAATTGCGGCAGCCCAGTCAAACGATTGTTCTATGGTAGTTTGTAGTTTGCATGGTAGAATAACGCAGGTAGTGTCGAAACGTTAACGGACTTTTTTTGGTTTCGCAGCTGTCAAAATTTGATTATGTATTACTGAAACACACTCACACTACTAAAAAAGCACACTTTAACATTTGTTTCGAATAAGAAAAATAAGAAATAGGCAAATAAGAAAAGGATAAGAAACAAAATTCTTTAAAGAACAGAAAATGCAACCATTTTGCAATTTATCTTTTGTGCTTTTTGATAGCTTCGAACCTAAAAGCAGTGTTGTTGTAGCTTCGAAACTAAATGTATTATTCTACCATGGTATTTTGTTTTGTTTTACGTGCAAATTTTTTTCTTTACCACATTGATGTAATTCTGCATCATAGATTTTTATTGGCCCCTAAATTATTATTAATCGTTCACCGCTTATTATAGTAAAATAAATACAATCTACGAGATGTATTTTACACTTAATAAATTTAACTAAAAAAATTAAAAAATAAAATTTTAAATTTTTTTTTGCATTTGTCTAAATAATAAATATATTTTTCAAAGCGAAAAAAATTCATGCATTTAACGGTTAAAGCAGGGTACTCTGTTCATCATTTCGTGCGAATTGTTGTCAAAAGTCCATTATAAAAAAATTCATGCGAAATAATTGCAAAATAATGTGGCCGACGTTGTACTCTGTTCATCTTGTGAAAACATACGAAATGTTTCTGGCAGCATTATTTTTTCAACCACAAAATGTTTCTAGCAACATATTTTTCAACTGCGAAATAATGTAAGCACCACTTATTTCGTGCGAAATTGCAAACGACAGCTGATCAGATATTTCTGGGCATTGTGGTTTTAATTTTAAGTTTTTTGCGCAAAAATCTTTTAAATAAAATTAATTGACACGTTGCAGTGCAAGCTCCTAATATTATTTTGTTGTCCATTTTCCAATTTTTTTTAGTTAATCACTTCAAATATAAACATATGGTTTTTGTTTACATAAGAAAAACAATGGTGCTTACTTCAAGGCAATAAAACCGATAAATCGTGGTATTGTCAACACTGATCAGTTGTCAAAATTTTCAAACGAAATAATCAATGTTGCTCAACATTTTTCGCAAATTCAAACGAGTACTAAGCTTAACGCTTCAAATAAGTCTAAATTTATGGTACACAAAACAATTGGCACACACAAAAAATTAAACTAATTAAATAAATTGACGCGTATTGGCTACTTTGATTGCCGCAAGACAATAAATATTGGTACATATTTAACATTTATATTGGCGCATGGTTGTCTATCAACCGGCACAATATTGTTCTCGATTGCTGTAGGGGACAATAATTTGTGAAATAACACGATTGGCATACAAAATAGACCGATAATTGTTGCATTGCGGCAATCTTGTGATCCTACCTTTACGCATAGCGTATCACGAAATCCATAAATACGGAAAAAGACAAAGACAACACCAAACTGCAATACTCTATCGCAATAATCTGAAAAGTATGGTTCTGTGATATTAGGTTTTAAGTTTGACTGTGATATTATTACTATTTAAATTGTACGTTTAAATGTGCCGCCCACTCCATCTTTTTATAATTTATTTAACGACGAAACGTGTAAAATAAAACGTTAGTCGGGCAAAAGACATAATATTATCCAATATAAATACTACTGAAGACGTAAAAAAAAACTGAAGAAACGTTGAGAACACATGAAATAAATTGTTTTGTTTTATTTGCATCTTATTTAAAAGAAAAACTGATCATAGAATTGTAGTTTATACGGTTTATTAATGTTATTTTTCATATCATACCAATAACATAACCAAGCATAAAATTAACTTTTAATAAAAATAGCATTCTGTTACTTCAATGATATTGACAGAACAAATTGATCTTGAAGTGATGTTGCAGAATGCCAGTTTCGAGGTTTTTTAATTTTCAATTTAAATGTTTAGTTATTCTGCCTTATTACGGTTGTTGAATTTTCGTCCTCGACTTCGGAAGTGTGTACTACATTAAAGAATAATGTTGTCGAAGGTGAAAATTCGACAGCCGTAATAAGGCCCATTTTTTTAATATTGAACAATATAAAAGCTGGTATTAATTTCTTAAAATTTTTAACAAAAATACCTAAAACATTTAAATTGCAAAAAATCGCATTCGGCATCCAAAGCAATTTTTTTCATTAAACTAGTAAATAACATATACCTGCAATACGTATAAATGTTTTTTAAGAATCATTAATCTTATTGAATTCATGTTGAAATAAACAGGTGGCATTACTATGCCATATTTTAATTTTTTCCTCTAGCATTGTTCATGATACAATAACACAGGTCTGTTTAATAATCCAGGTGATTTTTTGTAGCGTTGTGTATTGTATTATGTATTGTGACTTTTCACTCACGCTCATACAGTCTCACGATAAAAAATTTTACTAATACACGACCAGATATTTTTGGTTCTTGTTTATAAACGATCACGTGAGTGGAAAGAAAGTTAGTCATAAGAACGAAAACTCAAGCTCACGAAATACTCACGAAAAAAATTTTAACTTATAAAAAAAAATTTATTATTATTACTGGTTCATTGTGGTTGTCGATTGAATAAATTGTTTCAATAATACTTCCTTAATAAAAATATTTTAATCAAAAAATCAATTTTTATTTAAAAATAAATGTGTAAATTCAAATTTGTACTTGATCCAAACAATTCCTTTCAACATAAACCCAAAACAGTTCAACTAATTACTAATTAATTACATTAATTTTTAAAACTATGACAATCCATGTTTACGTTGTTACATTTGGTTGAATTAAGAAATTCAACTATAAACGACAAAAACCAAGTAAACCTACATAAATGAAAAACTGAAATGAAATATGAAATAATATGAATGAATATGATGGATAATTGTTCCAGCATTACTTTCCTAATAAAAAGAATTTTCAAAAGTAATGATCACGGGTGATTCACGCTAATCACGCTAGTGGTGCCCATCTCTAATCAGTGATGGAAAACTAAATTTTTCTTCGGCACAATAAATTATTTTAAATAGTACTTTTTTGACCTCCACAGTACTAAATTGAATTCTTTGTAATTTTTTCTTTATTGACTAAAAACATATAATGAATTGTATTTATTCTGGTTATATTATCGAAACAATGAAAATGGTTTTATCTGATACTAAACGTTAATCTTAATCTCTTTTCACATCAAGATAATGGTTTGCGATTAAAGTTTCAAATCATATTGAGAGTAAATGTTTGGTACTGAACTTAATGTTAAACTACATTGATCTTCTTCAAGACTTCGAATATTTAAAAATATGTATTTTCCTAAATTATAGTGTTTTTCAAACTTAAAATACACTTCAAATAGAACCTTTTTTATTGTTTGTGTGCTAATAAGTTTACAATTTTTCAAAACGTTTTTCAAGCATAGCGACTAATTTCGGTCCTCGGATTTGTGATACCGACTTAATACCGTGTTACTCCTCCGGTTCATTTAGTACTTTCAAACTAATTTGACTTTTAGACGTTCAACAATTGCATATAACATAGTGAAAGAATTTTAAAACAGTACAACGTCTTAAGCTTGTCTTTACAGGTCTTGCGTATGTATATATCCAGGTGATACACAATTTGATCTTAAATTAAGAACGATTTTCAATAAAACTCGGTACCATATAATAGGTACCAAATGAAATTATTTCCAACCAAAATGGAAAAAGAGCCACCGGGAAATTGAAACTTAAAATTTATTTTTAGTTTCAGAAACACTATAATTTAGGAAAATGCATATTTTTAAAAATTCCAAGTTGTGAAAAAAACAATTTTTTTTTAACATTAAGGTCGGAATTAAACATTTACTCTCAACTGAATGTCAATATGATTTTAAACTTTAATCTCAAACCTTTATCTTGGTGTGAGAAGGGATTAAGAATAACGTTAGTATCAGATAAAACCATTGTGGTTGTTTCGATAATAAAATATAAACGCAAGAACAAATGCAAATTATTATTTGTTTTTAGTTAATAAAGAAAAAATTACAAAGATTTTAATTAAGTACTGTGGAGGTCAAAAAAGTACTATTTAAAATATTTTTTGTACCGAAGAAAAATTTAATTTTCCATCACTAACATACAAAATACAATTACTTTATGTTGTAGTCAGCTATTTTTGACTCAATACTTTCCCTGTTGTTTTTTTATTGTCGAATTGTTGTAGTATTAAACAGACCTGTATTATTAGATCATCGCATTGTTTTTCCAATCTTATGTCAGTTTTGTTTATATTAGAGATGGGCACCGCTCACGTGATTAACGTGAATCATTCGTGATCAATTTGTTGTTTTAATTACGTAAACGTGCACGACCGTGAGTACAAGGAAATTGAATTGACGTGAGTACAAGGAAATGAATTGTTTTTGTTTTCTTATTTTACCATTACTACCTAAGAAAACAAAACAATTGGTTGATTATTGAGTTCTTGTTACAACTTTGATATTGCTTAAACTTTTCATTTGTTTTAATGAAGGATTAATATAATATCTCTAGTTGTTCTAAAAATATTTGGGTAAAGTTCCCTGATGATCTGCATTAGCAACAGTGAAATGCACATAGAAACAAGCTATACCCCTCAATAATCAATTGCAATTTGTTTTTAACAAAATGGTTAATGTTTTACTGAATAAGTAAAATATTAATTTTAGGAAAAAGTGCGAATAAAAATTTAAAATACTAAAATTATTTTTATTAAGAAAGTATTATTGGAACAGTCTATTCATCAAACTAGCAGAATGGATCTGTGATAATATTTTTTTAATTATTTAAAATTTTTTTTCGTGATTATTTCGTGAGTGTGAGTTTTCGTGATTGTGCGTAACTTTTTTGTCAACTCACGTGAGCATGCATGAACGGGAGCCAAAAATATAAGGACGTGCGTGAGTAAAACTTTTTATCGTGAGCGTGAGTCAGAAATCACTCACGATCCCATCTCAAGTTTATATATGCAAAATATCCAAGCTTTTGTTTGTTCAATTTGTGTTTATTTTTTTTATTAAAATTTTGAAAAAAATTTTATAGTTTCTTATACATTTGTGCTTGTTTTGAGAGTGGCACTATCTTCTATATGGACCGCAAATACTTTCAAAGTAATCCACGTTTCCTTGTCTTGCTCATTTGAAGCGTCCAAAAATTCAATGGTTTCTGTTACCTTATTTTATTTAATTTTTGTTTACAATAATTTTTGACAAGGACTTAGACTTTACACAAACAAAAATTCCTTTTTTGCTGTATTGTTGTAGTTGTAGCCCTAATAATGCCACCTGTTTATTTCATCATTATTGAATTTACTTATAGAAATAGATATTAACAATGTATTCTCTAAAATGAAAAGATTGTTTATGAAAAAGTAAATGTTTAATAGTAAATGAAAAAGTCAATTTAGTGTGGGTCTATTCACATATTACGTAACGCAATCCTCACTCCCGCCTCTTTCGTATTATGTTTTGATATTTTTGCAGTATAAATTATAAATTCAGTATAATTTGATATATGTATATGTATATAAAAAATAAGTAAGTAATTTAAAAGGAAAATGTAACTTACGCTGATTGCGTTCTGGATCGTTTGAGCACTTCGTTGCCATTACGAATCGTATTTTTCTTACTTGCATTTTGTTGATGCACTGAAGAAGGTGAAGTGCATCCACTGCCTATTCCAGTACCAACACCACTACCAGCTATAACAACCGCCCCACCATGGTGGTAGTGATGTCCATGAATATGATGGTGATGATTTTTTTGATAACTATGGTCATGGGTATTAATATGGTGAGCATAATGTATACCACCTAAAATATACATACAAACATGTGTATGTATGCCAATGACAGAATGGGCATTTTTAATTTGTTTCTTTTCTTGTGCATATAAAGCATTTAACATTACCTGTGTGAAAAATAATGGGCAACTGTTGTTGTTGTTGATGGCACGAAGCATAATGCTGTGGTTGTTGTTGGAAGGCTGTAGAAGGAGCATTTTCTGTCTGATAAGGAATTGAGTTGCTCGAATTGGAGGATGCTATTGAGGGAACACAGTGTTGTTGTAAATAAACATATCCTCCACTTTCTGAACCTGAAGTATTTGATCCAGGTATTTCAGCTATACCATACTGAGCGGATCCACTTCGTTCAATAGGCTTTTGAGGAAAACTAGAACAGAGTATAACAAAAATTGTATTTAAAATATACACGTTTTTATGATGAAATATAAATAAGGAGATAAAAGATTAAACATGACAGAAATATCCATTAAATACAATTGTATGTATTTACTTAAAAAATGTATCCGTGTGAACTTTACAATAAGCATAATTGTGATCAAAAGTCATTTATAAAGGTAAACACAAAGTAGTGAATTTCAATGTGTACACACATATGTACATACATAAAAAATGTTAGTGGGTCCCCAATATAAACTTTGGAAATTTATAAGAACTAGAGTGCGCCCAGTGGTCGAAATTCGACCGCCAGTTTAAAGGTATATCTATTTTTGTTGCATTCATTTTAACAGAAGAAACTACCTAATTAGTTATTCCCTTCCCCACGGAAAAAAACAATAAAACAAATAAATTTGCATACAAACACGCACATTTATAAAAAATCTTATTACATATATACATATGTATGAACCAATACTTACATAAGTGAATGCGTGTACGTTTGTATTTTTAGCATTTGTAGTGGTAACAAATTTATGAGCCTTTTATTCCTTTAATACAAAAGCGATTTAAATAATTTAAAATCGGGTCACTAAAGCTCAACAATGTTTATCATTTGGTAAAAGAATGAAGAAAATCGGTTAGCAAACAAAGGAGAAACAGGGATCTAAAAATTTGTCTTTGCCTATTTATATATATATATTCAAATATATGTATGTATAGACTTCAGGGTAAACCACTTTCTTAGCTACTAAATACAAATTTAAATCGTTCTTAATGTTTCTATTCCCTATTCCATGAGAAAGACCACATACATATGTATGTACGAATATACTAGCCTAATAATATAAACATTTTATCACATTCCAACATTCCAGTATGTTCAGTAATTTAAAGCACAGAAAAATAATGAAAACAATGAGCAAAACCACAACGCACACAAAATAAACCAAAAATAAAAAAACTTTATTTGTGCTGTAGGTGAATTTAACTTTAATCAAAGTTATTAATAATTAAAAAATATATTATTTTTAAGCATCTAAAGAAAAATAATACAGACCCTAATGTATTTTACTTTAATAAAACTTACTCGTTATTTAAATATCCAAATTTTATTAGTTTCAGCAATACTAAAAAGTTTTTCAACCTCAACGTTGCAATGCAATATATGTACATTAGGGGTATAACTTATTCCCATTTTCTGCAAATATCGAAATGACCCTAGCTAGATATTAATTTTTCGCGGTTTTCAAAAAAGGTCACTCATCAAACGTGGTAAAGTTGGAAAATTATTGTTTTTTATTTGTACTTATGCATTTAGCCAAAAACTCACGCACATTAAATTTGAAATTCATGTGCTTTAATAATTAAGAAACTTTTTAACTTTTTTCCGTTTATTAATAAAATATTAAAATTTTTTTCTTTAGGGATTTTAGAAAATCGCTTTTGTGGGTGCGGTTTTTATTTTCAAACGACCCAAAAAAATTATTTTCGTAAATAACACAATATTTGCTATCGCATAGTGCAAGGCCAAAATTTGGTTATACCCCTAATGTACATCCATAAATATGTATAATATACATTGTATATTGAAAATAATTATAAGAAGCAACATTTAACTTCAAAAATTAACTTTCTTAATGTTCTATTTTGAAAAAGTTAATTGAGTCCTTAATTTTTAAAAGTCGCCTGAGAAATCTGGGGAAGTGTTTAAGGAGACGCTACCAAACGTATCTTCCTATGTGATTATGATATCCAGTTCAACTAAATATATGAGAGATGTTTTTGGAAAGAATGAAGTGTATCATAGAATTCCTTGATTAATATTTTTATTCAATTAAGTTAAGCTGGATTCACCCATAAAATTTTTGTCTGAAAAATTTTTTTTTCATATGTAGTTGGATGTCTCTATTCTTGAGAGAGAAAAATGATTTTGTTCAGACAACTCTCAACTTGAATTTTAATATTTGCCCGGACAAAGTTGAACTGAGTTATAGTGTTTCCAAAGCGATTCTACAGCAATTCTTTTATTTTTTGGTTTTTTACCTTGGAAATAATTTCCCTTTATTTAACGAAACACTTGTCTTATATAATTTTTTCTATACAATTTGTCACAGATTTTTATTTTTTATTTATATATTTCATATGGTAGCTTTTATATTCCGGAAAATATTTTTAAATGAATGAATCGTGATACAGAAAACTCTCTGTGAATAAAATTTTCTTCGGGCGAAAATTTTGTCTGAAACAATTGAGTGAATCCACCTTTAGCTCAATTTCTTAACAAAGAAATCGTGTAGCTTTTTGGAAATAAACGACTGAATTATAAATTACGGAATAGGCAACGCTTCTTAAATTAGAACTAGTTTGTTGCACCCTAAATGCGAAATGGGATAGGATTTATTTCACTAATAAAACTCTCATTTTGTTAATATAAAAGTTGTCAAAAACAAAACACTTCAATGACACGTTAATATAAAATTCATTCGTTTTGAAGTAGTTCGAGATACTAAACGGCACGTTTTTTTACTTCTTGTTGCTAAATTTATTTGCTGGATATGTACATAAGTATGTGTGTATACATTGCTAGATGTTTTCCTTGCATTGACTCAATAATAATTATCCGTTCACGATAGTTGGGTTTTAGTTTGTTAAACTTATATTGTTATTTCAATACAAAAAAAATATATATATATACCTTTCACCAATTATAAATCCAGATATGCAAATAATCATAATTATTTCCTTTTTTAAGAACCTTAGTTTTACACTTCTAATAGAAATATTAACACGTCATGTAGTTGATAAATAAATTCAGTGAATGAATGACTACATAAGAATTTCACGGACGCGATGATAATGTTCACATAATCACGGACTACAACACACTAAGCAGAGCTCATGACTTCGCAGTTACAGTTTCTGTAAACACACATACGCATACACTTTCAACAACTTACAATATCAAACATGTTATTGCTTGTAGGAAGGATATTATCTATAAAAGTATTGGTAATTTTCTCCACACTCATATACAAAACTTGTTTTTAGTGAAGAAACAATTCCATGCGATTCTATAAAGGATCATAATATTAAAGATTTAATACTGTGGAACAATTGACGTCAAATTCAGGCAATTAAAATAACACTCCCACAGCAAAATTTTCTCTGGCTTTAGCGTATTGTTGTTATTTATTTTAATTATTATATTAAATTACTTCTAAAATCAATAAATTTACTGAAATCGAGATAAAAAACAAGTTGGATGAAAATAAATTTTATTTGTTATTATTTGTAATTTTTTTTTAGTTTTTCTTTTGGAATACATACATATTTATTTGACCAATACTCCTTTAAAAAAAATAATATTTGGAGAACTAAATTTACCACAAATTCAAGGATATTTTCCACTGTATAAATTGTTAAGCAAAATAATGAGGTTTTGCTACAATGATACTGATTTTCAATGAATTCAACCTGTAGATTATTAAAATTAAAAAAATACCAGGTGCATTTTTCAAATATAGCAGGTAAGAAACACAATTGTTATGCACATTGTTTTATTTTTTAGTTTATGGATGCATATGTACGTGTGAATGTATTCGATAATATCCTTCGAAATATAATCCATGTGTACGTATTAACGTGAGTATGCTCCTTTTGTTTTTAATAGAGTATATAGCATCTGTCTATATAAACAAGAGGCAATAAGTTTTATGCCTATCACATAATATGTAACAGCTGTTTGTTTTTGAGACAAAAAAATTTCAAAAATAGGACGAAGACTTTGAATATTTACAGAAGCAAAAGACTTGTTGAAATTAAAACTATATTGACAATTAACACACAATGTTACAATATACAAAAGTAAGTAGTCCTCTTGATGTGTTTTTAACAAGCAAAAAGCCATATCTGCACTGAATTTGTTTAAAAAAAGAAACAGTAAGTTTTTTAATACTTTTTTATTAAAATACTTACGGAGTACAATAAACGTTATTTTGCCCAGTCTGAATTTTATTTTATTTTATACATATGTACTGTAGAGCGACTCGTATTGTATGCATATGAAAAATGTGTTACACCACTAACATTAAAAATCTATCTGTCTATGAGGTTACCAAAATGTTTCTGTTGTGATCTGGACCGTGTATAAAAATTTTATATTTTTGTAGTTTTTGTACTTTTTTTTTTAAACAAAGTACATGTACAACGTGGTACAAACACAAGTACCGTTTTGAAATTAAATAAAATTAACTAGATAATTTATTTTAGTATATTATGGCTTTATTAGATAATAGATAACAAATATTTCAATTATTTATTAAAAACGATTTGATTCGTTTGACTACAACTGCCGGCTTCGCAATAGCTTATCCTGTCAGTCCAATTTTGAAGATTTTGTTGACGGTTCTTTATTCTATCTCACGAATAGATCAGACTATGTTAGACTTAAGATTGCATAACATCGGTATTTAACGGCATTCTACAAGAAAAAGTATAAAGGAGTCAAATCGCAGTTCTATGATTTTTCGCCAAACTTGATGTCCAATAACAAGGTTGCAATATTCATTAATCGCAAAGCGATTCATTTTTATCCGCTCAGGTATGCTACTGACTGAAAGTCAATATTTCCGACAGAAAAAATCTATCAGTGTCAAAATAACATATGATCTAATAACATACATGTATTTGGACCACCCTGTACAAGTCTTTTGAAAATATATACGTTTTTGTAATTTATTTTGACTTTTTCAAAAACTCGCTCTAAAAAGGGAAACATATTTTTGAGAACTATTGGTAAAGAATAAAATCGATAAACCTGGCACGAAACGCTTTCGACTGAAGCAATAAAATCGCCAAAATATCATCAGAAATTTAAAGGTACATTTAATTTTTTTATTCTTATGCTAAGATCCTACGATCGGCGCAATGTACCGCTTATTGTCGCAATTCATGTACCGATAGTGTAAACCCGACAACCCGCACCGAAATTGTGCTGAGTATGGAAAATCAAACACTCTATAGCACAATGTAGACCAATCATGTTTTATGACATGAGCCGATATTTATCGGCCACTCATGCGCATATCGCAGTCGACAATCATTGCCGATACAATTAAAATTAAATTTTTTTAATCTTTTATTCTTGTTCCTCTAAAGATAGTCAACTCAAAATTAAAAAACAAAACATTCAATAGAGGAATAAAATTGTGTTTTTATACTACTTTTATATCACGAAGAGGGAATATTGAAAAATTTTGAATTGACTCTATTTAGAGGAGGAACCAGTGCGATATATTAAAACATTAAATAGAACATCCCTGGTTTGAAATCACCTGGGGGTTACTGTGTAGTTCGACTCGAAAAAAAATTGTACGAATTCGAGCAAAAGGAACTGTGCAATAAGATTATCGCAAATTTACTTCCGAACGTACGCACATTTTTTGCCCTTTTCATTTGAAAGCCATTTTGGGAGTGAAACTGTATAAAAATAAAAGTTTACGTATTTTTTTAAATATAAAATCCAAAAATGCTTTTACAACAGAAATAAAAGCATTGTGTAATTTGCAGCAAACTAAAGCTGCAAAAGAAAAGTTTGATTAAAAAAAAAATATAGAATTGGAAAAATTAAACTAAAAAATTAAATTAAAACAACAATTGTTTGAGTTAGAATCTGCAAAATATAAAATATGAAAATAATTTTTTTTCAAATTTGTTTTTAAATAATGAGGACCTTTATTACCAACATTTCACTAAACCTTCAGGACAACACATAAATGAAAAATATTTACATAACAATTGAACACCATTTGTTGTTTGTAAATATTTATCTATAAAATGTTAATAAATATAATTTGAATTTACTTTGAAACATTTTATATTTACAAATCAAAAATTTTGTTGAATTGTTTTTTAAATATTACTATTTTTTTCATTATTGAAGAAGCTACACGAAGAGGTGGCAAAATATTAGCAGTCAAATTTACAACGTTTTTCATATAAAAATCGATTCAAAGTTTGAATAACTTTTTTAAATTTAATTATGTATTCTGCTTTGATTTACATCCTATTTTTATTTTGAATTGAAGTTAATTTCCATTATATAATTAATTTAAAGTTTCGCACGTACAAAGTGATGCCAAGTTTTTTGTCTTCGTTATGTTGACATTTAAGATAAAGTGCTACTTTTTCCACATATGTACGTATTACATAATACTTCGCTGCAAGCCATTCGAAAGTGTTACACAGTACAATTTAATTTTCGTATCGTACGTGCTGTCTTCATTAGCCATCAACGTGGTAGTAACATCAGGTCGTACATCGCATATGGCTAAAGGTGACGGCTCATGTCCATGTTTCATCCATGATCTGACATCGATGAAACATGGAAACCTCACAACATGATAAAAAAGGTTTATTCTCAGCAGCCAATGGCGCTGAATAAGCGAGAGAGACTGGAATATATGGAATAGTTATTCATCAGAGATGGGATTTCGTACTAACCGAAATTTATTTAACATGTAAAACGGAATAAGTTTGTACTTTTCGTATTCTAATTTGATAAATAATACGGTTAAATAGTTGATATTCCTGATCACTAGTATCCACCGTCAAAAGTGGTAAAATTGAACAAAGAACGCTGATGAGATGGTGTAGCGACCTCGAAATCAGTACTGATCCGTTCTGCTAGTCTGATGAATAATAAAAAATTGTTCCATATATAGTACTCTCTTAATAAAAATAATGAATTTATCCATAAAAATTTTCTAATAAAAATGAAATAAAAAAATTAATTTGAAAAAATTAATGGGTCAACTCGGATTTGAACTTGAGCCAAATTACTCGTTTCAATATACATATATACAATATATATAAGTTCGACTAATTACTTACAAACATTAATTATTAATTTTTTGTTTTACTACTGAACATTGATTCACATATGTACATACTTGCAGTTCATGAATATCTTATTAAATATTTTTTTCGTGTTTTTGCGAGCTGCCAACTACTAAGCAAAGTGTAAAATCGGTTTCGTTTACAAACATGGACTTTTGATAAACTTTCAATCGATCCACCAACTTAAGCGTCAGCAAATACTTTTTCAAATATGTATGTCAATTCAATATACTAAATTATTGAAACAGTATTCCTATTTGATATCACAGATTAATTTCCATGCGGTGATTTCAGGCGCTCGAATATAGGTACTCGTTCTGTACCCGACAGATATCCTTTACCACATATTCAGGATTTCATCATGACTATGAAAAACAAGAAAGTATTTTCAAGATTAGATTTAGTTCGTGCATATCACCAAATACCAATGGCAAAAGAAGATTATTTTAAAACCGCTATAACCAAACACATGTTTGAATTTCAATGAATGCCATTTGGATTACGAAATACTGCTCTTACTTTTCGAAGATTTATTAATGAAGTCTTCAATGTTTTCGAAAAGGAAAATGTAATTTATTTAGAGAAGGTTTTCCAACGATTGGATGATTATGAATTAAATATTAAACCAGAAAAACGTGTCTTCAAGTCAGGGTTGCCAAATTTGAAAAGCGAAAATACATTGAGGAAAAACAGTACTTTTCAAAAAATAAAAAATAAAATTTATATATTGATAACATAACTTTTACTTCAATCCGTCACATTTTTGTTTAAAATACGTTAATAGGAAACATAAAAACATTTTAAGACTATCAGAACATTGACATAACTTTTATTTCAATATGTCATTTTTTTTTTTAATAAGATAATAAAAACTATGAGAACGTAACGAATAATTTAACTAAAATGATCTAACAAATTTCAAAAGTTATTAATTAAATTTCAAAAATTGTGAATAGAATTTCGAAATTGGTAGCTAAAAAACTACAAATTGAATTTTAAAATTATCTTTAATATGTACTCGTATGTATTTTAAAAATTCAATTTATTTTTTTTAGCATTTTTTTGTTTTTGACAATAATATTCAATTAATACTTTTGGAAAAATATTTATAACTTAAAAAAACCTAAACTGTTTTTGACAAATTATTAATTTTAAAGTAGACTTTTACTTTATTATCCAAAGACATTTTTATTCAACTTAAAATCAAAATTTAACAAAAAGAGAGTTAGTTTGTTTGAGTCGACTCCAATTTTATTTTTAACAAATTTTTGGAAATATTTTAAAAACAATGTAAATTTCTATGGGTAATAAAGTAAAAGTCGGCGATTTTCTAATATTTTTTATGCGATTGGCAGTTAATTTCTTCGACTTCTATAGAACTGTTTTAGTCTATATACTTACTAGAATCTCCTTCCATTTTTAACTAATAAAGAAAAATATAATTTAATATAGATATCGCCGAGAGTTTATTTATTTTTTTTTATATTATATGAATCGATATTATTAATAGGCAAACACGTTTTTTGAGATCCCTTTTACAGCCGTGATACTGAACCGATTTCGGAAAGATTTATACGTTTTTAATTGGGATTTTAGATAGATGTGCACAATCTTAATTTTATTTAAATCGGTTTAGTGTTTTGGGAGCTAGAAGCGTTTGAAGTTGCTAACAATACATGCGCACTTATTACACATACAAAGTGTGTGTCCAATTTGCTTTGTGTAGAAATGAGACAGAGTATTTCTACATGTATTTTGTAATAAGAGAGAGATAAGTAAGAGAGTTTCAAGTTGTTTATTTAGAATGTTTTTTAATTGGTGCTTTTTACGGGAATTGCTAAAGTTATAGTATTTTAAATTTTTATTCGCACTTTTTTTTTTTGTTTTTGTACTTTATCGTATATATTTATGTAAATGCTTAATATTTAAATGCTAGAATGCGGGCGATTCGCCGTCGGCTGCTGGATACACTAGTATTAATTTAATACACATCGAGAGAACATAAGTAAAACTACAAAACCTTCTTATTTAAGAACATAACATTTAGTCTAAGATCCGGCCACAGAATTAGTGTACTCATCGAGTATTTGCTAAAACCCAATTTTTATGCATATTTATGATTAGGTAATAATGTTAATCGGATATTATAAAAACATTTCTAGAACCAAACTTTTAATACAAATTGTCTTTCAACGCATACATTTACTTTGCAGGAGAAATCAAGGGCTATATTGAACGTTCAACTAAATACACTTTCAGTAGACAAACAGCTTAGTACGACTGCTCTCGGTCAATCCCTGCAAGTAAGTTTATGGCTTAAATTTGTCAAGTCCACTATTCTACCACGGACAGCTTTACGTTGCATGCTTCAGTGTTGGAAAAGCCAACGATTTGTTTGTTTATGCTCCGCATGGACAAAATACAAATATTGTATATCCTAGAACGGTACAATATTTAATTTACGTATAATAAAATATTTTTTTTTAACTACATAATAAATTTTTACTCCATTTTGTAATGATGGGGGTAGCAAAGCACACCGGGCTAAGATAGTAACTTATATTATTTTTAAATTCAATTGAAATTTTACTTTCGGTTTGTGTTTTGCAAAAATCTTCGAATTCTTCTTTATATTTTTGCTTCAGAACTGTAATTTTTTTAGACACTCTGTATGGTATCCAAAATCATCAGTAGATTCAATTGTTAATAAAGTGTCATGATATCTATATTTTTTTCTTACGACGAAACAATAACATTAATGGACACTTTTTGAATGATGCATTATCAAAGTCAGTTTTATTGGATTTTTATCACACTCAAAACAAGCCATCATCTTTATCAGTTTTATTTTCCGTGAATTAATTTGATAGTTCTAAGATTGGTTTTTATGTTATAATAAAAGTATTGCACTAGCATTCGAGCATGCGCAATGGCTTTAAAGCAGTGTTCGAAAATTTACCTTACTTTAGTACCGGTTCAGACTATGAAAGTTTTCTTTCTGAAATTTTCTCTAAATCTCTTTTGAAATTTCATTAATTTCTACACATTGAAATTTTTGTATGAAATTCAAGATTTTTGCATGTTTATCTTTACATTCTTTTTTGTACACAAATTTTCGCTCACCAATGAACGAAAAGCGAAAGAAAATCAAAAATAAAAATGCTGCCATTTTTACTTTCAAAGTTACGAATAACAAAACACAAGAGAATTTCAAAGTACATGAAAGAGTGTACCCCTTCACAATCTTCTCTCCCCGTACACCGGCAAACTAACACTTTCAGAAAGAAAAATTTCATAGTGTGAACCGTGACTTAGTGATAGTGTTATTCTGTTGTGATCTTTCTACACAACGAGAAATGATGTTCATTTCTTTTTTGTGGTGCAATAGGAATTTGTAAATTATGTAAATGCCTACATACATATACACACATACGTGAGTAATACTATACAATACGTAAGACAAAACAATTGTTATTTTTTTAGCATTTATCCTTTTTTGTAAGCAATTAGTTTTTATGTGTACGCAGATTTTCAAATTATCATCTGTGTGGTTTTTTATGAGTTTAGGTTTTTTCTATATGTCATGGTTTTTTGAAGGTTGATGCGTATGTGTTTTTTTAAAAGGCAATGCAATATGTAAAAAGTATCATAAAATAGTATTTGTAACAATGCACATTTTTTAAATAATGTTATTTTTATGGTAATCGCTATCCTCGTCTGACTAGTTAAGTTACGCGCTATGTCTCTTTCACTCGACCTGAAATATTTACAATCTTTAACAGCCGGCCAGATTTAATTAGGCAACCATATACCATAATAATAAACAGCAAAAAATTTGCTTTAATTTGATAAATGTACATTATGAGTGTATAAATGCTCCAAAATCGTACCTGTTTACACCAGGCTGCGCAGAGGTGCGGCCAATTGCGCAACGGCTACCGTGTTTTTCAGAGACTTTATGCATATTGAAGTGGAGTGAAATTTTTTCCCAAAAAGCTATTATAAAAATTTAATTAAAAATATTAGCGGCCACATTTTGATAGGCAACCTGGTAAATATATGTATATTCTCCTATTCTCTTTGCTTGAAAAGTAAACAAATCAAACTTGTATACAATGAAACGAAATGGAATAAAAACGATTCCAAAAATTTTTTTACGAAAATATCGTACACAGAAAAAAAGCAAAAAAAACATGTACATGTACTGTTTAAAATAGTACGAACAATAACCTTACTTCGGACTATCGGACATTCCTTAAATTTTTACCTTCATTTAGGAAGTTTTACGCCTTTTTCAAAATATTTCAACTTGTCGTGGTTTTTAGGCATTTTCGCGACATGAGTGATTCTTTGTCATTTTATTGCTTCATTGAATTGTAAATTTTTAAAGAAACTTAATTTTAAAAAAGCAAAAAATCTAAAATGGCACCTCTGAAATATAAATGAATCAACTACTTACTATGTAGCTGTCGTTTTCAAAATAAGTCAGTAGCTAGCCAACGGCAATTGTAGTCATTTAGCCGTGTAGCCTGCTGTCGTGAATGTGTTTATAGTTTAATTTCTATTTTTGTTAGCTATAAAGCAAAACAGTGTTGACAATATAACAAAAAATGTAAATCAAATTAGTGCTTAGAAATATTTCTTTCATGTAAAATAAAATAAAACGGAAAAAGCATTTTGGTATTAAGAAGTAGAAAGTAGAAAGAAGTCACAATCACGAAAGTTCAGGCTCACGAAATACGAAAAAAAAACAAAGTAATTTGAAAAAAATTAAGAATTTAAATAAAAATTACAATAAAGCACAAAAAAATCGCAACAATCACGCTAAAAAACTGCATGAACAGGATCACGCATGATTCGCTAATGACGTGAGCGATGCTTATCTCTATTCCATAGTACTCGTATATGATGATTTCATAAACACAGCTTGCAAAGCAACACTGAAAGCATGCATTTACAAGGCAAAACAATACTTCACCATAAGACGATTATGAGCGCATTGCTGTGTGTTTCGATTTTTGAGTTTCGGATAGACAAAGCAGCAAATGAAAAGCATGCACAAATTTTGCTACTGTAACGCATGGAAGATGTTTGCACTGCAATTATGAACTCACGGCATTATCAAATATAAGGGCCAGTTTATGACTTCGTATTTAAATGTTATTTATATTTAAGTTATATTTAAATACGAAATTAAGTTTTGCAGTACAAACTTAAATGAAATTTAAATAATATTTAAATGACCAACATTGCTGAGTTAAGTTCTATTTAAGTTGTGCACACATACATACACAAACATCTGGTTTTGCTAGCTGTTTGTTGTTTCGCGCAACAATGTCAACAAAAAATTTGCGGCCATTGAAAAATCAACATCTTTTGGAGTGCAATTTGGACTTCTTTTATTAATATTATTGTATTACATAATTTTTCTGAATTGTTCTACACTTTTAAAACATTGCAGCAACCTATCATTGATGTCATTTTCAGCCTGAAAAAGAATCCACATTAGACATTTTTCTTTAATTTTGTTCAACAGCTGTTTCTCCAAAAAATTGAGAGAATTTCGTGATGGTGCCACATTTTTATCCTAATTAAATGCAAACAATAATTTAACACTGAAAAACTGAAACTGTATTTAAATGCAACTTAAAGTTAAATGACAGTTAACTAATGCGTATTTAAATATGAAGTCATAAACTGGCCATAAGGCTATGTCATTTATAAATTATTAAAAAATTAATTGCCCCTTATTAGCACCTAAATCAAATTTTACACATCGAAGAAGTGTTTCAATGTCTTTATCAAAAAGTCAATGGTCTTCGACTAAACGAAGAAATGATTTGAAACGTAAGAAAAGGTTTAATAATGAAAAAATTCTCCCAAAATTGATAAGAATATCGCCAACTATTTCATACATCTGCTAGTCTGATGATTAAAATATTGCAATATTATCTACATATTGAAATTAATTTAAAGCTATCAAAAATTCTTAAAAAAATACAAATATATTTTTACAGTATATTTTTTTACTTTTTGCTAATTTTATGAACGATAAAGGGTTTATTTTTCGAAAATACCCAATATGTTATCAGATAGGATTTTGTACAGTGATAAAATAATTATACAATGAATTCAGAAAGTTGCTGACGTTTGTATTTGATATAATAATAATACGAAAAATTAATATAACTATTGACGGTGTCAGAAAAAAATTTTAAATTATAAAATATAACAACATATTTTAATTCATTATTTTAATTTTATTTTTTCTTTGAAACTCGAATGATGTACGTATTAAACAAGTGGTATTCTGATAGTTATCTTTTTTAAATTTTGTTACCTTTTCCATTTGCTTGTCTGTATTGCGGTTGGACCAGACGATACAGATTTT